>CM037094.1:16090468-16690468 GCA_020916435.1 Oxytropis ochrocephala | reverse complement strand
ATAATGCGCCTAATACCCCACATAGATCGATTCTTCGTCGAAGCCCGAGCGAGAGTAGGAGAACAACAAGGATGGGAAACCATGTTCTGAAGTAGTTATGGTAAATCGAAACCAAAACGCGATGAAGTTGTTAAACAAGTGCAACGAAATAACGTTTGCGCTCAAGATAACATAGCCACTTTGGTAGAAACCATAATGGCACAAAATGGCCTTAACATAGGTTTACATAGGCCTAATTTCATATCACCACTGTGTGAATATGTGTTGCAAGCAGAATTGCCAAGAGGTTGGAAAATTCCCAAGTTTACTAAGTTTGGGGTGATACCAATGAGTCTCTTGTCGAACATATTGCCCAGTTACATGACAGAGGCGGGGATATAGCCCAAAATGAGAGTTTGAAAATGAAGTATTTTCCAAATTCTCTAACTAAGAATGCTTTCACGTGGTTTACCACTTTACCCCCTGGTTCTATGTATACATGGGGGCAATTGGAAAAAGAGTTCCATGAACAGTTTTACATGGGCCAGTCAAAGATTAGTCTTAAAGAATTGGCCAGTGTTCGACGTAAAGTGCCTGAAGCTATTGATGATTACTTAAATAGATTTAGGCTACTAAAGGCTAGGTGTTTTACACAAGTGCCTGAGCATGAGCTTGTCGAAATGGCTGCAGGTGGCCTTGATTATTCAATTAGAAAGAAATTGGATACTTCTCATTTGAGAGATATGGCCCAATTAGCCGATAGAGTTCGACAAGTTGAAAGGCTTAAGGAAGAAAAGGCTAAAGTGAATAAATTCAATAAAAAAGAAAACTCAGTTGGGTTTCATAAAAAAGAGAAAATAGCCTATGTTGATGAGGAATTCGACTTCGCATTTGGTGACGTCGAAGCAGAGGAAATAGATGTGGCTGAACTTAAGCCTGGTCCTCCTTATGCCTCAGAAATTATTAAGGCACGCAAATGGGAATAACCTCTGTAGAGCCTAAAAATGATAGATTTGTGCCTAAAACGCATACACTTTTGATGTTACTAAATGTGATGAAATTTTTGATCTGTTAGTAACTGATGGCCAAATAATAGTGCCAAATGGCCTGAAAGTACCTCCTCTCGAACAGAGGAAGAAAAAGGGTTATTGTAAGTTTCATAATTTTTTGGGACATACAACTGACCGTTGTGTACTTTTCAGGGACATAGTTCAAAAGGCAATTGAAGAAGGGAGACTTAAATTTGGCGACAAAAAGAACAAAGCTCCAATGCAGATTGACGCTGACCCACTCCATCAGGCAGAAGCCATGTATGCAGAGTCAATTGAAATGAATATAAGCATGGTGGATGTGAAGACGATAAGTTCTCCTAAGCCTGTCAAACCTTCTACAGACAAGCTCAAAAGTGTCGTACAAATGGGTGAGGGTGTACAAAAAATTACTCAGGAAGAGTATGACGAAAAAGTACAGTTTGTATACCCTAAGGCCGAAGAGGAATTGATAGATTTCCTCAATAGGTGCAAGTTAAAAAACTCTGAGGTAATGTTGTGCCCGGATGTAGTAGCTGTTTTTTTCGACAAGGAGGCAAATAAGAGTGTTGAGGGGTATGGAGTTCGACAGCCTCTGAAAAGGAAATGGCCAGACAAAAGGCCAAACTTCAGTTTCAAAAGGGGAGACCTTCCTTATAAGGTTAAGAGTTCGACTAGACCTTCAACAAGCAAGCAACAGTCTGCTGGTAAGAGTACAACCAAGAAGGAGTTTGTGTTGTCAGCATCTGCCAAATCGTTTGTTCCAATGGCAAACCCTCCAAACGAAAAGTGGATACATGCCGGTTGTAAACACTACAGAATCTTTGTTCCACCACCAAGTCAGAAAGCCAAATACAAGTGAGGCTGCAAAATATAATTACAGAAATAATTATAAAGGAAAGAATCCCATGACGAAGACCCAATGGCGTCGTTATCAACGCTCGAAGAAGAAAGCAACACTTGTTGCCAATGAGCAAACGCCAGGAAGTTCGAAGGCGGCCAAGAATATGACTTCTAAAGCTGTGGGGACTACGAAAGTGAGTATAGGTCTTTGCCAACCAGTGAATCTTTGGAAACAAGGCCAAAGGTAAAGCCTCTTGGCTTTGGAAAAACCTAGAAGGCCCGCAATGTAAAAGAATTTTTCCTCCACTCTCATCTTTGAAAAAGAAAGATGTCGAATGTGACATGGATGAGGACATAACTTCAGATTTTGAAGATTCTGAGGCTAGTTTTGATGTCATATGCAACGCGGTATCTATTTTACCAGTGAATACGACATCATTACAATTCCTAATGAGGTTGAGGAAAACTTTACTGAAGATATGGCTAACCACAAGCCAGTTTGTTATTATGTGATGAACAACGGTTGTGTCGAAGACCAGATGGCTACTTTCGAGAAGCCAGGCGAAGGCATGCAACATCACTTGAAGCCACTATATGTTCAAGCCAAAGTCAATGGCGTAGGTATCAACAAAATACTGGTGGATGGAGGTGCTGCAGTAAACTTGATGCCTCAAGCAATGCTGAAGACAATAGGGATGTTCGACACAGACCTCAAGCCTCATAATATTGTCTTAACCAACTATGAAGGCAAATCTGGCCAGTCTTTGGGGGCCGTAGAAGTTGAGGTAGTAGTAGGCACTGTCAAAAGAACCACTATGTTCTTTGTCATAGCTTCTAAGGCAAGCTATAATCTGCTCCTTGGTAGGAATGGATACATGGAGTAGGTCTTTGTGCTTCAAGCCTACATCAAAAATTGGTGATGTGGAAAGATCTTTGGTCCAGTAGAGTACGTCAAGGCACGGACCCGAGTTATTTTCTTGCTGATGTGAACAATGTCACCAAGGAGAATTTTGAGAAGCAAATGGCGAATATTGCGCCATGTACATCTTCTAGTCAAGCATATATCTCTTCTGATAATGTGCTCTCCTCAGTTCACCTATACCCAACCCATGGTTTTGTTTGGGAGAGGGAGGTGATAGAAGATGCAAGTGTCTATCCTGAAGGTGTTCTACCTCCAACAGGATGGGACACTGAATCCTAAAAGGATTTAAATGTCAGTACCCAATGTTTGGGATAAAATTACGGCCTACATGGCCGAAAATAAAGTAAAAGCGGTTTTGGAAGCCGAAGTAATTCAACAAACAATGGTCGCCGGGCCATAACTTCATCTGAAGAAAATGGTGAAGTCATAGATGACAAACTTGATTGCATTTATGATGACAAACCATTAGGTTTTGAAAAGGATCCTAGAGATTCGACAAAATGCATGCAAACTCAAGATCCAGTGGAAGAAGTGGATTTGGGAGATGGCTTAGTGAAAAGGCCAACATATATAAGTGCACACCTTGATGCTGCCTTCAAAACCCAAGTTATTTCACTTTTGCAGGAGTTCAAAGATTGCTTTGCTTGGGAATATAACAAAATGCCTGGTTTGAGTCGAGAAGTGGTAGAATTACAAATACCTATTCGACCAGGGAAGAAACCAGTAAAGCAAACACCAAGAAGATTTGCTCCTCCAATATTGGCGAAAATCAAAGAAGAGATCGAAAGGCTGTTCAAGAGCAAATTCATCAGAACTGCCAGGTATGTCGATTGGTTAGCTAATATTGTTCCAGTAATGAAGAAAAATGGAAAACTTAGAGTTTGCGTAGACTTTAGAGATCTAAATAATGCAACACCTAAAGATGAATACACTATGCCTGTAGCAGAACTGCTAATAGATTCAGCAGCAGGATTTGATTATCTCAGTATGCTAGATGGCTATTCAGGGTATAATCAAATCTTTATTCTTTGAAGAGGACGCGTGTCAGCAATGACTTTTCGATGTCCACGGGCATTAGGCGTTTATGAATGGGTAGTAATGCCCTTTGGCTTAAAAAATGCTGGTGCCACTTATCAAAGAGCAATGAATTCTATGTGTCATGATTTTATTGATGATTTTATGCAAATATACATAGATGATGTGGTGGTTAAGTCGTCCTCAGAAATTGGTCATTTAGACCATCTTCGACGTTCTTTTGAACGAATGAGGAAATATGGATTGAAAATGAATCCAACCAAATGTGCTTTCTGTGTACGTGCGGGTGAATTCTTGGGTTTTGTAGTACACAAGAAAGGCATAGAAATCAATCAAAATAAGACTAAAGCAATTATGGAAACGAAGGCTCCTTCGACCAAGAAAGAACTTCACCATTCTTTGGAAAAATCAATTTCTTCAAAGATTCATCTCAAATCTAAGTGGCAAAACACAAGCATTTTCGCCATTGTTGAGATCAAGAAAGAAGATGAGTTCAAATGGGAGCAAGTCCATCAAGAAGCTTTTGATGCAATTAAGTCTTATTTAATGAAACCACCAATTTTGTTGCTCGTTGTTAGAAACAAAATGCTAAAATTGTATATAGCGCTTCGATAACACGATAGGTAGCATGTTAGCACAAGAGGATGATAATGGTGTCGAAAGAGCCATTTATTACCTTAGTAGGGTTTTGATTGATGCTGAAACAAGGTATAGTCCAATAGAAAAACTATGCCTTTGCTTGTATTTTTCTTGAACGAAATTAAAGCAGTATATAAAGTCAGCAGATGTTTATGTTTATTCGCACTTCGATGTTATTAAACATATGTTATCAAAACCAATGTTGCATAGTAGAATTGGTAAATGGGCTTTAGCTTTGTTAGAATATAACTTAACTTATCAGCCCCTTAAATCAATCAAAGGACAAGTGGTTGCTGATTTCATAGTAGACCACTTTGTTGTCGAACATGAGATATATTCGTTAGACATATGTCATTGGAAGCTATATTCGATGGCTCAAGCCATAAAAATGGAGTGGGTATTGGGATCCTAATCATTTCTCCAGAAAACATTCCAACGAAGTATAGATTCAAAATTCGAGACTTTTGCTCCAATAATGAAGCTGAGTATGCGGCTTTGATAGTAGGCCTTAAAATTTTACTTGAATTGGGGGCAAGTCATGTCGAAATAAAGGGTGATTCTCAATTAGTTGTCAAACAATTGACAAAAGAATACAAATGCATCAGTGAACACCTTATTAAGTATTTCGTTGTTGCCAATACTTTGTTAAAAAGGTTTACATTGGTACACCTAGAACATTTACCACGAATTGAAAATCAAGTGGCAAATGAGTTGGCACAAATTGCTTCAGGCTACAAAGTGTCAAAGCAAAGCCTGGAAGAGTTAATTGAAATAAAAGATAAATTAATCTCAGAGGATTATCTTTACAATGATACTTCTTCGACGTTATTGTCAACACCGAAAATTGGGGGAGCAATAAATACAAATGAAGTACGCGTCGAAAAATGCCACATTTTTGATGATATTGACTTAGCAGAAATTTTTGCCATTGACAATATGGTTGATGATGATTGGCGTAAACCTATTGTAGAGTATTTGCAAAATCCCACAGAAACACTAATAAAAAGTGAAAGTCTGAGCTCGAGCTATGTGTTAATTGGAAATGAGATGTTCAAGCAAACTCCTGAAGGGGTCTATTAAAATGTCTTAGTGAGAATGAGGCATACTTAGCAGTTTCTAATACGCATAGTGGAGCATGTGGTTCACATCAAGTAGGCCATAAAATGAAATGGTTGTTATTTCGACAAGGAATGTCTTGTGAACTATTTTGAAAGATTGTATAGAGTTTGCTAAAGGTTGCCAAGAATGCCAAAAACATGTTGGAATACAACATGTGCTCATAAACAATTACATTCTATAGTGAAACCTTGGCCATTTAGAGGTTGGGCTTTGGATGTGATTGGAGAAATAAAGCCAACTTCGTCAAAAGGCCATAGATACATTCTTGTAGGAATTGACTATTTTACCAAATGGGTAGAGGCAATACCTTTAGCCAATGTTGATCAAGAAGCGATAATAAGGTTTATTCAAAATCATATCATTTATAGATATGGAATTCCGAAACCATTACTACGGACTGCTGCACTTGTGTTTACTTGGTCGAAAAATGGTAGAATTTGTCTTTGAAATTGGTTTTAAGTTATTGACTTCGACGCCATACTACGCACAAGCCAATGGTCGTAGTAAAGCGACCAATAAAATTATTATTAACCCGATTAAAAACACGTTGGGCGTAAGCCCAAAAATTGGCACAGTTCTCTTGACCAAGTGTTATGGGCTTGTCGAACTTCACCTAAAGAGTCTATCAACACTACTCCTTACAGGTTAACATTTGGACATGATGCAGTGTTACCTGTTGAAATTTGTTTACAATCAACAAGAATTCAGAAACAGTGGGAAATCCCTTCGGAATATGATGATTGATGAGTTAGTTGATTTAGACGAAGAAAGGTTGTTGGCTTTAGAAATGCATGCTCATTCGACAGAAAGAGAGAGTAGCTAAAGCCTATAACAAAAAGGTTAAGTTAAAAACCTTTGAAGAAGAAGAATTAGTGTGGAAAGTTTTATTGCCTATGGATAAAAACGATAGAGTTTTAGGCAAGTGATCACCAGGGTGGGAAGGCCCATTTCGCGTATTGCAATGCTTTTCGAATGGTGCTTATGAAATCGAAGAGCTAGGTGACGAAAATAGAATCTTTAGAATAAATGGCAAGTACTTAAAGCAATACAAGCCAACATTAACTGAGATAAAAATCGAACAAGCATAAATAAAAGAGAATTGTTCACATATGGCAATGTATAATGCAATGTTAAAAGTACATAGCCATTTTTGTTTTTTGAGAAAATTCTAAACTATCATAAAGTCTCAGAACTTCGCCAAAGATGTCTTGAGCCTCTCAATAATACTTGTGCTTAGAGAAATGGAAGTCTCAAGAAGGCTTAAATCTCTGTCGAGTTCAGTGAGAGTGGCTTGATGTTGGTCGGCTTTCTCCAAGTGCTCTATGGCCGTCAGCGCATTGGTTGCTGTGTTCGACGACGAAGAACTTCCCATCTTTTCGACTACTAAGCCTTTCTGATACTGAGCATCTGCCAATTTGGTTTGAAGTATCTTTATCTCCTCAGTATCAAGATTGTGATGATCACTAATGTATGGAGCAAAGGTAGCATTAGTGAAAGTAAACTTGTACTCATAATCAGGAAGGGTAGGATTAAAGGTCTCACTAAGAGGTTTCAGACCTGTAATGGCAGCAACATCTAGCAGAGTGGGGGACAACATGCCACATTTCAGATGGAGGCTATGGGTAGCACAATCCCAGAACTGCATAGCTGCCAGGATTAGGGTGCTATCATACTTATGCCCATACCTAGATAACCGAATAAGGTCGAAAATACCTTGTTTTTTCCAGATTTTGGCTTTCTTAGCCTCTACCTTGTCAAGCCAATCTAAATAGACCCGTTGGTCAAGCCTAGGAGCAGACCTAAAAACCCTAGAGGGATTATTTAGGAATTCTAAGTGGAAAGGTGTCTTGACAAAAATTCTAGGTTGAAGACAACGGGGACTAGGGAAATTTTCTAAAGCCTCGTCGGTTTCCAGCAGAATATTGGGCAAAGGACCCAAATAGGCATGGGTATAAATTTCAGTGGAAGGAATCAGTACCTGAGTTTGCCATTGGGTGGCTCGTTCGTCATTGGTGTCAGGTTCATCAACGAAGCCATCGAGAGTTTGGATTTTTCTGGGCTCGTCTTTTTTCTTCGAACTTTCAGGTTGCACCGCAACAACAGATGATGAAGCCATAAGTGTGGAAAAGCAAATGCAGGTTGGAATCTGGGTTTAGATCAAAGAAAGAGAGTGAAAGTTTGAAACTTTCGTGGATTTGGGGTTTTTTGCAAAGTTCAGAGATGAGAAAGGTAAATAGACTGTTCACGAGGAGTTCAACTGAGTAAAAAGGAATATGAAGGGATTTTAGCCGTTTATATATGTTTGGAAGCAACAGTTATTGGCACGTTCACCATTACTCGCACGTTTGCGACGATTGAGAGACGTGATGGCCCACCTACCATAAGACGTGTGCCAATGAAACGGTTCACTTTATCTGTGCAAGTCATGATGACTATCATTTCGACTACTGTTGAAGTGCAAAAGGCGGTAGAAGTGACCATTGCACAGTATTCAAAAAATGCCCTTTCTTACCTCCATTCCTTATTCCGTCGAAAGAAGCATTTTTTGGGGGGCAATCTGTTACCTCAAAATTTCGACAATACATTAAATGAAGCTTTAAATGCGGTTGACTTCACATTTAATAATGTTTTGGAGACAACAGGTCAATGTTCAAGTCAATTCACCAGCAATTCGACAGGAAAGGTCTTGAAAGTGCTGACAATGTGAATGAGCTTCGCAAGCTCAGTTTTAAAGCAAGAAACCTTCGACAAGAGAAGGCTCAACTCTTCGACGAAGCAGGGTTCAACACTTCGCCAAACGGTTGACGATGTTCTAGTCGAAATGCAAAGAGCAACAGTTAGTGGGCAGTTACTCCTCCCTAGTTCTAGGAGGCAGTTATTCTTTCTTCCCACGTTTGTTTCCAAGAGTATAAATACTCCTTTGTAATAGGAAATCAGGGTCACAACATTTCACAAGAACTCTGAAAACTCAACTTCCAGACTAAAGCGAAAACGAGTGAAACAGATTCATTGTACGTGTTTGTGAACCACTTTACTTTCGATTCATTGCAATATTTACTTCTTGTTTACATTTGTTGCAATTACTGCTTTTGTTTTACTTTCAATTTGGTTCTTTCTGTCATTTACTGTTCTTCAAAACGTTAAAAACACAAAAATACAAGGGCAATTGTCAAAGAGATTTTCTAGTTTGATCTCACAATCACAATATTGAAAACTAGTGATTGTTTAAAATCACGCATCAAATTAATTAGGCTTGACCCTCGTTATTTTTTAAAAAAAAAGGTCCCCAGTGAAGTCGCCAGCTGTTGCACCCCGAAAAATCCGGTTTGGACTTCTCGATGTACAACGTGGGAAGGTTTATGAAGCCGCCACCAATATTTTAGTTTTGAGACGAAAACATTGAAAAAACGTCTTTTTATACAAGGCGGGTGGTCTTTTCGAAAACAAGAGATGTAGGTTCGGGGGTCGGTTAGGTATGTGGAAGGTATTAGCACCCCACACCTCCTTTCTACCGAAAGGGAACCTTTAATTTGATGTGTGGTTTTGAAATATTTGATTTGAAACAACCGTTCTACTTCTTTTCTTTTCTTTTGATTGAGAAAATATTTTATTGGAAATGAGAAAAAGAATATTTTTGATATCCTTGAAAAGCGGAACAAAACAAGGATTTTTTAAAAGTGTGCTTGACGGGACAGGAACCCGCTCCTACGTACCCTCACTGAGATGAGGGATCAAAGCTACGTAGTTCTCGTTTTGTGCGTCCGGAGACGGCTTTCGTGATTTTTTGGAAAAGTGTGATTTTTGCGTCCGGAGACGGCTTTTGATGATTTTTGAAAGTGGCTTTTTGCGTCCAAGACGGCTTTTGTGATTTTTTTAGGAAAAGAAGTGTGTTGGTGTTTTTATTGTAGGGGTTTTTCGGTCCTAGATTTATGCAGTCCAATAGACCTAGAACAAAGACATCCCACTTTGTCTGAGACGACGTGCCCCACTACTTTTTGAAAAATGATCTTTTTATTTTTAGGATAAGGGTTTGAAATTATTAATTATTTGTTTTATTTCTCACAAGTATCCTAAGACGTTTGAGCTTTGTCTGACTCCGGTCTTAGGGCGCTAGACAACATCGGCCGTGACGTCGTCAGACTTGCCTCCTTATGAGTTTTGAAAAAAAGAGTTATTTATTGACCTCAAAAGATTTGATTAATTTATGAGACCTTTTTGAAAGAAGATTTATTAGAGAGGATAAGAAAAGAATTTGGGGTGGCATTGGCCACAAAGAAAAGAAAGTAGAACCTTCAATCAATTTTCAAGTCAAAACCAAGATAACAAATGGAACACAATCAAAGCAATCATAAGAATATTCACAAGTTGCTATGAGCAATTGAACACATGATTGTATAAGGCATAGCATTATTGAGTACATGATTAGGCAAGTGTATGAATGCATAATTATACAAGACATAGCATTGTTGGATGCATGAGTATACAATTATGAAGTGCAAGACATGGTATTAATATATGCATGAGTATTTAATTATGAAATGCAAGACATGGTATTAATATATGCATGAGTATTTGAGAGAGTAGGAAAATGCAAGAGATATAAACATATATGAATGCATGAACATGTTGGCATAAATGATGGAATGCAAAGTATGAGGAATCATGTGGAATGAGATAAACTATTTGGTGGATAGGCAAAAGGTAAAGAGTTATAAGATGATAAAAATGGAAAATGTTTTTGTACTTTTATTAAAGAAAACTAAGATGGCAAAAGAAAGGTAAGCTAAGTTTCATACCAAAAATCTTGTAGATCAACACACAAGAGCATTATGGGACATAAAGCTAAGCTAACATATGAAATTGCAAGATGAGTATCAAACAAGGCATGATTTTATTCAACCTAAAAGTTCAAGAAAATAAACTAGCAACTTAAACCTCAAAGCCTAAAACCCTAATCTCAAAACCACACATGAGGAACCAAACCCAAAAACCAAAAGTCCAACATTATAGAACATGTGATAGAGAAATTTATTCAATGAGATGGGCTCATGGCCAAAACCAAGGATGCAAAGATAACTTTGAACATTAAGCAAAAACTATGGTTAATTCACAAGAACTATTAGGAGATAAAGTAGAGAATGGAATGACAATTTATGCAAGGTTGAATCCCTTCTTGCAATCTTCATCACTTGAATAAAATGCACTAGGCATTTAGTGAGAATCACTTTGCAAGATCATCAACAACTAGATAACAACATAGCTAGACCACAAAAACACATAAACATATAAACTATATGAAGGAGATTGAATCCTTTCTTGCAATCCTCACCACTTTAAATCAAAAGCACTAGGTACTTAGTGGGAATCACCTTGCAAGATCATCAACAACTAGACAACAATATGGCTAGACCACAAGAACACATAAACATATAAACTATGAAATAGATTGAATCCTTTCTTGCAATCCTCACCACTTTAAATCAAAAGCACTAGGTACTTAGTGGGAATCACCTTGCAAGATCATCAACAACTAGACAATAGGTAAATTAAAACACAAGAACTCATGAGTACATAAACTAATATATTAAATAAGAGTCATTTTTAGCTCTCTTCACTACTAAGATCAAAGTGCACTTAGCACTAGTAGGAATCATAGAGCCAAATCCTCAACAATTTACTAAAGAAAAATACCAACAACAAGATTTGAACAAAGAAACAACAAAAACAATTTTGAAGACATTTTGATCATGTATATGCGAAACCTTGCTCCATTTTATTTAACAAGAAAAAGCAAAAATCAACATGAAAACAACACTAATCCACTTATTTTAGGGTGAGACAACAAACCTCACCCCTCAACCACAACAAACTACATTGTAAAAATAAAAATGATGAGTATGCTAAATAATAAAGGGAATATGAGAGGAAGAAGAGAAAATAAGTTCTAATGCCAAAAATGCTTGAAGATGATGCAAAGGTATTAGAGATTTTACCTTATCTCTAAGATGGAAAAGAAAATTGAAGAAATGGAGGAGAGAAACAAGAAAAAACTTTCGGCCTTGCAAGAGAGGGAGGAAGGTGAAGATAGTATGATGGATTCCTTGAGTAAGAGAGGAAGGTTAAGGGTGTGAGGGTGGATTGAAGGTGTTTTAGTGGATGAAGGTGAAGGAATGGAGGAGAGGGAAGGGAGAGAGAGCTTGGCCTAGGGGAGAAGATGAGAGGGGAGGTTTTGATCTAGGTTTGCAAAATGAGAGTGTGAGAGGAATAGCCAAAGATTCGGAAAGAGTGAATGGGTGAGGTATTTATAGGAGTTTTTGAGGTTTTAGGGTATTTTGGTCCTTTTGCTTTGATTGGGCTCTAGGATTGAGTTTTAATTTTGAATGGATGGCTAGGATTATTAGTCACATGGATTAGGGGTATTTAGGAAACACAAGTGTGTGAGAGGAGAGAGTGGGGGGTTGGCGCATGAATGAACCAAAAAAGGGGGAAAGATTTGTGAACAAATATCTAATTTTGGACTGGTGACTCTTGTAAAATAGGGTTAGGGGTATTATGGTGAGGGAATGTTATCAAAAGGAAAGATGACATGTTTTGGGTGGAGAGGTTAGTGTAAGTGTGTGGAATAATTTACCAAAATGGGCAAAAATGAAGATAAGATCAAATCAAATCTTGGTGAATAAGAAAAGAAGTGTGTAGAAGAATTTTGAGAGAGAGAGAGGGGGTATGGGACGCATGATCAGCTGATCATGGAGGAAAAAATAAAAAAAACTTGCTTGTTTTTGTTATTTTGTCTTATTGAGGACACTTCCTTTTTGCATTTTTGAAATTTGGATTTTTGGTCATGTATTTGAGAGTGCACCCATTGAAAACATGTTACATATTTTTGGGCACCATGAAATAACCCTCCTAATTACTCTAGACAACCAAAATTGTCACTTAATAATTAGGGGAATTTTTAATGGTCTTTTGGCATTTTTTTTATGCACTAAAAATGGGAAAAATGCATTTTTAATTATTTTAGACTAGGATATTTTCTCTAAAAATTATACAAAAATTATCTTGGGTAGAATAAAAATGTTCCTTTTGTGTATGCATATTTTTGACGAGAAAATCATCCTGTCGTGAAAAATGACCAAAATGCCCTTTACTCTAAAAAAAAAAAAAACCCTAGTTTGTTTAAAAAGTGACTTCCAATTCCAAAAATGATTTTAGAAGTTTGGGAATGACTTTTAAAAAACCAAATGCAATGCATGATGCTTTTTTCTTTTTTATTTATTTATTTTTTGGGAAAATTAGGGTTTTGACCTAAAGCCCAGGACAAAATTGGGGTATGATAATTTGCCCTCTTTATCTAGATTTTAGCAAGGAATATGAATTGGCCGAAACATATTCCGAGGCAAAATAGAGATAAAGAATTCAGAAATTATGCCGATTTTGTCTACTTAGGGAAAAACCCGAATTTCTTTTTCTTTTTGGGTGAATGGATGCCAGCCAGAAATGACTGTAAGGAATGAAGTGCCGACCTCGGCCGAGCCAACAAAAGCGGGAAATAGGTTGGTGCCCACCTCGGTGCAAAAACAAGAAATAAAGCGATAAAGATGGTATCGACCCACTGGTAGGCCGACGCGCGAAAAATGAAGAAAGTGATAAAGATATGCAGAACCGGCCGGCCTCTGGTAGGCGACACTTTGAGGAAATAAAGGAAGCAATAAAGCGATAAAGAGTGTACCAGACCTCTGGTAGGCCGACCTGGCGAAAAAGCAGTTGGTGCCAACCTCGAGCGACAAATACAAGCAATAAAGCGATAAAGATGGTATCGACCTGCAGTTGGCCGACCTTTGGCGGGAAATAAAGAAAGTGAAAAAGAATGCACGATAAGAAGGAGCGCTTGTGGCTCAAGGGAACACTTGAGTTACGAAGGAGCACTTGTGGCTCTGAAGAGCACTTGGGCTCTGAAGGTGGCTGTTCGAGCGGCTGAGGTTCGATGTCAAGTTGTGGAACCGATACATTTTACCTTGATGGACTTACACTATGCTTTATCTTGACCACGGCTAGTCCCGAAGGACACGAGGTCAGGGGCCGATCCGTCATGCTCGGTGATAACTTGGCAAAATGGAGGACCAAGGTCGCGAGGGCGATCCGTCATGCTCGATGATGACTTGGTGAATGAAGGTCGAGTTCAAAGTCATTTGTTTGGGTTTTGATTTGAACTAGATGAAGGGACCCTAGGTCCGATGACTCGTCGGTGCTCGATAACGACGAAAATCGAAGGGCGCTTTGGTCTGAAGGGACACGTGGAGTCTGAAGGGATTCATAAATCCTGTTGATGGGTGATTGAGATGGCCAATGGTGGCGCATTGAATTGAGGTACTGCATCGTCGATTGATGCGAGGATGGTGCATGGAGCATGGGTGCATGTTATGCAAAGGCATGCTATGCAAGAGAATGTTATGCGAGTGCATGCAATGCCATGATTTTGGTGTGATGATGCATGTGGGGAACACTCTTGAGGTTTTCTTTTTGATTTAATTTTTCCTTGATCGACTTTCTTTTACGATCATCTGCTTTTTCTTTGTTTGTTTTCTTTTGCTCTTTATGAAATGCGAATATGCAAATGTAGCGTTTTGATGTTTGATGTGGAGATTGATACTTGTAATGCAAGTGTGCGTGCAATAGACGGTGATTCATGTTTTGATGAATGCAATGCTCTTGTTCTATTTACGCTTTCGTTTCTTTCTCTTTTCATGAAATGCGGGCATGCGAATGCAAAATTTTGATGTTTGATGACATGTAATGCTCTTGTGTTTTTGATGAAATGGCGGATGCAAATGCAATGGAAAACTTTTCCTTCTTTGCCTTTTTCTATGAAATGTGAATATTGCTATTATGCGAAATAAAATGATGAATGACATGAAATGATGAAATGACATGGGATGTTTTGGCTTTCTTTGCAAGTATTGATGTGATGCAAGCTGTATTGCCTTGATGTTTGAATGCGTTTTTGGTTCTTTTGCTTTATGGAATGCTTTTGTTCTTTTGTATTTGCTTCTTCTTTGTAGTTTATGAAATGCAAATATCAACATAATGCTTTGATGTTTGAATGCAAGTGTATCACGGTGATTGATGCTTTGATGAATGCAATGCTCTGTTTCTAACTTCATTTGTTTCTTTTTGCTTCTTCTATGAAATGCAAACATTATTATGATGCAATGCTCGATGTGGAGCGTTTTTTTGCTATGTGATGAATGCACAAAATGTGAGGATGCAAACGTAATTCTTTGATGCATATGCCATAATGAATAGATTGAACTGCCTAGATGCATGAGGTAAACATTTTTGTGATGATGAGATGCAAGACTTTGGATGCAAGGAATTGAGATGATTATTGACCATTCTATTGAAAAATTGAATTTGACTCAAACTCCGGTGTTCTCAAGGTTTTTATTTACAAACATCCTCACTCGTTTTCTCTTTCTTTCCATGATGACTGAATTTTAGATATCACATGACTAACTTGTGTTTTCTCTCTTTGAAGCATTGTCTAGTAAGTATGCATAGGAGTGCAAATGTGAATGAATGAGTCAGTCAGCTTGGAATTGGCTTAGGGCATGGACATTTACGGCAAGTGAAGGAATGACAGACATGTTATTACCGAAGCTCAAGAGGGATCAAGAGATACAAGATTGCCCCAATTCAGGTCTTGGATGAGTGAATAGTTTGCCCCTGTCTAGTGGTGACAACAACTAGGGGTGTAAAAGATGATGAATTGGGAATGCTTCGGCTTTTGAAATGAAAGGTGGGGCAGAAGAGATTTTGCCTCAACCCATAAAGTTTGATGTTGCCCCAATTAGAATGACAAGGCCTTGTTTAGGATAGTGAGTTGAGAGATTGCCCCGGTGAGGTTGAATGAGGTGAAGGAATGGGAACGCCTTTGCCCCTGCTTGGAAGTATTGACAACTGGAGTGACATGGGAGGGCATTGAATAGACATTCCCAAGACCAGGGTGGGCGGGAGGTGAAGAAAGTGCCCCATCTTTTGGATCTCGAGTAGTGTTCTCGGTCAAATGTCTTGACTTTTAGCGTGAAAGAAGCCTCACTTGATGATCACTAAACCTTGTTTTAATGCGGCTTGAATGGGTTTGGAATGCAAGTCCTCTTTTTTATTTTGTCACTTTTCTTTTTTCATTTGTTTGTTTTTGTTCCTCATTTCTTTTTCACGAGGGTTTGTTTTTTCTTGATCGACCTTCTTTTTACGATCATTTGTTTTTTTTTTTTGAGCAAACACATCGTAGACGGATAAACTTAGTTGTCCTAAGATTTAAAATTTGAAAAAACAACAAAGAAACATCATTGATCGGAATGGACTTTTCGGGATTGTGGTGTTTTGTGGACGAAGGATGATTGGGCTTAATGAAGTATTTGGGGGTAATGGTAGGATGATTTTTATTCAGCGTTGGTGACGATCGATGATTTATGATGGTTATTTGGCTTGATGAGGTGTTTGGAAGTTTTATTCCGGGCTAAGGGTTTGTGGAGGGCAAGGTGTCGAGGTCAAAGGGAAGTGTTTGTGATTTATGGAAGGAGGGTAGTTATACACAAAGCAAGGTATTGGAAGATTTATTGAGACAAGGATCTCTTGTGTTTTGTGGTAACATGTATCGGCTCACTCACCACCGACATTTCTTTTGTATTTTCCTTTGCTTTGGGATTTTCATTTTGAATCCTCTTTTTCTTTCTTTCTTTTTTTTTTTTTTTTCTTTCTTTCCTTCTTTAACTCGGGTGAGTGATAAGAAGTGATGCACCCTCTTTTTATGTTTGAGGTGATCCTTGTCTAGGGTGATTTTTGGATTTTGGTTTTTCTTGGCTTAAGGTGGGTAGGAAAGGGATTTTCTGGGATTTTGGGATTTTTGAGGAGATGGCCAAACTTCATTTCAAATCCTGATTGCTTATTTATTTTTTGTAAAACATGAAAACTGTTCATCTATCTGTATGTGCTTGCTCCTTTCTTTACATTTTTTCTCTCTTTTTTTATGCCCTAACTTTTGCCTGGACCGCTCTTTGCGAGTTTTCAATCCACCGGGCGCTTTTTTTTTTTGTGCCTAGGCCACCCTTTGCGGATTTTCAACTTAGCGAGCTTATTTTCTTATTTATTATTATTATTATTATTATTTTTTTTTGAAGACTTGCAATTGAAGGAATATGATATTTAACAAGGAAATTAGTGATCACGGACTTGCCTGAAAGATGGAGCACTTAAAGTGTTAGTGAGAATGAACCAAAAAGTCAAATGCGCACCGATGGGAGAGAACATGCACTTTATGGGTGGGCGGGGCGGGATTAGACTTGGATGGGGAATGATGATGATTGAAGGAAATTGGTAGACTCAAACAAGAGAAAATGCACGTGGCATGCATGCTTACTAGAAGAACGCTTCACGGAGAGTTAACATTGGTTAAGACATGATATGAAAACTTTTTTTTTTTGATCAACTGTTTTAGTCTTTTATCATGGAATGGATGCAATGCTTTTTTATTCTTTGAAGGAAATACAAATGAGCTATTGACGTGAAAAACCGAATGCCTTGGAACACACGGAAATTTTGAAAGAATGATTGTTTTGCAAGACCATCTCGTCTCTCATCAAAACTCTTTATTGTATGTGAAAGCATTATGATATGCAAATGCGTGGAAAAATGGTCACTTGAAAAGTGTAATTATTCTAAAAGGTTTTTTTGATTTTGATGCAAAATGAAATGCATTTCGAATGATGTGAGAAAGACATTTTTTCAAAATGAAATTTTTATTTGTTATGCTTGACGGGGTGGACCCGCTCCTACGTATCCTCCTTGAGGAATCAAAGCGTACGTAGTTCTACTATGTCCCTTTTTGAAATAATGCTTATGCATGAATGCCATGTTTTGGATGAACTTGGAGGAGCTTTTTCCTCTTTTTGATTATAAATGAAATGCTTATGCTATGAAGATGATAATTGTTTTCATTTTTATGTAATGAAATGGAATGCAAGACGAATGATTCAAAATTAGAATTTTATTTAATGCAAATGATGCAACGATGTAGGATGCAAAATGATTTTTATAGAGGCAAGACAAGATATGAAATGTTGATGCCCCCTTTCTTTTGAATGATGAAAGATGCAGGAATGATACTTTTTCTAAATGATGATTTTTTTTTTTTTTTTTAGAGACAAGGCAAAGTATGAAATGCCAATGCCCCTTCCTTTTGAAAGATGCATGTATTGAGGAATGATGTATTTGAACTAAAGTGATGAGGTTAATGAAATGATGCATGAATGCTACATTTTGATGATGATTTTTGTTCATGATGATGAATGAGATGCTTTCTTGTTTTCATTTTTGTGCAATGAAATGCATGATGAGGATGATTGAAAGAAAATTATTTACAACATAGGATTTTCAAAAGTTGGAACTTCATACTTACGGAAAAATATATACATTTTTTCAAAAAGTTTGGATGCAGGGGTATCACGGCTCCTTTGTGTCCTCTGAGGTTTCTTAGAGACGAGGATCTAAGGCTTTTCTAAGGGTGCACACTTCAAGGAAAGCACTAAAAAGGAAGCCCTAGATAAGGTTCCTAGAGCCAACGACCTCATCCGAAAGCGCGTCGATCGGCATGGGCGTGCGTCCAGTGATGAGCCCATCGAACAAAGCCAAACTCTAGGTGAAATCTTCGCAACCACACGAAAAGACGTACGTCCAGTGTGCAGCCACTAATGACTTCGTTCTAGCCTAAGATATACTCTAGCCCGGGTATAGGGCTGTCTCACCAAAAATCACACAAGGATAAAAACAGTGAAAGTGTGTGTAGGAGCATAATGATGCATATACCCCCCCACCTGCAAAGAAAATCCAGAAACAGTCCAGACAAAGAGAGTCATCTACCCTAGGGTTTTGTACATATCATTCAAGTCTAAGCAAGAAATCAACCTAAGGTATAAACAATCATCCAAAACTCTGCTTACCTTAAGAAAAAGGAGCTAAGAAGAGGGGATCATAATGGAAGGGGAAAAATGCATGAACTTACCAAAGAAAGGGAGCGAAGGAGAGGGGAAAAGATAAGGGGAATATGATGCATAAGCATAAGTAAAGAAAGAAAGGGATAAGAGAAGAAGCACGATGCAAGTGTAGAAATAAACAAATGCACATGAATGCAACACAATAATAATGCAAGAGAAATCATCGAGCATCACAGAAAAGAAAAAGAAAAAAAAGGAAAAAGAAGAGATAGAACGAATTTTTCAAATCAAACAATTTAAACCACGCATCAAATTAATTAGGCTTGACCCTCGTTATTTTTTAAAAAAAAAAGATCCCCAGTGAAGTCGCCAGCTGTTGCACCCCGAAAAATCCGGTTTGGACTTCTCGATGTACAACGTGGGAAGGTTTATGAAGCCGCCACCAATATTTTAGTTTTGAGACGAAAACATTGAAAAAACGTCTTTTTATACAAGGCGGGTGGTCTTTTCGAAAACAAGAGATGTAGGTTCGGGGGTCGGTTAGGTATGTGGAAGGTATTAGCACCCCACACCTCCTTTCTACCGAAAGGGAACCTTTAATTTGATGTGTGGTTTTGAAATATTTGATTTGAAACAACCGTTCTACTTCTTTTCTTTTCTTTTGATTGAGAAAATATTTTATTGGAAATGAGAAAAAGAATATTTTTGATATCCTTGAAAAGCGGAACAAAACAAGGATTTTTAAAAGTGTGCTTGACGGACGGGAACCCGCTCCTACGTACCCTCACCGAGATGAGGATCAAAGCTACGTAGTTCGTTTTGTCGCGTCCGAGGCGGCTTTCGTGATTTTTGAAAAGTGTGATTTTTGCGTCCGAGGCGGCTTTTGATGATTTTTGAAAGTGGCTTTTTGCGTCCAAGACGGCTTTTGTGATTTTTTTAAGGAAAGAAGTGTGTGTTGGTGTTTTTATTGTAGGGGTTTTCGGTCCTAGACATGCAGTCCAATAGACCTAGAACAAAGACATCCCCTTTGTCTGCACGACGTGCCCCACTACTTTTGAAAAATGATCTTTTTATTTTTAGGATAAGGGTTTGAAATTATTAATTATTTGTTTTATTTCTCACAAGTATCCTAAGACGTTTGAGTTTGTCTGACTCCGGTCTTAGGACGCTAGACAACATCGGCCGTCGTCCGACTTGCCTCCTTATGAGTTTTGAAAAAAAGAGTTATTTATTGACCTCAAAAGATTTGATTAATTTATGAGACCTTTTTGAAAGAAGATTTATTAGAGAGGATAAGAAAAGAATTTGGGGTGGCATTGGCCACAAAGAAAAGAAAGTAGAACCTTCAATCAATTTTCAAGTCAAAACCAAGATAACAAATGGAACACAATCAAAGCAATCATAAGAATATTCACAAGTTGCTATGAGCAATTGAACACATGATTGTATAAGGCATAGCATTATTGAGTACATGATTAGGCAAGTGTATGAATGCATAATTATACAAGACATAGCATTGTTGGATGCATGAGTATACAATTATGAAGTGCAAGACATGGTATTAATATATGCATGAGTATTTAATTATGAAATGCAAGACATGGTATTAATATATGCATGAGTATTTGAGAGAGTAGGAAAATGCAAGAGATATAAACATATATGAATGCATGAACATGTTGGCATAAATGATGGAATGCAAAGTATGAGGAATCATGTGGAATGAGATAAACTATTTGGTGGATAGGCAAAAGGTAAAGAGTTATAAGATGATAAAAATGGAAAATGTTTTTGTACTTTTATTAAAGAAAACTAAGATGGCAAAAGAAAGGTAAGCTAAGTTTCATACCAAAAATCTTGTAGATCAACACACAAGAGCATTATGGGACATAAAGCTAAGCTAACATATGAAATTGCAAGATGAGTATCAAACAAGGCATGATTTTATTCAACCTAAAAGTTCAAGAAAATAAACTAGCAACTTAAACCTCAAAGCCTAAAACCCTAATCTCAAAACCACACATGAGGAACCAAACCCAAAACCAAAAGTCCAACATTATAGAACATGTGATAGAGAATTTATTCAATGAGATGGGCTCATGGCCAAAACCAAGGATGCAAAGATAACTTTGAACATTAAGCAAAAACTATGGTTAATTCACAAGAACTATTAGGAGATAAAGTAGAGAATGGAATGACAATTTATGCAAGGTTGAATCCCTTCTTGCAATCTTCATCACTTGAATAAAATGCACTAGGCATTTAGTGAGAATCACTTTGCAAGATCATCAACAACTAGATAACAACATAGCTAGACCACAAAAACACATAAACATATAAACTATATGAAGGAGATTGAATCCTTTCTTGCAATCCTCACCACTTTAAATCAAAAGCACTAGGTACTTAGTGGGAATCACCTTGCAAGATCATCAACAACTAGACAACAATATGGCTAGACCACAAGAACACATAAACATATAAACTATGAAATAGATTGAATCCTTTCTTGCAATCCTCACCACTTTAAATCAAAAGCACTAGGTACTTAGTGGGAATCACCTTGCAAGATCATCAACAACTAGACAATAGGTAAATTAAAACACAAGAACTCATGAGTACATAAACTAATATATTAAATAAGAGTCATTTTTAGCTCTCTTCACTACTAAGATCAAAGTGCACTTAGCACTAGTAGGAATCATAGAGCCAAATCCTCAACAATTTACTAAAGAAAAATACCAACAACAAGATTTGAACAAAGAAACAACAAAAACAATTTTGAAGACATTTTGATCATGTATATGCGAAACCTTGCTCCATTTTATTTAACAAGAAAAAGCAAAAATCAACATGAAAACAACACTAATCCACTTATTTTAGGGTGAGACAACAAACCTCACCCCTCAACCACAACAAACTACATTGTAAAAATAAAAATGATGAGTATGCTAAATAATAAAGGGAATATGAGAGGAAGAAGAGAAAATAAGTTCTAATGCCAAAAATGCTTGAAGATGATGCAAAGGTATTAGAGATTTTACCTTATCTCTAAGATGGAAAAGAAAATTGAAGAAATGGAGGAGAGAAACAAGAAAAAACTTTCGGCCTTGCAAGAGAGGGAGGAAGGTGAAGATAGTATGATGGATTCCTTGAGTAAGAGAGGAAGGTTAAGGGTGTGAGGGGGTGGATTGAAGGTGTTTTAGTGGATGAAGGTGAAGGAATGGAGGAGAGGGAAGGGAGAGAGAGCTTCGGCCTAGGGGAGAAGATGAGAGGGGGGTTTTGATCTAGGTTTGCAAAATGAGAGTGTGAGAGGAATAGCCAAAGATTCGGAAAGAGTGAATGGGTGAGGTATTTATAGGAGTTTTTGAGGTTTTAGGGTATTTTGGTCCTTTTGCTTTGATTGGGCTCTAGGATTGAGTTTTAATTTTGAATGGATGGCTAGGATTATTAGTCACATGGATTAGGGGTATTTAGGAAACACAAGTGTGTGAGAGAGAGAGAGTGGGGGTGGCGCATGAATGAACAAAAAAAGGGAAAGATTTGTGAACAAAAATCTAATTTTGGAATGGTGACTCTTGTAAAATAGGGTTAGGGGTATTATGGTGAGGGAATGTTATCAAAAGGGAAAGATGACATGTTTTGGGTGGAGAGGTTAGTGTAAGTGTGTGGAATAATTTACCAAAATGGGCAAAAATGAAGATAAGATCAAATCAAATCTTGGTGAATAAGAAAAGAAGTGTGTAGAAGAATTTTGAGAGAGAGAGAGGGGGTATGGGACGCATGATCAGCTGATCATGGAGGGGAAAAAATAAAAAAACTTGCTTGTTTTTGTTATTTTGTCTTATTGAGGACACTTCCTTTTTTGCATTTTTGAAATTTGGATTTTTGGTCATGTATTTGAGAGTGCACCCATTGAAAACATGTTACATATTTTTGGGCACCATGAAATAACCCTCCTAATTACTCTAGACAACCAAAATTGTCACTTAATAATTAGGGAATTTTTAATGGTCTTTTGGCATTTTTTTATGCACTAAAAATGGGAAAAATGCATTTTTAATTATTTTAGACTAGGATATTTTCTCTAAAAATTATACAAAAATTATCTTGGGTAGAATAAAAATGTTCCTTTTGTGTATGCATATTTTTGACGAGAAAATCATCCTGTCGTGAAAAATGACCAAAATGCCCTTTACTCTAAAAAAAAAAACCCTAGTTTGTTTAAAAAGTGACTTCCAATTCCAAAAATGATTTTAGAAGTTTGGGAATGACTTTTAAAAAACCAAATGCAATGCATGATGCTTTTTTCTTTTTTATTTATTTATTTTTTGGGAAAATTAGGGTTTTGACCTAAGCCGGACAAAATTGGGGTATGACAAAGCTTTGTAAGCTTTAGCTTGAGGGTAGGGTGAGTGTTAGAATTAGTCACATTTTACTAGAGTTAGTGAAATGTGAGTATTAGAATTAGTTGCATGTATATTCCTAAGGCGGACTATTAGATTTAGCAATACTATTATAAATTCGGCCTAGTGGTGATCTGATATAGACATACGAACCACATATTCAACAGTAACAAACTCCTATTGCAAAGAATCAAACATTTTATAAAGCCAAAAACATAGAGTGAATATGTTACCTTCTAGATCCTTCTGCAGTTTATGGAGAACTGACGACGGTAATATGGTTGAACGCAGAATAAGAATTGTATCTGGTTTTAGACCTGCTTATTCAAAAAAATGATTATTTTGACATGAACCAAGGTCTTTAAAAATAAATGTGTTTAATGTCAAAAAGCTACTTAAAATCACAAACTAACACAAAAATCACATACTGACACAACTAGAAGAAATATACCGATCCAGAAATTAAGGCGTAAGAAACATACCATTCAACATAGGTGTTCATTTGAATACAAATGTCGCATACCATAAGATTGACAATTGGTATTAAATTCATGAAATCAAAATCCCTGCTAAAAAAATCAATCAACTTTCATACTGACCCAACTAGAAGAAATATGGCAAAGATTTCATCATTTCAATTTAGGCAACACTTAAACACTAGTCTCAACTCTCAGGACCAAGCTATTCTTCACTTCATGGATCTCCAGATCCAAATTCACACTTTTCCCCTTCCTATAAATACTTATCATAACAAAGCAATATCCCCATCATAACCCTTTGATATCTATATGAACTCGCATATTCGAATGCTACCCATTCACTCTCACCTCTTGCTTTTTGCAATCATAAACAACCCTAAATCCCAATTTCCAACATATCAAATTCCCAACAACTAAACACCAATTCGAATTTTGAACCAGATAAATAAGTAATAAAAAGAGTCAATTTTGATAAAAACCCTCAAAAGACCCAATAAACCATTCAAGGTATCAACACAATAAATAAAAAATTAAAAATACCAAACCCTAGAACTCGAAGAAGTAGCAAAAAAAAAAAAGATCAACAGAATAAACATAAATTTAGGGATAAAAGAACTTACAGTCAGTCACAAGTGCAAAGCTGAATGGATGGTCTTAACAATCTGAAAACTCCATTCCTGAGAGGAAAAAAATTGAAAAGAAAATAAAAAAAAGAAGAGATGTGTGAGGCGTGTGGGTGGAGGGCCGAGGGCGATGGTGGAGGGACGAGGGCGATGGTGAGGCGTGTGGGTGGAGGGCCGAGGGCGATGGTGAGGCGCGTGGTGGGAGGCGATCGCCGGGAGGTGTGTAGGTGGAGAGTGAGAACGATCGAAGGAGGGCGGAGGGAGAGAACGATCGAAGGAGGGTGGAGGGTGGAGGGCGGAGGGAGAAAACGATCGAAGGATGGTGGAGGGTGGAGGTCGGAGAGGAGACTGAGGAGGAGAGAGCGTTTGATTGTTTGATTGTTTAAGGGAGAGACGATCTGATTTTAGGGATCGGGCTCTTTTTATTTTGATCAATGGGTTGCCACGGCATCTCCGTGGCAAATTTCTGTCCTTTCACATGTCTGTGGCAAACGTGGCAAACACCAGCGGAAATTTCGCGCCCTTATTTTTTACTCATGTCGTCGCAAATCCGTGGCAAATTACTGACGGAATAAGCTCCGTGGCAATTGCTGGTGGCTAAAACAAGCTTTTCTTGTAGTGAATGACGGCCATCAAGCGTATCATTGTCAGTAGTTTCCCGTTGCAATGGTGCAACATCATCTTCTTCTCCATCAAAGTTCATCATGTTTGCGGCCATGATCGTGACAATAAATTCTTCCAAGAAAGAACCAGGAGAAATGACGCAAGACTAGAGATGAGAGCTAGTGACCAAGAACACTATCTTGTCACAGTTACCTCACCAAAAACTGAACAGCAAGACGAGAGCTAGTGACCAAGAATACTTCTTGACACAGTTACCTCGTCCAAGTGAAAGTCAGATCCAAGGCGCCTCACAGTGGAAGGAGAAAAGCACTTCTCACAAGGGAAACCCTAGGAGAGAAAAAAAATCCAACCACCTAATAATGTTTTCCTCACAAGGAATATTAATTTTTCCCCAAACGGAAGACTGTAGAATTGCTGTAGGAGACATTAAGAACAGTAGTCAAACTCTTTGGGCTTTATTTTGAAGTCTTTCTTATAAGGGACTTACTTTTCCCACACCCCCTCCTACTTATTCACACCCCATCAAAATTTAAATTCCAAATTTACCCCCATTCAAAAAAACAAAAAACCCACACCCCTCCCCCCCTTCTCACTCTCCCTCGTCTCTCCCCTCCCTTCGAACCCTAACCTCACTCTCCTTCTCACTCACCTTCTCCCAACTCACTCAATCTCACCCAATCTCTCACTCAATCTTCTCCACCAACACTCTCAAGAGTTGCTGGGTTCTTTTCGCCTCCCCTCACACTCTCTAATCGTTCCATTTTCTTCAAGGTATGCCTCTCCCCCTACGCTGCATTTGGTTTTTTTTCTGAAACGCTGGATTGTTCGAACGATGTCCATCGAACACGTGAAAACGAAGGTGTTCGAATGAGGTCGTGCGAACACCGTTCGAACGACCTCATTGGAACCGTTGTAAATTGGAAACTGAAACTGACTTGTTCGAACGGGGTTGTGCGAACATGTTCGCATGTTGCCGTTCGAACAGTCGTTTGACAGTAGAGTTTGTCAGCCTTTTTGTGTTTGGTTCTGTTAATTTGATTTAATTGGTTCTGTTGATTGTTGTTTCAGATATGGTGAGGAGCAGAGGTGGTCATGCAGCTGAACCATCCGAGCGAGCCGGTCGGCCACCTCCTACGGTTTCAAACCGCAAAAGGAGGGAAGAAGCCGGTGAACCCTCGCGAGCTAGGGGTCGTGCTAGGGGTAGGGGCAGGGTTGATGTTCCTCCTCCCCCACTTCCCGAGGATATTGGGCAGGATATTGAGCGTGATGCTCAATTTCCGGCCTATGAGTTGGCCGGCCCTTCATCTGCTAGGCCTTCATCTGCTAGGCCTTCATCTTCTAGGCCTTCATCATCTAGGCATCATGAGGAGGAGATCTGAGCCTCGTGAGAGGAGGAGGTTGCCGAGCCTCGGGAGAGGTTCTTCTTTTTAGCAACATTCCCATTTCTGGTGGACCGAAGATGGTTCTGTGTTGCCCACATACAGGCACATATCCTTACCGATTTTTATTCGCGGTAAGTTATTATTTTATAGTTGATCATTGTAAATTTGTTTATTATGTTGTTGAATGTTTTGGCTTATTGTGTCATTTCAATGCAAAGCGGCCGGATTTACAAACAATCCCACATGGACTCGTTCACGACGTTGTTTCATGTGCAAATTAGGGACACTCGACGGCGACCTTCTGTGGTTGGTTCCTTTGGTTGGGCTTAGTTTCCCCATTCTCCACAAGTGGGTCGCTGAACGCATTCATAGGCGTTGGCAATGGATACATCATCATTCCACCTTCCTGGGTGAGATGAGCATCACCCTTGATGATGTATCCCACCGCTACACATCCCCATCATCGGGCGGTTCTATGACATGCCAAACTAGATCGCATGGCGGGGAGAGCACAAACTTTGATTGACTATTTGGGGCAACACCCGAAGATGCACCGCCTGCACTTCAAGCCGCGGGTTGTCCGTTGGGCTCGTATGGTCGAGGATAGGTCTACCACCCACCATAGGCGAGGGCGGTGGGACCATCTTTGCTAGGGCCTACATGTTTGTATCTTTTGGGTTGCACCTTGTTTGTTGACAAGTCGTGCAACAAGGTTAAGCTTGGCTACCTTGGTATCTTTGATTGATTTGGAGGTCGTTGGAGACTATTCTTTGAGGGCCATGGCCCCGCCCATCTCTTTGATCAGCTGAAGGATGCTACAAGGAAGAAGACCAAGAAGATTGCTGGTCATCTTCCTTTACTTCAGGTATAAAACATATTCTTTACTTTTAAGTTTGCTTTAGGGTTACTTTCAGATTAATAATCAACCAATGATATGTTCATTACAGGCTTGGATCTTTGAGCACTTCCAGAGTGCGAACTTTTCCTCTTGGGTGGAGCACCCAGAGTATGATGAGAGTAGCCCACGGGCGAAGAAATGGTTGTGCGATGATGGCCCTGGGGCCATCAAGTCACATACCATCGATTATGCCTAGACCGCTACACACCGAGGAGGTGACTGGGACCCTACACACCCATAGGCGGTGAGACCCTTTGAGGAGCCGTCCCGTGTTGGAGGTTCATTCGAAGTGGTGGTCGCATGATGTACACTTTGCGAGATGAGCCCGATGTCGCCATGGTACGTGTCTTTTATGTTAATTGCATTGATAATGTTTCTTAATCTTCTATTTATTTAAATAATAATGTTATGTTATTTGGTTGATGGATGCTACCAGAGTCTGCTGGATTTGGTTGATGACATGGATGGGACCATCGATGATAATGTCCTGCAGCGCCGCTGAGGAGCATGTTTCAAATAAGATCAAGAGGTCGCTCGAACCCCTTCCGTGGGTTTAGGAGGAGGTTTGGCAATGTGTATGAGAGAGGAGGCGCAACACCCAAAGAGGATATGTCATAGGGGATATATGTTTGGTATTTTTGTATAATTTAACTACTTTGTTTCATTTGGTTTTTTAATTTGAAATTCCCTTTACGTTGGCGCAAATTTATTGGCATTACGATAATAATTACGGTAAAATTAAAAAGTCGAACAAAATTTAATATTGGATAAGAACAAAAATGAAAAACACAAATTGCAAAAATACAAGGATAGGAAATTTAAAACGAAACGACAGGAAAACATAATACAACCTAGTTCTAATTCAACCTACTTCTAATCCTACGGCGGATGGATTGAAAGCGATTCTTCTGCTTCGACGAAACAATTCGAGATAAGGTTCAATGAAACCTTGGAATTCTTCATGTTTCTCAAACATTTGACGAACGTCTTTGTCTTTCTTGATAGGCTTAGGGCACTTCCGAATACGATTACGTGGGGTGATGCTGCAGATGTAGGGGGATTGAAATTCGATACTATTAATTTCTTGCTCCACACCATCTAGTTCCACATTTTCTGTTAGTTTTTCTTTCAATTCGGCGAAGGTGATGTTGTTCTTAAGCTTGAAATGTTTAGTTTGATGACCATGATACAACATACCAGCTTGGTCCCAGCAGTGGACAGTCATCTGATAGTCAACTTTACAGGTGTGCGTAAGTATGGGTTGTTGTGGTGCGGGTGGTCCTTGTTGAAGAAGATGCATGGCTTCTTCTGGAGTGCGTACTGTGTCCACATACAACTCTAAGATTTGTCGCCCCATCGGAACGTTAGCTAGATGTTCCATAATTGCGCGGACGTCATCGTCGCTTTGGATCTCCATGATCGAATCATCGATACCCCATCATCTCTACAATTGAACTTTTTGAAACGTGATACGCTCCACGCCTTTACGCCACGCTCCTCTCGGCGAATCTTCCTCTCGACCTTTTCCTTCAATTGGGCGAAGGTGATGTCCTTACTCATCCTGCAGAAGACATGGTTAGGACAACGAAACACAAAGCACCATGTTCGCTTGGTGGTGACAAATCCCATTGTGGTGAAGGGTCATTAGGAATTTGTCGTTTGAGTACTTGGGTTGAGCACAATTGCCATTCCATTTCAAATTGGTCAAAGAAGGAGAGAAGGTTTTGGTGAAGAAGCGGTGGGGTTGGGAAGAAGGAGAGAAGGTTTTGGTGAAAAAGCAGATTAGAGTTTGGTAAAGAAGGTCCGAGGATGTGAACCCCTTTTATAATAGGCGTGGTGAAATGTCACCGTTGATTTCATTTTTAGATCACAAATCGAGTCGCTTAAATTCTATCCGCTCGTGCACAATTTCAAAAGGGATTGACATCCACTCCTTTATCTGACACATTTGACTGATTGTAAACCGTTGATTAAAACTGTCGGTGGAATCTGAGGCGTCCAATACCTGCAGCACTTGTTCGAACACCATCATTCACACATGTTCGAATGACCCCATTCGAACGTGTTCGCATGACCCTATTCGAATAGATGAAAAAACGCCCAAGGGGTGTCTGTCCATATTTAACACACTCGAACGGCCTCGTTCGAACCTGTTCGAAGGCCCGTGTTCGAACAGGTGAAAATTTCTTTAAAAAAATAGGTCTTTTGGTCTCTTCACACCCTTATGGGGTGTGTTTAGAGTAGGAGGGGATGTGGGAAAAGCAATAGCCTTCTTATAAACCCTTCCAAGTAGTCTGGTGTAATAGTAAATTATTCACAAACTAGTTGGAATCACTTTGACTATAACACATGTTTTATTAATATTATTTGTATGTTTTATTCTATTTTTATGTCAGGATTTTGTTTAAATTGACATTTCGTGTGGTGTTATTAGAAGAATCTAGAAGATTAAGACTTAGACTATATTGTTGGTTCTGATGATTAATTTTCTCCTGCTTTGATTCTTGGATTTTGCCAAAAGATATAATCCAATTAATAGTAACATTAGTACATTACTATTACTCAGAAAACACGACGGCATGAACTAAAATTAAACTGTATCTATCATTGTCTGTATTTGAACCAGAGCATTATGTTTAGTGATTCGATGTTACAGGCTATGAGTAGGCAGGCATATTTGCTCTAAAGAGCACACATTGTTTGCTCTTTGCTGAATAATAAATTATTCACAAACTATAGAGAGAGAGAGAGAGAGAGAGAGAGAGAGAGAGATATTATAATATGATCATATCTTTAGTTTTATCTAATATCAATCAATATAAATTGTAAACAGGTGAGTTCGTACTCAAGATGTTTTAGAATCATTTTCAACAACAGAACAAACTACAAGTCATCAATCACCTCTTTATCATTGTGGTTTTTGAATGTTATTCTCTCTGATGGTACCTATATATGTCTTCTTATAGCCATATACTTAATGATCAATACATAGTAAAAATTATGTTCATATACTTACACTAGACGTGGACATTTAAAGCTAAATCATTTGTAAATTGCTGAAAAAGCAGCAATGGAGATAGGGACTTGGACCTTCTACCAATATTCAGTTACTCAAACAAGGTTTCATTGAATTGCAAATAAAAGACCTTGAAAATCAAGACTCTTTGTCTTTTGGTACATTACTATGGGGCAGTTTGTTGAAAAAATAAAGTTTGGCGGAAGGTGGCTCTCATGAGGTTCACGTTAAGTGTGTCAGGATTATAAAATGTGTACGATTGCATTGCAGTGAGAAGAAACATAAACAGACCGACATTTAGTAAGACATTTACAGTACATTAAAGAGAAAGTAGGGTCTCAGCTAGGAAAATCACAAACTCTTTTTTAGTAAATAGACTTGTGATGGAAGCATACCAATTTATGCAAGTGTGAAGAAGGAGAAGATGCTGCCAATGACAGACAAGAGCCACAAGCAAACCACCACATGTTAAATAGACTCGGTTCATCCCAGGGGGACTTGACCTCAGTTGTGGTTTTCCTTATGGAAGGTTTGGCACATGGCTTACCTTATGGAGGTTTGGCTCTTGGCTCACCTCACGAAGGTTTGGCTTGTGGCTCACCTCTTGGAGGTTTGGCTCTTGGCTCACCTTGTGGAGGTTTGGCTCTTGGCGCACCTTCTAGAGGTTTGGTTCTTGGTAGTCGTTGTTCATTTAACTCGAACTTCAAATATTATAACCCTTTTAGGCCAGTCTCGCAGAAACTTGGCCTTATTTGCTGTTGGAGACTTGTTTTATAGTTGGGTAGTATTAAGTTAGCACTCTCATGGAGATTTGGCCTCTTTTTTTATAATGGTTGCCGACCTGGTGACTTTCCTTTTTGTTTAGGTTCGGTTTGTCCCAGGGGAATTTGACCTCGAGATAGTGTGTTACTCGACCTCGGACGAGGAGCAGCATCTCATTGAGATTTGATCTTTAATAGCCTTTTACTTGACATGGGCCGAGAAGGAGCATCTCCTTGAGATTTGACTTTTAGTAAATTGCTTGATTTTTTCCTTGTCAAGTCATTGCATTTGCTCGGGTCTTGGATCTCAAACATTTATTTGCTCAGATCTTGGATCTCGAACCTTTATATATATTTATAACCTCCTTCAAACACGGGAGCATTAAGCTATGAGTGACTTAAAGGGATCTGTTTGTAAGAAATTTTCATCATGTTAGCTTAATCGCATAATGATCCCCCAGCGAGGCGTGGTAGGGTCGTGTTTAATGAGCCCCAAGCGTGGCATGGCAGGTCACACTCGGCCTTATAGTTTTTGCCCGAGTTGTTTCAGGTGGTGCCTATTACTTTTTAGAGAGTTTACCCCGCTTATGCGAGCAAAGTTCATTTCTTCGAGTTGATCGGTGATCCCCAAGTGTGGCATTGAAGGGGTATACTCGGTCTTACATTTTTTGACGAGTTGTTTTAAGGTCAGGTAATTTTTTTTGAGGGAGATGATTATGGTTGTAAATCGAGCTCATTTATTGACTTGACTGTGTGGTTAGCCCCCCAAGTGTAGCGTGGTAGGGGTATGTACTCGGAGCTTACATGTTGTGTCCGAGTTGTTTTTGAGGTGTATACTTGCTTGGACAAGTTTTCCATTTCATCCCCAAGATAGTGACAGCTTAGCTTAGGAATAATCGAATTTTCGACCTGCATTCTGTGGAAGTAACCATTGACTTAATGCTTGTTTGATAGTTTTATCCAATGGTTAATTTTTATTTACTTTCAATATAGCAAGTGGGAGTATCAAGGAGTGAAACTTGATCCAAGATTTTTGTCCAATGGTTTGGTTATCTTTTACTTACTTTTATGGTAGTAAGTGGGAGTATCTCCTTAGAGAAAAAGTTTTAACCCAGATGATCCCCAGATAGGTTTGGGCTTTAATTTTTTAATAGCGGAGATCTCCGACGTGAATTTGGGGGAGTAACATGGAGTAAAACTTGATCCAAGAGTTTTTTCAATGGTTATCTTTTACTTAATTTTATGGTAGTAAGTGGGAGTAACTCCTTAGAGAAGGAGTTTTAACCCAGATGATCCCCAGATCGGTTTGGGCTTTAATTTTGCTAATAGTCAAGATCTCAGACGTGAAATTGGGGGAGTAACCATGGAGTAAAACTTGATCCAAGCGTTTTGTTCAATGGTTATCTTTTACTTACTTTTATGGTAGTAAGTGGGAGTATCTCTTTAGAGAAGGAGTTTTAACCTTGATTATCCCCTGATCAGTTTGGGCTTTAATTTTTTAATAGCCGAGATCTCTGACATGAAATTGGGGGAGTAACCATGGAGTAAAACTTGATCCAAGAATTTTTTCCAATGGTTATCTTTTACTTAGTTTTATGGTAGTAAGTGGGAGTATCTCCTTAGAGAAGGAGTTTTAACCCAGATGACCCCCCGATCGGTTTGGACTTTAATTTTTTAATACCCGAGATCTTTGACGTGAAATTGAGGGAGTAACTGTTGCACCTCGAAAAATCCGGTTTGGGTTTCTCAATGTACAACGTGGAAAAATTTTGAAGCCGCCACCAATATTTTAATTTTAAGACCAAAACATTGAAAAAAGGTCTTTTGAACAAGGCGGATGGTCTTTTGAAAACTAGAGATATAGGTTCGGGGGTCGATTACGTGTGAGGAAGGTACTAGCACCGCACACGTCCTTTCTACCGAAAGGGAACCTCTAACTAAGTGTGTGGTTTTAACGTTTGATTTGAAGAATACCTAGATTTGCCTATTTATTTCTTGTTTGAAGATGAATGGAAAAACTTAATGAAAATTTCTATTTTTGGCGCTTGACGAGAGTTGGCCTCTCGCTCCTACGTATCTCTTGGTGCGATGGAGAATTCAAAGCTACGTAGTTCTTGGTTGTCATGAAAAGGTTTTTGTTTTTTATCTTTTTAGTGAGTTTTCGAAATAGGACGAGTATTCAGCGAATGATTAAACTAACAAAGGTTATGGGTAATCACCGCTAAATACTCTTGAAAAATGGGAGTCACCACCACTAGTATGATGAACAAAGGTTCTGATTGACCATTAGTAGCGACTCGTTTTTTATTTGATCCTTTGAAAATGATTTTCGAAAGAGATTAATTGGCACGAATGATCAAACTAACCAAAGTTATGGGTGACCATCGCTTATTGTTCCTTGGAAAAAAACATTGCCACCAATGGCTAGACGAACAAAGGTTCTGATTAGCCACTAGCAACAATGGGTTTAAAAATGATTATTTTTTGTTATGAAAAGTGCTAATGTTTAAGGTTGCAAAAAGGACTTTTATTTGTTGCGCTTGACGAGAACGTGGCTCGCTCCTACGTATCCCAAATGGGAATCAAAGCGACGTAGTTCTAACGAGCCTTGAAAGTGAAAGTCTTTTTGCTTTGGTTTTGAAAAGTGAAGGGCGTTCGTAATGATCAAACTAACAAATGTTATGGGTGATCATTACTAAAAACTCACTTAAATGCATGTAAAAATCTCTTTTGAAAAATGAAAGCCTTCATGATGACCAAACTAACAAGGGTTACGGGTGGTCATCACTAACAACTTGCCATAACTTTTGATGCTTAGGAAAATATCTTTTGAAATTGAAAGTGTTCATGATAATCAAACTAACAAAGGTTATGGGTGATTATCGCTAGTAACTTATGCATATGAAAACATCTTTTTTTTTGAAATTTAGGCTCTCATGACAACCAAACTAACAAAGGTTATGGGTGATTGTCACTAGTCACCATTTTCATGCTAAGCTATTTAGAAAAGAAAACAATGAATGCAAGAAGATTTGGAGATTCAAGCATGGCACAATCATTGAAATCGAATCCTTAGGCAAGCAACAACATGGACATAACTTGCAACTAATCTCATTTGAATTCTTGAGCAAATATTAGCCTAGATTACACATATTAGACCACAACACATAAATAGGCAAAGAAGGAACTTAAATTGGCCATTAAGCAAAAATGCAAGAGTAGGCAAGATTGAACCTAAATGCACATCTAATGGAAGATGCTAGGCGAGGACCATACTCAAACATTTCTACAAAACGCAAGGGAATCTAAATGCACATCTAGTGGAAGATGCAATGTAAGGAATGAACCTATCTAAGTATTGATGATACCACATGAGAGTAGACAAGGAAGTTGTAGGCACAAATGAATTCAAAAGAGTAGCCTCAAGTATGATCATTGGCAAACCATAAACAAGCAAGTCATCTTAGCAATCAAAGCATCAAAGTATGTTGAATCACTTTGGTCAATCCTCAACACTTAAATTAGAGTGCACAAGTGTGAATCCTCTTGCCAATCATCAACAAAGACAAGTTTATTAAAGCAAGCATTTAGGAACAAACACAAACCCTAAACATACAATCTCATTTGTTATTCACTAAGAAATTAAAAGGGGAAAGTTGAATCATCTAAAATCATCTTCACCACTTTAAAACATGATGCACTAGGCATAAGTGGGAATCATATGATTTATAATCAACAATGGACAATAATAAAACTAGAATACAAGAGCAAGTAAGTAAACACTAAAACCAAGTTGAATCACATAGAGCAATCCTCTCACTTTGGGAAAAGTGCACTAGGCACTAGTGAGAATCAACTTGCCTATCATCAACAACTAACAATAAGCAAGCTAAATCAAGATTTAAATAAACACAAAAACTAGGTTGAATCACATAGAGCAATCCTCTCACTTTGAGAAAAGTGCACTAGGCACTAGTGAGAATCAACTTGCCTATCATCAACAACTAACAACAAGATTTGAATAAACACAAAAACTAGGTTGAATCACATAGAGCAATCCTCATCACTTTAAGCAATGTGCACTAAGCACAAGTGAGAGTCATATTGCCTATCATCAACTTAAAATGACAAGCAAACATATGAAAAACCCAAATACAGAACCAAGAACCCATTTATTTTGAAAAGCAAGTGAGATAATATAGGAAAGCAAGCTAGACTACAATTTTTGGTAAAGGTTCATGTGATTAGGCAAAGAGATGCACAAAACAAACATAAAACCTATTTTTCTATGAGTATGCGAAATACAACATGCCATAAAACAACATTTTATTTCATGAAAGGCAATGATTAAGATCCAAATCAACAAAAATCAACAATTATTCAAGGGTGAGAAGCACGATAAGCACCCAAGCCTCCATAAGTGCTTGTCAAAGTGCTTATGACACTTCTCACCAACAACAATCAACAATATGAGAATATGAAGATGATAGGATGAATGTTTTTTATATTTTTGAGGAAAGACTCAAATATGATGCAATGTTTTAAGGATTACCTTAGCTCTAAGCTAGAAAGTGAGATGAGAAGATGAAACTAGACACAAATCAACAAAACTCCAATGTTCTTCAAAGAAGTACCCACTTGATGATGATGCTTGAACTTTGAATGAGAAATGGAGGGAGTATGTGAAAGAGGGATGCAAATGAGGTGGAGTAGTGGTGTTTGGGTGGAAGGAAGTGAAGAATATGGGTGGAGGAGAGGTGATGGTGGCTACTGTTTTGGAGAGGGGAGGAGGGGGTGAGTGTGTGTTGTGGTTTTTTAGTGTAGGAAAATGGGAAGGTTCATTTGAGATGAAAGAAAAACAAGATGAAGTGAGGGAGAGGAGAAGAGGGCTACGGTTTTGGAGAGGGGGAGGAGAGGGGTGGTTGTGTGTGTGAGAAAAAATGAGAGGCAAAAGATCCTTAGGTGTGAAAATGAGAGGGTATTTATAGAGTTGTTTTAGGTCTAGGGGTAATTATGTCATTGTTCCTTACTAGGTGCTCTAGGATTGAGTTTTGAATTTGAATGAAGCGCTAGGATTAGAGATCACTTGGATTTTGGGTAGTGAGAAAACACAAAAATGAGAGTGAGGGGGAGAGTTTGTGTGAAAAACTTGTCTTATTGTGGGGTCAAGGGTATAATTGAGATGAAATGTTACCAAAGAGGAAATTTTGTGTTTTCTTGTGAAGAGGTGAGTGTAAATGGGTGGGGTAATTTACAAAAGAGGGCATAACTCTATTAGGGAAGAGAGAGAATTCGAAAATGGGGAAAAATGGGGGGAAAATTGCTTCTCTTTTTGGTCTTTTGTCTTATTGAGGACACTTTGTACTTTTTATTTGAATTTTGAATTTTTGGGCATGCAAATGAGAGTGCACCTATTGAAAATGTGTCCCATATTTTTGGGCCATATCTTAGGAATCAATGATTGGGCCCAAAATTCCATGATATCACCATCCCCAAAATTGATTTGATACCTCACCTTGAAGGAAATTCCCACTTTGCCCTCTCTTTTAAATTTCAATTTTTATGCAAATAATTGACATTCATGCGCATAAAAATAAATTAAGCACATTCTTCCTCTAATAATTCCCCTGACAATTGTCCAGTGATTTGTGATGGAAAACCATTTTTGTTGTGAAATGACCAAAATGCCCTTTTTAACCCTAAAACCCTAATTTGCCCAAAAAATGCATTCTAACCCTAAAAATGATTTCAAAAACATTGGAATGACTTCTAGGACCCAAAATGCAGTGCATAATGCTCTTCACTCTTCAATTTATTTATTTTTTGTGGAAAATTAGGGTTTTGACCTAAGCCGGACAAAATTGGGGTATGACAGCTGCCCCTCTTTATTTGGATTTTACGAATAAATATGAATTGGCCGAGACATATTTCGAAAGAAATAAATAATTCAGAAATTATACCAATTTTGTCCACTTGGGGAAATCCGAATATTCTTTTTTGTATTTCTACCATCTTTCTGGTTTTTCTGTTTTTGTTGATGCAAGAATGAAAAATGAAATTCTAATGCACGCGGAGATAGAGATTTTTCTTTTTTTGCTCTTTTTTCCGGAAAGATGACACTTTCGTGTCGATGCGAAAACAGTAAATGAACACTGACGTGCAGACAGAAAAGGTAAAATGGGCACTTGTGTGCAGGAAGCGGTAAATTGCCCAGGCTGCCTAAAACCTGTAATCCTTAAACGAACTCTTGACGAACCCGAGTTTGCACGTGGCTTTGAGGAGCACGCTTCCTGTTGGCTTTTTCGAGCGACCGGGGGGGATCGTTATCAGCTCCGGAACTGATATACAGATCAATGCACGTCATCCAATGTATCTTAGGCTGATACAACTATTCCGTTGAACCTCACATGGGGTTGCGGTCCATCGTGTTGCTCGTACACGATGTGAGACCATGAACAGAAGGGAGCGCTGAACTCTAATAAGAGCGATTTGAACTCCAAACTGCAATGCACGCTTGAGCGCCGAACTTAAAAGCATTTGAACTCGGAACTAAGGGAGCATTTTCTGGGAACTGAAAAGCAGGATTAACACCGAAGATATTTATCTGTCCTTGTACCTGCAAGTGAGATGAACAAATGCATGCGATGCAAATGCCATGATTGCTTTTTGATGGGATGAATGTGATGTGATGCAGGAGTTTCTTTTTGCTTGCATGAATTTTTTTGTCTATGTTTGATGAATGCAATGCATGAGTTTCTTTTTCTGTTTTTCTCTTTTTCTCCTTCTTCTAGCTTCTCTTCTTTCTCTTCTTTTGCTAGTTGTTGCTCTTTTGCTCTTTTGGCTTTCCTCCTCTTCTTCTCTTTTGCTCTTTTTATGAAGTGCAGGTATGCGAATGCAAAATTTTGGTGTTTGATGATATGTAATGCTCTTGTGTTTTGATGAAATGGCAGATGACATGCAATGGAAAACTTTTTCTTCTTTGCCTTTTTTCTATGAAATGTGAATATTGCTATTATGCGAAATAAAATGATGAATAACATGAAATGATGAACGACATGGGATGTTTTAGCTTTCTTTTCTTCTATGAGATGCAAGTATTGATGTGATGCAACTGTATTGCTTTGATGTTTGATGGGATGATGAATTTTTGGTTCTTTTGGTTTTATGGAATGCAAACATTACTATGATGTAGACGACACTGAATGTTTTTGTTTGTCTCTTTTTTTGTTTTTTTTTTTTTGCATAGGACCTCGTGGATTCTTGGGTGATCGATTCAGTGTCCTATCGTGATGACTATTTCAATGTACATTCGACTTAGTTTCCTATTTATTGAAAATGATTTTGTATTTTGAAAATTGATTTGATGTCTGATGCAATAATGATGAATGCTTGGTTTGCTAGAAAGAAAGCAGTAAATGAACACTTGGCGTGCTGATGAGAAAATAGTAAATGAACACTTGGCGTGCTGATGGGAAAACGGTAAATGAACACTTGGCGTGCTGAGAAAACGGTAAATGAACACTTGGCGTGCTGAGAAAACGGTAAATGAACACTTGGTGTGCTTTTAATGAACCACTTGGGACCCGAGGGCATTTGAACTCCGAACTGAGGGAGCGACTGAACTCTAAACTGAAAGAGCATTCGAACTCCGAACTAAAGGAGCGACTGGGAATGAGATTTTGAGACTGACAAGTCCAGGATGACTGACTTGAGGATTAGATTGAAGACTGACGCTTGAAGTGCTGATTCTTGGAACTAGGCATGAGGATTAACATCTTGTGTTCGTCCGCATTTTGCTTAGCAATACAATGAATGACACATCTAATGCAAACATATGCCATGATTGATGTCTTGAATATTATGGAATGCTTTTGTTCTTTTGTATTTGCTTCTTCTTTGTAGTTTATGAAATGCAAATATCAACATAATGCTTTGATGTTTGAATGCAAGTGTATGCGGTGATTGATGCTTTGATGAATGGAATGCTCCTGTTCTAACTCCTGTTTGTTTCTTTTTTGCTTCTTCTATGAAATGCAAACATTAATATGATGCAATGCTCTGATGTTTGATGCAATGATTTTTGTTCTTTTTCTTTTATGGAAATGCTAACATTAATATGATGCCAATGCAATGAAAAGATTTCTGCTTTTTCTTCTTTACTATTTTCCTCTATGAAATGCAAGTATTAATATGGTGCAACTGACGTGGACCATTTTTTTTCTTTTTGCTATGTGATGAATGTACAAAATGTGAAGATGCAAATGTAATGCTTTGATGCATATGCTATAATGAATAGATTGAAATGCCTAGATGCATGAGGTAAACATTTTTGTGATGATGAGATGTGAGACTTTGGATGCAAGGAATTGAGATGATTATTGACCATTCTGTTGAAAAATTGAATTTGATTCAAACCCCAGTGTTCTCAAGGTTTTTATTTACAAACAACCTCACTTGTTTTCTCTTTCTTTCCATGATGACTGAATTTTAGATATCACGTAAACAACTTGTGTTCTCTCTTTTTGAAGCATTGTCTAGTAAGCATGCATAGGAGTGCAAATGTGAATGAATGAGTCAGTTAACTTGGAATTGGTTTAGGGCATGGACATTTATGGCAAGTGAAGGAATGATGCATATGGTTATTACCAGAAGCTCATGAGGATCAAGAGATACAAGATTGCCCCAATTCAGTCTTTGATGAGTGAATAGCTTGCCCTCGCCTAGTGGTGACAACAACTAGGGGTGTAGAAGATGATGAATTGGGAATGCTTCGGCTTTTGAAATGAAGGGTGGAGCAAAAGAGATTTTGTCTCAACCCATAAAGTTTGATGTTACCCCAGTCATAACAAGGACAAAGCTGCCCCAATTAGAATGACAAGGCCTTGTTTAGGATAGTGAGTTGAGAGATTGCCCCGGTGGGGTTTTATGGGAATGAATGAGGTGAAGGAATGAGAATGCACTTGCCCCACTTTGGAATGACATTTCAAACGGTTTCTTTGAGTGAGGTTGTGAAAGGTGACAGAGTTATGGTGACGGTTATGAACGGAGGGTGGTATGTGAATGGGATAGACAATGAACAAATCTCCCCATGGTTGAGTGGAGTGAGAGGTGAAGGAAATGCCCCCTAGTACACATCTTTGGTTCTCTTTAAGAAAAACTTAAATGCAATGAAAGTTTTGACTTTTAGTATGAAAGAAGCCTCACTTGGTGATCACTAAACCTTGTTTTAATGCAACTTGAATGCATTTTAGAGTGCAAATCTTTATTGTTTTGTCAGCTTTCTTTTTCTCGATCGCTTTCTTTTTCGAGGATTTTTCTTGATCGGCTTTCTTTTTTCCGATCGTTTGTTTTTCTTTTGAGCAAACCCATCGTAAATAGATAAACTTATTTGTCCTAGGGTTAAAATTTGAGAAAACAAAAGCAATCGGTTATTGATCGGGATGGACTTTTCAGGATTGTGATGTTTTGTGGAGAAGGGATGATTGAGCTTGATGAAGTGTTTGAGGCTGATGGGTTGTTGGGTCTTATTCGGCATCGGCCAATGGTCAATGATTTATGAAGGAAATGGTTATTAGGTTTGATGAGGTGCTTGGGGTTTTATTAATTAGGACAAGTTTGTGTTTCATGGTAGAATGGCTGAGGGTTTATGGAGGGTTAGATGTTGAGGCCAAAGAAAATGTTTGCGGTCTTTATGAAAGGAGAGATGATTATACACAACAGAGTGTTGGAAAGTTTATGGAGACAAGGATCTCTGGTGTTTCATGGTGAAATATATCAGCTCACAATTTGTACTTCTTTTGTTTCTCTTTTTTCTTGGTATTTTTTTTTTTTTGAGATTTTTATTTTTTGGATCTTTTTGTTTGTTTGTGTTCTTTTCCTTTTGACCTCTTTCTTTTCTTTGGACTTGGGTGAGCTTGATAAAGATGATGTGGAATTGATCTTTGTCTAGAGTGATGGAGATATCTTGGGACTTTCTTGACTTAAGGTGGGTAGGAGGGGGATTTTTCCCTTCTCTTTGGGATTTTCTTGGCTTAAGGTGGGCGGGAAAAGGAATTTTTGGATTTTGGATTTCCTTGAGGTTGTGGGGAGGCGGCCAAACTTCAATTCAAATTCCGATTGCTTATTTTTCCGTAAAACCCGACAACAATTTATCTATCTATATGTGTTTGCTCTTTTCTTTGCATTTTCTTTTATGCTCTAATTTTTGTCTGGACCGCTCTTTGCGAGTTTTCAATCCACCGGACGCTCCTTTTTGCCTAGGCTGCCCTTTGCGGGTTTTCAACCTAGCGAGCTTGTTCTTCTCATTTATCTTTTCTTTTTTTTTGGAAAGACTTGCACTAAAGGAATATAATGTCGATAAAGAAAGTTAGTGATCACGAAATTGCCCACATGATGGAGGACTTAGAGTGTTAGTGAGAATGAACCAAAAAATCAAGTATGCACTAATGGGAGAGAATATGCGCTTTATGGGTGGACGGGGCGGGATTAGACTTGAATGGTGATGATGACAAGGAAAGAAACTGACTGACTCAAACAAGAGAAACTGCACGTGTCGGGCACATTCACTATAGGAATGCTTCATAGAGAGTCAACATTAGTTAGAACAATGAATTTTTTTTTTTTGAGCTGCTTCAGTCTTTTGTCATGGAATGGAAGGGATGCAGTGCTTGCAAATGAGCTATTGATTTGAAAAAAACTGAGTGCCTTGGAACACCTTGAGTTTGCAACCAAGTAAGGATAAACTTTTTCAAAAAGGATGATTGTTTTGCAAGAACGTCTCGCTTCTCATCACAACTTTTATTTTATGCAATGAATGAATGAACAAATTATGATATGCAAGTATGATGCAAATGCGTGGAGAATGACCACTCGAAAAGTGTGGCTTATTCTAAATAATTTTGTAGTTTTTAATGCAAGACAAAATATGGAATGCCAATGCGAATGATGCAAGAATGATGCCCCCCTTTTTTTCAAAATGATTTTTTTGATTTTTTAGTTTTTTTTAGAGGCGAGACAAGATACGAAATGCCAATGCCCCTTTTTTGAATGATGAGAGATGCAAGAATGGTGATATGAGGCAACTGATTGTCGTTACCCTGAGTAACCTGCATGAAACATTGAGTGGATCCTGACTCAATACTTCACACAATATACTGAAACGTTTCGACAATTAGTTGACTCAATTTAATTTCCTACTTGAAAATAAAACACGTGTAACTGGGTCAAAGTGCCCTGACATCGTAGAGTAACATCTCAAATTTGTAGTCGACAAACAAATTCGAGATATTACCCTTCGTCGTTCAAAGGTGCACTTCTACCCATTAAGCCATCACATGAGGAAATTTTTCTTTGTTTCGAAAGGATGCATGCAGGGAGAAATGATGTATTCGATCAAAGTGATGAGGTTAATGAAATGATGCATGAGTGCCACATTGACGCGATGTCTGCATTATTTGATGATGATTTTTTGTACATGCACCCGGATGAATGTGATGCTTATGCAATGCGGATGATAATTGCTTCTTGCTTTATTTTGTTTTTATGCAATGAAATGAAATGCATGATACTCACAATTATTTTTAACGCGTGGAAATGCATGCAAAATGAAACGTTCAAGTGCTTATTTTTTATGCCATGAAAAAGGGAAAAGGGGTACATGGATGCTTTTTCTAAAATCTAGTAGAAAACATACATTTTTGGATTTTTGTTTATTTGTTATGATATGAAAGAGAAAAATAATAATGCATGCAGAAAATTAATGGCGCGTTTAAGCTAAGGCTATATGAATGGCAGAATGATATATGCATGCAATATTGATGTGATGCCCACCTTTATTTGATGACAGTTTTTGCATAATTAAGGATGAATGAAATGCGATATGGATGATAACTGCTTCTGGTTTTCATTTTTCTTATGCAATGAAATGAAATGTGTGATGCTTACAGTTATTTTCCTAATGCATGAGAGATATTGAATGGAGATGCATGTGAAATGAGACATTAATGTTTATTTTTGATTTGCGACACAGAAAAGTATTAATGCGATGATGTGATATGAATGGGCGACGGAATGAGTGGGTGAATGAATGAACGAATGTGCATTTTGAATGAGGATGCCGTAAATTGCATCACTTGATGATTTTTCATGATTATGAACGAATGAAATACCATAGGGATGATAGTTGTTTTTTTTTTCAAAATTTTGTTTTATGTAATGCATGATGCCATGATGCAAAGTGCGGATGATGATTGCTTTTTGTTTTATTTTTAAACAATGAAATGGAATGCATGATACTAACAATTATTTTTAGTGCGTGGAAAGATATGATTCCTATGAAAATGCATGCAAAATGAGATGTTTGCATATATGATATGAAAAAGGAAAATAATAAAGCATGTGCTATGTTTCTAAAATTTTTATGCGAGAAAGTGCATGATGCTCGCAAATGATTTTTAATGCAAGGGAAAACATGATTTATTTTGAATGGAACTGTATGCAAAATGAGATGGTCACATGTTCATTCTTCATGATATGCAAAAAGCAATAATGCATGAGACACGTTCCTAATAAAATATGTTTTTGTACTTTTGACAAAATTAGGAAAAAGTTTAGTGAATGGAAACGCACTCACACATGGGAATGCACTCTGACAAACCTAAATGAGATAGAGAAAAATGCGCGTATGAATTTTTATTTAGTTTTCCCATGTTATGCAATGCAAAGATGTTTTTTGTATGAGAATGAGGTTGATGATGCTACTTTACATGCATGTGAAAAGCAAAGTAAAAAGATTTTTTTGGTTTGGTGATTGAATTTTTGAGAAAATACAAGATATATGTCACCTCATATAGATGTTTATGAAAATGAAAAAATACATTTTTCGATTTTCGAAAATTCTTGAGGGAAAAATGACTAAACTAGATGCAACACACAATTGGGAACGCCCTTGTGACCTAAAAAAGGGGGGGAAAACCTACAATCTAGGGCAATTTAAAGGTAATCCTCCCATGTAGCTCTATTCACTCCCTCTCAAGGCCACTGAGAGCCACAGGTCCCTTTCACAAAACTCCCCACAAATGCAACAAATTGCTAGGTGTGAGGCATCATGAAAGAGCACAACTCTGGTTGAAACTTTCGCAAGTAGCCAAACGGACAAAGGTCCTGATGGGCTCTCACTACTCGAATCCACTCTCCTAAGTCTTTGCAGACCTGGGTTATGGTCTCTCTCTCAAAGCATATTATCTCAAGGTACAAGTGTAGTGTGTGTCAAGGGCATACCACTTAAAGCTACCCAACACATATCACCCCACCTGCACATGAAAGCCCAGAACAGTCCAGACAATAGCATGTTGTCTACCCTAGGGTTCAATAGCAATCCAATATAAACTAGCCTAGGGTGCCAACAACAATGCACTTCTTACCTTAAGAAAGGGAGCTGAGAAGAGAGGAACATGATAAGAGAGGGGGAAATGCATGAGCTTACCTTGAGAAAGGGAGCAAAGAAGGAGGGATCATGGGGATTGGAAGAATGCATGGGCATAAGCAATAAAAGAAATGAGTAGATGAGGAGATAGGGAATAAACATAGAAGAAGACAAATGCATATGCCTACAATCACTGATAAAAAAAAGAAAAAAATGAAGGCAAACAAGGTATTAGTCAAATCAACAATACATTAAATCACATATTTTAATTAGTTAGGCTTGACCCTCGTCATTTTTTTTATAAAAAGGTCCCCAGTGAAGTTGTAACGCCCCAGAAGGGGGTGTTACAGAAGTCGCCAGCTGTTGCACCCCGAAAAATCCGGTTTGGGTTTCTCAATGTACAACGTGGAAAATTTTTGAAGCCGCCACCAATATTTTAATTTGAAGACCAAAACATTGAAAAAAGGTCTTTTGAACAAGGCGGATGGTCTTTTGAAAACTAGAGATATAGGTTCTGGGTCGATTACGTGTGAGAAAGTACTAGCATCAAGACACGTCCTTTCTACCGAAAGGGAACCTCTAACTAAGTGTGTGGTTTTAACGTTTGATTTGAAGAATACCTAGATTTTCCTATTTATTTCTTGTTTGAAGATGAATGGGAAAACTTAATGAAAAATTCTATTTTTGGCGCTTGACGAGAGTTGGCCTCTCGCTCCTACGTATCTCTTGGTGCGATGGAGAATTCAAAGCTACGTAGTTATTGGTTGTCATGAAAAGGTTTTTATTTTTTATCTTTTTAGTGAGTTTTCGAAATAGGACGAGTATTCAGTGAATGATTAAACTAACAAAGGTTATGGGTAATCCCCGCTAAGTACTCTCGAAAAATGAGAGTCACCACCACTAGTTAGACGAACAAAGGTTCTGATTGACCATTAGTAGTGACTCGTTTCTTATTTGATCTTTTGAAAATGGTTTTCGAAAGAGATTAATTGGCACGAATGATCAAACTAACCAAAGTTATGGGTGACCATCGCTTATTGTCCTTTAGAAAAAGACATTGCCGCCAATGGCTAGACGAACAAAGGTTCTGATTAGCCACTAGCAACAATGGGTTTAAAAATGATTCTTCCTTGTTATGAAAAATAATAATGTTTATGATTGCGAAAAAGATTTTTATTTTGTTGCGCTTGACGAGAACGTGGCTCGCTCCTACGTATCCCAAATGGGAATCAAAGCGACGTAGTTCTAACGAGCCTTGAAAGTGAAAGTCTTTTTGCTTTGGTTTTGAAAAGTGAAGTATGCTCATAATGATCAAACTAACAAAGGTTATGGGTGATCATTACTAAAAACTCACTTAAATGCATGTAAAAATCTCTTTTGAAAAATGAAAGCCTTCATGATGACCAAACTAACAAGGGTTATGGGTGGTCATCACTAACAACTTGCCATAACTTTTGATGCTTAGGAAAATATCTTTTGAAATTGAAAGTGTTCATGATAATCAAACTAACAAAGGTTATGGGTGATTATCGCTAGTAACTTATGCATATGAAAACTTTTTTTTTTTTTTTTAGGCTCTCATGACAACCAAACTAACAAAGGTTATGGGTGATTGTCACTAGTCACCATTTTCATGCTAAGCTATTTAGAAAAGAAAACAATGAATGCAAGAAGATTTGGAGATTCAAGCATGACACAATCATTGAAATCGAATCCTTAGGCAAGCAACAACATGGACATAACTTGCATCTAATCTCATTTGAATTCTTGAGCAAATATTAGCCTAGACTACACATATTATTAGACCACAACACATAAATAGGCAAAGAAGGAACTTGAATTGGGCATTAAGCAAAAATGCAAGAGTAGGCAAGATTGAACCTAAATGCACATCTAATGGAAGATGCTAGGCGAGGACCATACTCAAACATTTCTACAAAACGCAAGGGAATCTAAATGCACATCTAGTGGAAGATGCAATGTAAGGAATGAACCTATCTAAGTATTGATGATACCACATGAGAGTAGACAAGGAAGTTGTAGGCACAAATGAATTCAAAAGAGTAGCCTCAAGTATGATCATTGGCAAACCATAAACAAGCAAGTCATATTAGCAATCAAAGCATCAAAGTATGTTGAATCACTTTGGTCAATCCTCAACACTTAAATTAGAGTGCACAAGTGTGAATCCTCTTGTCAATCATCAACAAAGACAAGTTTATTAAAGCAAGCATTTAGGAACAAACACAAACCCTAAACATACAATCTCATTTGTTATTCACTAAGAAATTAAAAGGGGAAAGTTGAATCATCTAAAATCATCTTCACCACTTTAAAACATGATGCACTAGGCATAAGTGGGAATCATATGATTTATCATCAACAATGGACAATAATAAAACTAGAATACAAGAGCAAGTAAGTAAACACTAAAACCAAGTTGAATCACATAGAGCAATCCTCTCACTTTGGGAAAAGTGCACTAGGCACTAGTGAGAATCAACTTTCCTATCATCAACAACTAACAATAAGCAAGCTAAATCAAGATTTAAATAAACACAAAAACTAGGTTGAATCACATAGAGCAATCCTCTCACTTTGAGAAAAGTGCACTAGGCACTAGTGAGAATCAACTTGCCTATCATCAACAACTAACAACAAGATTTGAATAAACACAAAAACTAGGTTGAATCACATAGAGCAATCCTCATCACTTTAAGCAATGTGCACTAAGCACAAGTGAGAGTCATATTGCCTATCATCAACTTAAAATGACAAGCAAACATATGAAATACCCAAATACATAACCAAAAACCCATTTATTTTGAAAAGCAAGTGAGATAATATAGGAAAGCAAGCTAGACTACAATTTTTGGTAAAGGTTCATGTGATTAGGCAAAGAGATGCACAAAACAAACATAAAACCTATTTTTCTATGAGTATGCGAAATACAACATGCCATAAAACAACATTTTATTTCATGAAAGGCAGGATTAAGATCCAAATCAACACAAATCAACAATTATTCAAGGGTGAGAAGCACCATAAGCACCCAAGCCTCCCTAAGTGCTTGTCAAAGTGCTTATGACACTTCTCACCAACAACAATCAACAATATGAGAATATGAAGATGATAGGATGAATGTTTTTTATATTTTTGAGGAAAGACTCAAATATGATGCAAGGTTTTAAGGATTACCTTAGCTCTAAGCTAGAAAGTGAGATGAGAAGATGAAACTAGACACAAATCAACAAAACTCTAATGTTTTTCAAAGAAGTACCCACTTGATGATGATGCTTGAACTTTGAATGAGAAATGGAGGGAGTATGTGAAAGAGGGATGCAAATGAGGTGGAGTAGTGGTGTTTGGGTGGAAGGAAGTGAAGAATATGGGTGGAGGAGAGGTGATGGTGGCTACGGTTTTGGAGAGGGGAGGAGAGGGGTGAGTTGTGTGTTAGGGTTTTTTAGTGTAGGAAAATGGGAAGGTTCATTTGAGATGAAAGAAAAAACAAGATGAAGTGAGGGAGAGGAGAAGAGGGCTACGGTTTTGGAGAGGGGGAGGAGAGGGGTGAGTTGTGTGTGTGAGAAAAATGAAAGGCAAAAGATCCTTAGGTGTGAAAATGAGAGGCAAAAGATCCTTAGGTGTGAAAATGAGAGGGTATTTATAGAGTTGTTTTAGGTCTAGGGGTAATTATGTCATTGTTCCTTACTAGGTGCTCTAGGATTGAGTTTTGAATTTGAATGAAAGGCTAGGATTAGAGATCACTTGGATTGTGGGTAGTGAGAAAACACAAAAATGAGAGTGAGGGGGAGAGTTTGTGTGAAAAACTTGTCTTATTGTGGGGTCAAGGGTATAATTGAGATGGAATGTTACCAAAGAGGAAATTTTGTGTTTTCTTGTGAAGAGGTGAGTGTAAATGGGTGGGGTAATTTACAAAAGAGGGCATAACTCTATGAGGGAAGAGAGAGAATTCGAAAATGGGGAAAAATGGGGGGAAAATTGCTTCTCTTTTTGGTCTTTTGTCTTATTGAGGACACTTTGTACTTTTTATTTGAATTTTGAATTTTTGGGCATGCAAATGAGGGTGCACCTATTGAAAATGTGTCCCATATTTTTGGGCCATATCTTAGGAATCAATGATTGGGCCCAAAATTCCATGATATCACCATCCCCAAAATTGATTTGATACCTCACCTTGAAGGAAATTCTCACTTTGCCCTCTCCTTAAAATTTCAATTTTTATGCAAATAATTGACATTCATCCGCATAAAAATAAATTAAGCACATTCTTCCTCAAATGATTCCCCTGAGAATTGTCCAGTGATTTGTGATGGAAAACCATTTGTCCTGTGAAATGACCAAAATGCCCTTTTTAACCCTTGTCTCGTTGAGACTTTGAATTTTATTTGATGTCATTAAGAGGGAGTACTCGTGGAGAATTAACCATTATCTCGTGAAAAATTTTATTTTCCTTAAACGAAAATGGTGTAAGAGAGAAAAAGAGAAAAATAGAGATAAGCAACTAGTCAAGTCTCGTTGCAAACTTTCTTTAGAAAAAGAGTGCTTACCGAGTTGAGATTATATTTTGAACATTTATTGTGCAATTAAATCACGATCAAGACAACTTACGCAAAAGATGGCAATAATAAGTTAAATAGAGAGATTGTTAAACTTTGAGTGCCACATTCATTTATATTACAAAAATCAAATTATGAAGATGTCTGCAAAAAAGAATTTTGGCCAAGTATCTGTGTTATCATTTCCCGAATAGTAATAGAAAAAATGCAAAAAAATAAAAGAATATACTCACCTAACATGTGGAGGGTTGACAGTCAAGCTCGCCCAAACTCACACTTAAAACGGCCAAAATTGTAAATAGACCGCCACAATACGTAAGAAATACATAAATTAACATAAAAAATGTTTAAGTAAAAGGAAAAATGTTTTAAAAAATACAACTGCATAGTTGTTTTGCAAGCTAGGTGGTATAGTTTATACAATATGGTGGCCTAACAAACCCTAACCATTTGTTAAATGGGCGAAGGGACTAATGTGTCTTTTGGAATTGTCAGGACTAATGTGTCCCCAAAATTTGTCAAAGACCTAATTGTCCCGCGAAGAAATAATCAGGGACGATTTTCTTTTTTTAGTTCTGTATATTTATTGTTTTTGGATGTGATCCCAAGTTATTCAAGAGAGGTAAGGGAGGTGATATCCTGGTTTTGTGAAGAGGGTGCTCTAGGTTGTAAAGGTTTCTAGATGAACCTGTTTTAAAAACTAGTGCTTTAATGATTAAAATCTATGGGTGGTTTTACCTTGGGAACCAGATGTAGGTAGAGCTGTCAATTTTGGCCCAGCCCAGCGGGCCCAATTTTTTGGTTGGGCCGGGCTATAAAATAGAGGCCCAAACCCAATGGTAAGTTTTTTGGCCCAGCCCATTGGCCCAATCATATATATGGGCCGGGTCGGGCTTGCCCATGGGCCATATTTGTTTTTACTTTATTTTCAATTCTAACAAAAAAAACTAAATTTGAACTATTTTTTTCTAGTTATTAACACTCAGGTGAAATTTAGTTTTTTTTTGTTAGAACGGATTTAAAATAAAAAGGAACAAAACGGAATATATCTTGGACGAACTATTTTTTTAAAATCCGCTTTAAATTAGAACGGATTTATTTAACACTCAAGTGAAATTGTACGAACTATTTTTTTAAACGGAATTGAAAATAAAATAAAAACAAATCTGGCCCTAATAAAAATAACTCTGGCCCTAACAAAAAAATCTAAATTTCACTTGAGTGTTAATAACCAGAAAAAAACTAAATTTCCGTTTGAAACCATGAAAGATCAAAACGGAATTGTTAAATCGTTGAAGAAAAAGGAACACCCTAATTTAAAATATAATCCTGGATTCGCCATTGAGCGGAACTATGTACTTCCGTGCGTCGGAAATAAGATAGTTACGTCAACAATTTTTTGTAGAGAAAACGATGGGAGAGAGAGAGAGATTGAAACGGAAAAAGTGAGGAGGAGATAAAGGTTTTGGGGTTTTTAAGTTTTTGGGAGGATATTTTAGTATTTTCGCAGGGTTGGTGTGAGTATTTGGTGTGGTTGTGGGGGTCCAAAAAAATTACCCTTTACCAAAAGTTAGACAATCCAAATCCTTCTAAGACTTCAGTAACTGCAACTCTCTCAACCTTGGGCGTTAGTTTCAGTGAAAGGCTAATCACAACTGACTTCAGTTCTGTTAGAATTAATTAGAAAAGCCATGTGAGCTGTTACTTATGCCACTGGCAGTTAGATTTCCCCATCTATAAATAAAAACTAATATTAAGAGATATCCTAAATGAGAACCTAATAGTATGAAATAATATAAGATACTGTAGCATAATACCTAGACATTAAGATATTTTCAATCTTCTAACAGATCTAAACATTCAAAGGTACATAGATAGTCTTTTAGATGTTTACTCATTTTTAGAAATATTACAAGTTAAAAAACTGGTGCATGATGCTTTTGGTTCAGGTGGAGATCGTCCGATGTACCCTCCAAATGTCTATGTTCCCCAGGCCCAGGCTTTCTACTATAAAGGTTAGTCATTATTTCTTCATTTCTACAGGTTGTTTTTATTTGTTGAAGGAATTCTCAATATCTATATTATATAGACTACCTAGGAAGTTCATCCGTTGTGATAGAATTTGAGGGTGATCAGAATAGCAAACCAATGATTTCCACCTAGGTTCGTCTTGGGCGTGCCTTATCTAGCTGTTCCATTTGGCCCATGCTTCTTCCAACCCCCTAGCTACTAGGGGTGTTCAAAACCGAACCAAACCAATAGGGAAACCGCAAACCGAACCAAACCAAACCGAAAATCGCAAAAAACCGCTTTTGATCGGTTAGGTTCTTTTTTTCATTGCACCGCGCGGTTCGGTTCGGTTCGCGGTTTTGATTTCTGAAACCGAACCAAACCAAACCAAACCGCAAGTAACACTAAGGCTTGTTGAATTACAACCTTCCTTACTAACCCAAATGCAACTTCAACCCAACTCTCACTCACTTACTAGCCCAAATCCAATTAATTTTTTGACTCACTTACAAACAATCCATATTGTTATGCTATATTTAAAAATTACAACAAAATATTTAATTTAAATTCTTTTAAACATTGTCTTAAAGAATTAAAAGAGAGTGATTTATATACTATATATACTAGTATAATTTACCCGTGCCAGCACGGGTCGAAATTCATTTGTTTAGACACCGTAAGGTAATTACTTCAACTATTTTAAATATGTATATAATAGTAGGAAATTAAAATTAGAATATATATATATATATAATATTATATAATATAATTATATATTATAATTTCAAATGGGATGTGGGGTTTTTGTCCAGGAAATGATTTTGTTTCCTGTCTTATAATATTTTGTAATAATTAAATGATGGAAAATAAATATAAAAGTATTCAAACAAAGTACTAAAACGAAAATTGAAACCGATGAAAATATGATTATCATCTAATGTATTCTGAATAAGTATATAGAAAAACACATTACTATTACTAATGCCGGAAGGAAAAGGATATACGATAATATAATGTCTCATCTATTTTGTAATATATTCTTCATAATTTGTTTTCGCAAAGCGACCTGTGGGAATTCGATTTTATTGTTATAAACAACACGGGTATACATCACATTGTATCATAAATTTTTAAATTATTTTTTGGCACCTTTAAAAATGCAGTTGTATGTTTTCGTGTGTTAAATATATATGTTTATACATTTATTTATTTTTATATATATAGTGAGTATTTTTTTTATAATCTCGTCCTAAAGAATTTTATTACATGGGTTCTTAAAGAATTTTTTTATAGTGAGTATTTTTATCTATAAATTATCATCCTATTTTTGCCAATATAGTGAGAATTTTTTATATTATTTGACTATTTAAATGTTAATTTCGATTTAATATATGTATTTTACATATTGCGAAAGAACCCTTATGTATTTTGTATATTACTATAACGAAACTATAAACGGGAAAAATCAAACTAACACTTTAGGAGATTATTAGAATATGAAAAATCTAGTCTTATTCTTATTCATAGATGCAATTTTCAAGTGATAACATTCTCAAAAATATAAAATAATGTACCAAGGTTTTTATTTAAAATAATAATGAAGAATGGTTTAACCATAATGTGTTACGCTTATGAAACAACAGAGCTAGGTAGCCAACTTGGTTAAGAATTGCACTAAATTCAAGAGGGGATGGGTTCAATTCTCAGCTTTGACATTTTTGGTATATATTTTAGCGATTTAACTTGAGCCAAAACCGCTGATGTTAAATAAAAATGCTGCCAGTGACACGCGGTCTGGATTGATGAGGTGGATTAAAATTGTGCTGATGTCATTATTGACATGGATGCCTAGGTGGACAATCCATGGTTTATTATAATATAGATTTGAGTAGATTTTTTCTTAAAGATTTATGTTAGTCTTTTTTATGTTAGTTCATTTTAACTCGGTTTTAAATTATTATTGTCTTGGAAAAACCGAACCAATCCAAACCGCATTGGTTTGGTTTGGTTTGGTTCGGTTTTATTTTAGGAAGCCAACCGAACCAAACCAAACCGCATGTAATTTTACCTTGCGGTTTGGTTCATTTGTTGCCTCAAAACCGAACCAAACCGCACCGCGAACACCCCTAGCTACTCACTAGAATTCCCTTTATGGAGTGAAAAGACCAAGATGCTCTTAATAAAACCTGTGATTATTATTTTTTTAAAACATAAGTACGGTTCGGCGCACGCTTGGCCGAACCGGTTCGGATTTCACTGCACCGAGTGTGTTATTTTCAACGACAACCCCCTTAAAACTGTTTTTTGTTAGGTTCAGAGCACGGCCGATCGAACCGGTTCGGAGCACGGCCGACCGAACCTAACTATGTTCTCACTAAAATCATTAAAATCAGATAATTGAAGCAAAACAAAGCAAATCGAACCTAACTGTGTTCACTTGGGTATTTCACGAAATCGAAAGTTGAATTCCAATCCATCAGACAAATCTGAGGCAACGTCGAGTTCCAATCAATGATAGTAAACTTAAGTGGCGATCGATTAATCAATTATAAATAAAATTTTTAAGTTTGTTTTTGACAGGTTTTATGGTACAATCTGTTAATAATATTATTCATCATTGTATCTCATCATTATTGAAAATAAATGTTGGTTTGACACTTGTGAATTATATATTTCTTTATTCTGAAAAAAAATCCATAGATTAGTTTTGGAGATGATGATGAAGAGGAAGAAATAGGTACCTTGAAAAGGGGGATTTTGTGAGGTTCGGTGCTCAAAGAACCGAATTGTTCTGCACGCCCGTGCGCCGAACCAGTGAAAATATATCGTTAGAGGGTTTTTGATTTGAGGGTATTTTGGGAATATTTAAGGGTTAGGGGTGTCCAGTGAGTAGCTAGGGGGTTTGAAGGAAGCATGGGCCTTCCATTTGTGATCAAAATAGCGGGCTGGTCCCGTTATATTGGGCCTATAATGTAGTAAGGTCATTTTGGCCCATGCTTCTTACAACCCTTCCTCTACTCACTAGACACCCCTTTTTGGTGTGAAAAGACCAAAAACCCTTACTGAAAATTGGTTTTTTTTTTAAAACATAAAATACGGTTTAGCGCTGCGCGCTTGGCGACCTAGGTCGAATTTAGCGTACAACCACCAAAAATTACTCGAACACCCCAATTTGTGTTTTGACTAGGTTCGATTAAGCGGTCGAACTTGGTCAATCAAGCGTGCGCCGATCTGTACCCACCGTCCACTTTAGCGCCTAAAATTAAAAATTTTAGTGTCCAACGGTTATAATTTTAACAGTTCTGATCGTCTTAAATCAACAGCTCACGTTCGGTCACACCTATTATAAATAGCCTCTCACTCTTTACTGATTTTCACACTTCTCATTTTCACTGATTTTTCACTCTTCACTAAATCCCACTCTCACTCTTCGCTGATTTTCACACAACCCATTAGCAATGGAAGATCTAAATGAATGGCAGTTGTGCCCAACCCAGAGATCATCAGACAAATTTCTAACTGCACTGCATCACCCTAGAACGATCGAGAACATGGCTGATGGTGTTTCTTTTATGTCTCGCGACAACTGTTTCTGTAGGCTAGAAAAAAATATTACATTCAGCTAGTTGAAGGAAAAAGTGGAGAGGAAGATCCTCAAAGAGCGAGAGTGGCGCAAAGACATCTCTCGTATACGTTACCGCAAGTGCGTATGTCTAGAAGACGGCACTCGCCGCTATGAAGCTGTGGATATCTGGAGCGACAACGATGTTCACGCAATGATGGAACATCATTCTAACACCCTCGATGTCACCATCGTTTATTTTGATGTATGGCTACACTCGTTAAATAATAAAACTAGTAGTTTCGTTTATTTGGTTATGTTGTTTATTTTGATGTACGCCTACGCTCTTTAAATAATAAAATTCACAAAGGAAAACAAACAAATAAAATAGACAAAAAACTAAAATTTCATTCATTACGTAGATTACAATTACAATAAACAAATAAATAAAATCTCAGTCAACAATGACAGGAGATTCAGTAGACATATCAGAGCCGGAACCAGACTCACTGTCAGAGTCGTCAGAATTGGAAGTGGAGTCGGAGTCACTGGACTCAGTGGCACCCCGAGTCTATTTATAAACTCGGTACTCATCATCCGTAGAGTCTGAGTCAGGATCACTGTGTGACCTCTCAGACTCAGTGGATACATAAGACTGAGCTGGGGCGCCGAACACATCGAAGCGCCTCTGACCACGGTAGACAAGGTTGAGACTAACACTCTCAACCTTATTGGGGTCGCCGTAGCCGTAGACGTCAACGAACGCCCCGGTCTCAACAGAGATCCTGCCAACGCCATCGTTAGAGCCGTAAATCGTGCCACCAATATCCAAAGAAAATGACACTTCATCAGGCAGAAGATCCAGGTCATCTGGAGGGTGATAAACCCAGAGTCGCGATCAACAGTCACAAAGAAGTTTGCCATACCTGAAAAAAGAGGGAAAAAAGCAAAATCAATGCAGTTCAGCCTTGGCAGATCCGACCAAAACTCAGCACGGTTTGGCGCACGCCTGATCGACTTTCGCTCAACCAAACCGTAGTGAAACAATAACAAAAAAAAGCAAAAACGAGGGTGCGGCGCATGCCTGATCGACCTAGATCGGCCTCTGCACCGTCGAACCGTCGTAATACAGTGAAGAAAAATAATAAAAATGGAGGAGAGAGAAGGGGAGATGGAGTGTTACCTTGATGGAGGAGGAGGAGGGCGACAGTGGGAGGAGGAGGAATGTGAGGGGTGTGTGGGTCAGTTGTAGTGTGGAGGAATGTGAGGGGTGTGTGTGGTACGGGGTTTTAAACCAAAAACAAAAAGATGATGGGGGCATTTTAGGAATATATGATCGGTGGGGTTCTTGTGAGTAGGGGTTTTAAGAAGCATGGGCCATTAAGTTTTCTTAATAGCGAATTTGCGATTTCTCAATTGAGAACTCAAATGCGAATTTCCGATTTGTTATTAATAAGGCAATTATGATTTCTTGATGAATCGAGCATCAATCGATTTAGATGTCGATTTTAATTTCTATTTGTATGAGAATCAATATGATTTTACTATTGATTTCGATTCGGGGTTTTCAATTGGGGTTTGGAATTTGGAGATTTTCAATTATGGAATTTGATTTCGATTTGGATGTTATTATTGCTTTTAATTTAGATGTGGATTTGGGGTTTTTCAATTATGGGGGTTTTTAAGAATTTTTGTTTCAGATTTGATTCCACTCGCTACTAAAATTTTGGTTTATTGAGAGAATTCAAAATCAAATGTTAAATTTGTCGAGAGAGCATAGTGTGTAGTATAAAGTGGGTGTTTTGAGTAAGTAATGGGTGTTTTTGTTTAGAAATGGGTGTTTTTGGTAAATATTGGATGTATTTCTTGGGACTTAACTTTTATATATAGTAGGGTGTTTTGAGTAAGTAATGGGTGTTTTCGGTAAATAGTGGGTGTATTTATTGGGCCTTAACTTTTATATATAGTAGGGTGTTTTGAGTAAGTAATGGGTGTTTTCGGTAAACTCACTAGAACTCCAACAGCCTCCAAATCAGTCAGCATACCAAGGTAGCCAAGCTTAACCTTGTTGCCTGACTTGTCAGCGAACAAGGTGCAACCCACCGCCCCTCAGCTATGGCTGGGTGGTAGACCCTATCCCTCAACCATACGAGCCCAACTGACAACCCCCGGCCCGAAGTCTGGGCAGCTGCATCTTCGGGGGTGGCACCCAATAAATCAATCAGCAGCTGCTCTCCCTGCCACGAAGTCCAGTCTGGCATGTCATAGAACCGGCCAGTGATGGGGTTGTGTAGCAGCTGGGATACATCATCAAGGGTGATGCTCATCTCACCCACAGGAAGGTGGAATGATGATGTATCCGGCTGCCAACGCTCTATGAATGCGTTTAGCAGCCCCTTGTGGAGAATGGGGAAACCAAGCCCAACCAGGAACCCAACCACGAAAGGCCGTCGAGTGTTCCTAATCCTAGCATGAAACACGGTCGTCACAGGTCCATGTGGAATTGTTTGTAAATCTGGCCGAACCTGCATTCAGAAATGACACAATAAGCCAAAACATTCAACAGAATAAGAAACAAATTTACAACAGTCAACTATAAAATAATAACTTACCCGGCCAGAATAGAAATCAGTAAGAATATGTGCCCCGTATGTGGGCAAGACAGAACCATCTTCTGGTCCACCAAGAAATGGGAATGTCGCCCTAAGAGCAGCAGCCTCCTAAGGCTCAGCATCCTCCTCCTCATGAGGCTCAGCAGCCTGCTCCTCCTGATGTCTAGATGATGAAGCAACATCAGTAGAAGGGCCAGCCAAATCATATGCCGGAAATTGAGCATCACGCTCAATATCCTGGCCAATATCCTCGGGAAGCGGGGGAGGAGGGACGTCAACCCTGCCCCTAACCCGACCCCTACCTCGGGAAGGTTCACCGGCTTCTTCCCTCTTTTTGCGGTTTGAAACCGTAGGAGGTGGCCGACCGGCTCGCTCAGATGGTTGTGCTGAATTGCCACCTCTGCTCCTCACCATATCTGAAACAACAATGTTAAACCAAATTAAGAGAACCAATCACAAATTAAGAGAAACTGTACTATCAAACGACTGTTCGAACGGCCACATGCGAACATGTTCGCACAACCCCGTTCGAACAAGTCAGTTTCAGATTCCAACTCACAACGGTTCGAATGAGGTCGTTAAATGCGGTGTTACTTGCGACCTCATTCGAACACCTTCGTTTTCATTTGTTCGAAGGGCGTCGTTCAACAATGCGGTTTCACGAAAAAAAAATGCCCGAATGCAGGGAGAGAGGCTTACCTAGATGAAAATGGAACGATTAGAGAGTGTGAGAGGCCGCGAACAAAACCCAGAAACTCTTGAGGGTGTTAGTGGAGAAGATTGAGTGAGAGATTGGGTGAGATTGAGTGAGTTGGGAGAAGGTGAGTGAGAGGGAGAGCCAACTTTAAAAGTAACAGCCAACTTTAAAAGTATCAATAATCTCGGACCATTTCTTTAAATAAGGCCAAGATCCAATCTACTCTCTATTAAGGCTGTTACTTTTCCCACACCCCCTCCTACTCAAACAAACCCCTTCAATTTTTAAATCCCCAAATTACCCCCATTTAAAAATTCCCCCTAACCCCACACACCCTCTTCACTCCTCACTCCTCTCACTTTCTTCCCCTCATTCGAACCCTATTCTCTCACTCTCCCTCTCACTCACCTTCTCCCAACTCACTCAATCTTCTCCACTAACACCCTCAAGAGTTTCTGGGTTTTGTTCGCGGCCTCTCACACTCTCTAATCGTTCCATTTTCATCTAGGTAAGCCTCTCCCTGTTCTAGGCATTTGGTTTTTTTTTCTGTTAAACTGCATTGTTCGAACGACGTCCTTCGAACAAATGAAAATGAAGGTGTTCGAATGAGGTCGTGCGAACACCGTACGAACGACCTCATTCGAACCGTTGTGAGTTGGAATCTGAAACTGACTTGTTCAAACGGGGTTGTGCGAACATGTTCGCATGTGGCCGTTCGAACAGTCTTTTTTAGTACAATTTCTCTTAATTTGTGATTGGTTCTCTTAATTTGGTTTAATTGGTTCTCTTCATTGTTGTTTCAGATATGGTGAGGAGCAGAGGTGGCAATTCAGCACAACCATCCGAGCGAGCCGGTCGGCCACCTCCTACGGTTTCAAACCGCAAAAGGAGGGAAGAAGCCGGTGAACCTTCCCGAGGTAGGGGTCGGGCTAGGGGTAGGGGCAGGGCTGACGTCCCTCCTCCCCCGCTTCCCGAAGATATTGGCCAGGATATTGAGCGTGATGCTCAATTTCCGGCATATGATTTGGCTGCCCTTCTACTGATGTTGCTTCATCATCTAGACATCAGGAGGAGCAGGCTGCTGAGCCTCATGAGGAGGAGGCTGCTGAGCCTCAAGAGGCTGCTGCTCCTAGGGCGACATTCCCATTTCCTTGTGGACCAGAAGATGGTTCTGTCTTGCCCACATATGGGGCACATATTCTTACTAGATTTCTATTCTGGCCGGGTAAGTTATTATTTTATAGTTGACTGTTGTAAATTTGTTTCTTATTCTGTTGAATGTTTTGGCTTATTGTGTCATTTCTGAATGCAGGTTCAACCAGATTTACAAACAATTCCACATGGACCTGTGACGACAGTGTTTCATGCTAGGATTAGGAACACTCTGACAGCTTCAGGGTTGGTTCCTCTGGTTGGGCTTGGTTTCCCCGTTCTCCACAAGGGGCTGCTGAACGCATTCATAGAGCGTTGGCAGCCGGATACATCATCATTCCACCTTCGAGATGAGCATCACCCTTGATGATGTATCCCAGCTGCTACACATCCCCATCACTGGCCGGGTCTATGACATGCCAGACTGGACTTCGTGGCAGGGAGAGCAGCTGCTGATTGATTTATTGGGGGCTGTAACACCCCCTTCTAATTAACTACCTTTTTAATAATTAAAATCAGAGTTTTCAAAAATCACTCGCAAGAGAGTGCTACATTCACTTCATGAAAAACCAACAAACATCAATAGCGCAATCTAACAAACAACAGTATGATACATAGCACTACAGTCAAAGGGACGAGGTCCCAACAACATCGGTTCAAGGACATAACAGTCCACGTAATCACCACGCAACAGAATAAAACATGTTTCATATACATCACCAAGTTACAGTTCAACAACTTAATTAAAACGACTAATAGACTACTCGGCCCCCCCTCAGTGCTACATATCAGAGCAAGACGCCATAACCAGTCTGAGTAAGGAAGAACCTTCACTCGGGATCACCTGCACGTTGCCGACATAAGAAGCAACATAAAAGCAGAATGGTGAGTCACTAACACATATAATAGAATGTATGATAAACATCATGTTAGAGGAAAAACAACTAGAAACACCTCGGCTCAATAAACAACACACAACATCAAGTTATAACACATTAACTCAAAATCAACAATAAACATCACCAATCGCATAAATGTATGCATGAATGCAACCCAACACCAAGGGTATCATGCATGTGGTACCATCACCATCGTTATTTTGCCTCGGGTGTCTCCGTCGTTAATGATATGAAGGCCGAAGCCAACAATATCGAGGCCAAAGCCTGTCACCGTCGTTAATGCATATGAAGCATGTGACTCCATGAACAATGCATCAACCACAAACAATCACATCATGTATGAATTGACACCGTCACTGGATTTACCTCCGTCGTTTAATCCACCGTCGTTACACTGTCATTACACCGTCATTACACCGTCGTCTAATTCACCTAGACATCATCAATAGCTCTATGGCTAACATCACTACATCGATCAATAGCTCTATGGCTAACATCAAACTCACCGGACACATCGACACCAAAAGTAGTGGACTAAACTGTCACTACAAGGACCAAATCGTCACATAAGGACTACACCGTCACTTAAGTACCAAAATGGCTCCACCATTCAGCCACTTCGACGTACTCGGCGCTAAACAACACCCACAATTGCGCCTGACAGCAACCTGCACCACACTGGCGTCAAAACGGCACCTCGGCACACTCACACTGCACCTCGGCACACCACACTGCACTTCGATACACTACACTCCACCTCGGTACACTACACTTCGACACACTACGCTTCGATACACCTACTTTTCAACACACCTACACCTCGACAACACTAGCTTCGACATACATACACTACACCTCGGTACATCCACACCTCGGTAGATATACCCTATACCTCGACAACTACACTTCAGCAACTACACTTCGGTATATATACACTACACTTCGGCAAGTACACTTCGGTATACATACTCTACACTTCGGTAACTACAGGTCGACACGTATACTTCGACTCACACTCACTTACACTTCGTCACCTACACCTCGTCGCCTACACGTCGACACCTACACTTTGACACATCTACACGTCGACTTCCATATACTTCGACACATCTACACTTAGGAAACTACAATTCGCTCCAAATGGTGCCCTAGACACCTAACCTTCATTTTCCCTCTTTTCTTTGATTCTCATACTATGATCAAACTTAAACCACAATTACTACAACACATATTCATTCAAAATTTGTCCAACACACCTCAAAGTAATCAACGAATGTGACTACACCAAAAATATCGTCCTGATACTTAGGGTTCCTCAAATCCCATTTCTTTCCTAGGTCTCTCATATGACCCATCATCAACAACACATACACACTTCACAATTTCACCAAAGTGAAGCAAACACAACATCAATCACACAACAAGCAACACAAACAACTCAAAAATCATCCTAGAGTCTAACTCACACATAACACTCATCATATACTCTATTATAGGTGAAAGAGAGCCCCCTTACCTCAATAGATTGAAGAATAAGCACTCTTTCCACCAAGACTTCAAGATCCCCCAACAATCAAGCTCCTCTTCCTTGAACTTGAACTCTCCACGCCAAGATCTTCTCTTCTTCCTCCTTAAGGCTATCACACCTCTCTCTCTCTCTCTCTCTTTACTTTACTCTTTGACTTTTCTTTGTTTTGATTGCAAATGAATTCTCTCATCATCGACACCTAACTTATATCATGGATATGGGCCTCCTAATGGATCATGGGCCTCTAATCACACCTCCTACATTACTCAAACACCTCCTAAATAAAATAAAGCTCCAAATTAATTATTTGCCTTAATTAAAATGTTGTAAGCCTTAAATAACTCAATTAAATAAATAATTGAACTATTTTTGGGGCGTTCCCCACTTAGAATATTTCATCCTCAAACTTTTACCTGAATCAAACAACTCTGGATATGATTCCTGCATCTTACTCTCCAACTCCCAAGTCGCATTCTCTTCGGCAGCTCCCAACCAAACTACCTTTACCAAATTGATCTCCTTCCCTCTTAAAATCTTCACTTCTCGGTCCTCAATTCTAATCGGCATTGTCTCAACAGTGAGGTTATCTCTCACTTGCACATCATCCATATGAATCACATGAGACGGGTCTGGAACATACTTTCTCAGCTGCGACACATGAAACACGTCATGCAAATTCGAAAGATTAGGTGGCAAGGCCACCCGATAAGCAACCTTCCCAACTCTCTCCAAAATCTGGTATGGCCCAATAAACGAGGAGACAACTTCTTAGACTTCAAAGCACGACCAACACCAGTCACAGGGGTGACTCTCAAAAACACATGATCACCGGCTTGGAATTCCAAATCCTTCCTCCTCTTATCATGATAACTCTTTTGCCTACTTTGCGAAGCTTTCATCTTCTCACGAATCAACTTCACCTTCTCAGTGGTCTCTCGAACAATCTCAGGTCCGAGCACCACACTCTCTCCCGACTCATACCAACACAACGGAGTCCTACATCTCCGACCATACAACGCCTCAAAGGATGCCATCCCCACACTAGAATGATAGCTATTATTATAGGTAAATTCAATTAATGGAAGATAAGAATCCCACACACCACCATGCTCAAGAACACAAGCCCTCAATAAATCCTCTAACGACTGAATGGTCCTCTCTGATTGACCATCAGTCTGCGGATGATACGCAGAGCTCAAACGCAGCTTAGAACCCAACGCCTCATGCAAACTCTTCCAAAATTCCGAGGTAAATCTAGGATCTCTATCTGAAATAATACTCGAAGGAACCCCATGTAGCTTCACAATTTCTCGGATATAGATCTCTGCCAATCTCGGCACCGGATATGTGATGTTAATAGGAACAAAGTGAGATGACTTCGTCAGCCTATCAACAATCACCCAAATTGCGTCATACCCTTTCGCTGTACTCGGCAATCCAGTCACAAAATCCATAGAAATGCTATCCCACTTCCACTCCGGAACTTCCAACGGCTGCATCAGCCCTGCCGGCTTCTGATGCTCCACCTTTGACTTCTGACAAGTCAAACAGGCATAAACAAACTGAGCTACATTCCTCTTCATCCCCGGCCACCAAAATAACTTCTTCAGATCCTGATACATCTTTGTAGCTCCTGGATGGATACTCAATCTACTTCTATGACATTCTTCAAGAATTGCTTTCTTTATCTCCTCTTCATCAAGAATACAAATCCGATTACGATATCTCAACAAACCCTGAGCATCCAATTCAAAATCCTTATTTTCAGATTGACCAATTCCAACCACCAAATCAACTAGCTTAACATGTAGCTTCTGAGCCTCTCTAATGCTAACCAAAAATTCATTAGTAATTTTCAACATTCCCAACTGAACACTCTGAGGTGTCACTTCACAAACTAAACTCATATCTCGGAATTGCTCAATCAATTTGAGCTCTTTAACCATCATTGCCGACACATGCAAAGACTTACGACTCAAGGCATCGACTACAAAATTAGCCTTTCCTGGATGATAATTCAGACCGAAGTCATAATCCTTCAACAACTCCAACCATCTCCTCTGCCTCATGTTCAACTCCTTTTGATCAAACAAATACTGCAAACCTTTATGGTCACTAAACACTTCAAATCTAGAACCATAAAGATAATGCCTCCAAATTTTCAGCGCAAACACCACTGCAGCCAGCTCCAAATCATGCGTAGGGTAGTTCTTTTCATGAGTCCTCAACTGTCATGAGGCATAAGCAACTACCTTACCATTCTGCATAAGTACAAAGCCTAAACCCATCTTAGAAGCGTCACAATACACCACAAAAGGTTCACTCGGATTAGGCAACGTCAAAATAGGAGACGTCGTCAATCTCTTCTTCAACTCATTGAAACTTTCTTCAACACGAGCGTCCCAAACAAACGCCTTCCCCTTGCAAGTCAACTGAGTCAACGGAAGTGCCAACTTGGAAAAGCCTTCAATGAATCTTCTATAATAATCGGCCAACGCCAGAAAACTCCTTATCTCAGTGACCGACTTGGGCGCCTCCCATTGCAACACGGCCTCAACCTTAGAAGGGTCCACTGCAATACCCTTACCGGAAATTACATGACCAAGGAAACTTACTTCTCTTAACCAGAATTCACACTTAGATAGCTTAGCATACAGCTTCCTATCCCTCAAGATTTCCAACACCAACCTCAAATGCTCGGTGTAACGCCCCAAAATTTATTTAATTAATTAGTTAAATTAATTATGTACATTATTGGAGGCGCAACATAAATTAATTAAGGGAGAAATATTATGTTTTGTGTAGGGATGGGAGCGAGTAGTAGTGAGGGTGTAACTGTGAGCCCGACGCGTGAAAGGCCCACAGCTTAACCCTAAGGGTATGCGAAACCCTCACACTCATTCTCACTTGGGGAAAAATCGAAATTGAGAGAGAGTGAGAAGTGAGAAGAGGCGCGGCGCTAAGAGAGGGAAGGAGAAGGAGAAATTCACAAATTCTCAAGGCTTTGGCTCGTTGTGTTGCTGTGGTTACTCGTGGTGCCTTCAATCATTTTCCACGTAGCATACGTTTAAGAGGTAAGGGTGAGCGTTTCGGTTTAACATAATTGGGTATGTGGTGGGTTTGTGGGGTTTTGATGTTATTGTGATGTGATTTGATGATTATTGATGTTGTTGATGAATTATTGATGTTGTTTGATGAATTTTGTTGTTGTTGTGAATTTGAGATGAATATGTGCAAAATTTAGGAAGGATCGAATTAATTGTGATGTTGTTTTGATGAATTGTTGCGATGTTGACGAACCTTGATGGTGTTAAATTGATGATAATGATCGTGTCGGTATGATTGAGAATTGAATTTGTTGTTGTGTTGATTGTGTGAGCATTGGATTGAATTGAATTTTGATGATGTTATAATCGATTATTCTCTGTTTTTTTAAGAGCCAAGCATAAATTGGTTCCCTTTAAAAATCCAAGCCATGAATTTTGAAAATGCAGGACTATTTTTTACAATTGAATTGCTGCTTTTTTATAAAAATAAAGTTGCTGTTTTGTTAAAAATAAGATTGCTGTCCTTGTTAAAAAAATAAAAAAATAAAACATTGTTGCTGTTTCTCTAAGAATAAAGTGCTGTTGCTGTTTGTCTAAAAATAAAGTGTTGTTACTGTTTTTGTAAAGTTGATATCTTTCGAACCGGGAACCCGATTGAGGTGTTCTAAAATGCGTTGGAAAGCCTATTCAGAGGCCTAACTGAATACTCTATTTTTAAGGCAAAATAGACTGTTTGGTTGTTGCTGTTTATACAAATATAATGCTGTTGTTTTCACACTGTTTCACTGCTGTGTTAGCGCGAAAAATTCTGCTGTTTTGGCGCATAAAAGGTTGCTGTTTTGCTGCTGTTTTTCTACCGTATTTGGCGTATAAACCCTACTATTTTTATGTTGTTTTGTTGTTGTTTATTTAGCGCTTAAAGTGTGCTCTTTTTCTACAAATTAAGGTGCTGTTCTCTCAAATTAAAGTGAGCTGTTTTCACAATTAAAATGTGATGTTTTCCCACTCTGCAAATGTGATGTTTTTCTTAATTTTAAATGTGATGTTTCCTAAGCATGAAAATGAGATGTTCCCAAAATTTTAAATATATTGTTACTTAAATTTTATGTGTTGTTACTTAAATTCTTATGTGTTGTTACTTAAGTTTTATGTGTTGTTACTTAAGATTGAAAGGTGTTATTACTCCAATTTTTAATGTGATATTTATGATGATGGATGTGAATTTATTGTGGTGGTTATGACGAGTACACTCTATGAGTGTTTTTGACGACGATGACGAGTACTCCAGGTGAGGGATTTGGTGATTGCACATGTGTCCATAGTGTCTCATAGCATGTGCATATTATGACGAATAGGCTTCGGTCTCTTTTGATGAATATTAGTGACAGTGGGCCCTTAGTGGCTTATTTATGACGAGTATGGTACCATCATGCATATACCCAGGCGTGGGTTGCATTTTCATGCACATACATGTTTATGACTTGTGGTAAAAATTATGACTTGAGTTAGCGTTCAGTGACGATGAAGTTGATGATAATGATGATGTTGTATGACTGTTTGCTCATATTACTCTATTATATGCTTAATTATGTTTGTTGAAATTCTCACCCCTTCTGCTTGGAATGTTGCTCTATTGTGGCAACGCTGCAGTGCTCAGCAGTGAAGGTCCTGCTTTGCCTTCTTTGATAGTTTGTTGGGATGTCTCGCCGAGTCGCTCTGCGATCTTTGAGCACCTAGGGGGCGTAGTTGAAGTTTGTTAGTTTATTAATTAACTGTTTAATGATTTTATGGTTGATGTGAGACGTGTCTGAGTGGTTTTGGCGAGTTATGATTCTTATTCCGCTGTGACGTAAATTTTTTTGTTTTGGAGTTTAATTTTTATGACGGTGTTTTGTTGCGCAAACCGTGATTAGTGCAATTGACGAATTTTATTTATGACGATGTGGCATTTCTTTTCTATTCGGTTAAATTAATTTTTTTAAAAAAAAAAACAATTTACTCTGATAAATGACATGTAATTTATGGGGTAGAAAATGAGCGTTACACTCGGCATGCTCTTCTTCAGACTTAGAATAAACCAAGATGTCATCAATGAACACCACCACAAACCGATCTAGATACTCATGAAAAATACAATTCATATATTCCATGAATACCCCCGGAGCATTCGAAACACCAAATGGCATCACTGAATACTCATAGTGACCATACCGAGTTCTAAACGCCGTCTTAGGAATATCTTCATCATTCACCTTGATTTGATGGTAACCCGACCTCAAATCAATCTTAGTAAACACTTGAGCACCCACCAATTGGTCCATCAAATCATCAATCCTTGGAAGTGGATATTTGTTCTTAATCGTCACCTTATTCAACTGCCGATAATCAACATAGAGCCTCATGCTCCCATCCTTCTTCTTTACTAGCAACACAGGAGCGCCCCACGGCGACACACTTGGCCTTACAAACTTCTTTTCAAGCAAATCCTCAAGTTGCTTCTTCAACTCGGACAACTCGGATGCAGACATCCTATAAGGTGCCATAGACACCGGTCTAGTACCAGGTACCAGATCAATAGCAAATTCGACTTCCCTCTCTGGTGGTACATCCGGAATCTCGTCAGGAAATACCTCAGGAAATTCTCGCACCACCGGCAATTCATTAATCTTATCCTGATTCTCGACAGACAACGACGCCCTCAAAGCAAACAGAATAACTCCTTCCTTCATTACTTTGCGCAACTGACCAGCAGGCAACAAAACAGATTCTTCCACCTCGGAAGAAGGGAAACTCACAGACCTACTAAAGCAATTAATATGAACATGGTTATCCACTAACCAGTCCATACCAAGGATGACATCCAACCCATCCAATGGCAAACAAATCAAATCAACAATGAAATCTCTGCCGAAGACCGACAGAGGGGCACTGCGCACACACACAAGAGAGGTAGTCACCGAACCCTTAGCTGGAGTATCGATAACCATCTCCTTCATCAAAGAAGACAAGGCTAGACCCAATTTCTTAACACATATAGCAGAAATGAATGAATGCGTGGCACCGGTATCAACAATAGCAATCAAAGGAATACCATTAATAAAGCATGTACCTCTTATCTCATTAACCACCTCGGATCCCGCGAGAGCAAACACCTTTCCACCACTCTTCTCTTGCTTCGGCTTAGAACACTTGGGGCTAATATGACCCACCTCGCCACAGTTGAAGCAAACTACGTCCTTGCGCTCACAGTCAGCAGCCATGTGACCCTCCTTTCCACACCGGTAACACCTATTCTCACCGGCCTTGCACTCATACTGCCTGTGACCAGGCATCCCACACTTGAAACACACTACGCTAGCAGGAGCATCTCCCCCACTAGGACTCTTTCCCGAACCAGCTTTCGACTTACCTTTTCCACCAGAAACATCATAAGGCTTCCCACGATACTGAGAACTCCGCTTCTCTTTCACAATCTTATAGGCAGCATTGCTATCCTCCTCAAAAATTCTGCAACTGTCAACCAACTCGGAGAACACTCGAATCTTTTGATATCCAATTGCCTTCTTGATGTCAGGCCTTAGACCATTTTCGAACTTGATACATTTAGAGAACTCGGCAGTAGCACCATTGTAGTGAGGGTAAAACTTAACCAACTCTACGAACTTCGCCGCATACTCGGCCACCGACTTGTTCCCCTGCTTCAATTCTAGAAATTCCATCTATTTCTTGCCCCGAACATCTTCAGGGTAATACTTCCTCAAAAATTCTCTCTTGAAGACATCCCACGTGATCTCTTCGCCAGCATTCTCCAACCTCGGCAGAACCTCAAGCCACCAATCATCGGCTTCCTTGACCAACATGTGAGTACCATACCTCACCTTCTGAGCAGTCGTACAATCCATAACACGGAAGATCCTCTCAATATCCTTCAACCATGCAAGAGCTCCATCGGGGTCATACCTCCCCTTGAAAGTAGGAGGGTTCTCCCTCTGGAAAGTAGCTAGTGTACAAGCTCCAGCATCCTCGGCAGCTTGCTGATTTCCCACAGCATTCACCATAGCCTCCAACGCAACAGCAAGAGTAGCGTCATCCCTTCCGGCTCTTCCGGCCATCTCACTAATCACTTAAACAAGATCAATTAAGAACGAGCACAAGACTCGAGGATTTGGAAACTCAAGACTCAACAACTTGGTCGGACAGACCGAACTTTTGCTCTGATACCACTAATGTAACACCCCCTTCTAATTAACTACCTTTTTAATAATTAAAATCAGAGTTTTCGAAAATCACTCGCAAGAGAGTGCTACATTCACTTCATGAAAAACCAACAAACATCAATAGCGCAATCTAACAAACAACAGTATGATACATAGCACTACAGTAAAAGGGACGAGGTCCCAACAACATCGGTTCAAGGACATAACAGTCCACGTAATCACCACGCAGCAGAATAAAACATGTTTCATATACATCACCAAGTTACAGTTCAACAACTTAATTAAAACGACTAATAGACTACTCGGCCCCCTCAGTGCTACATATCAGAGCAAGACGCCATAACCAGACTGAGTAAGGAAGAACCTTCACTCGGGATCACGTGCACGTTGCCGACATAAGAAGCAACATAAAAGCAGAAGGGTGAGTCTCTAACACATATAATAGGATGTATGATAAACATCATGTTAGAGGAAAAACAACTAGAAACACCTCGGCTCAATAAACAACACAAAACATCAAGTTATAACACATTAACTCAAAATCAACAATAAACATCACCAATCGCATGAATGTATGCATGAATGCAACCCAACACCAAGGGTATCATGCATGTGGTACCATCACCGTCGTTATTTTGCCTTTCGGGCGTCTCCGTCGTTAATGATATGAAGGTCGAAGCCAACAATATCGAGGCCGAAGCCTGTCACCGTCGTTAATGCATATGAAGCATGTGACTCCATGAACAATGCATCAACAACAAACAATCACATCATGTATGAATTGAAACCGTCACTGGATTTACCTCCGTCGTTTAATCCACCGTCATTACACCGTCATTACACCGACATTACACCGTCATTACACCGTCATTACACCGTCGTCTAATTCACCTAGACATCATAAATAGCTCTATGGCTAACATCACTCCATCGGTCAATAGCTCTATGGCTAACATCAAACTCACCGGACACATCGACACCAAAAGTAGTGGACTAAACTGTCACTACAAGGACCAAATCGTCACATAAGGACTACACTGTCACTTAAGTACCAAACTGGCTCCACCATTCAGCCACTTAGACGTACTCGGTGCTAAACAACACCCACAGTTGCGCCTGACAACAACCTGCACCACACTGGCGTCAAAACGGCACCTCGGCACACTCACACTGCACCTCGGCACACCACACTGCACTTCGGTACACTACACTGCACCTCGGTACACTACACTTCGACACACTACGCTTCGATCACCTACTTTTCAACACACCTACACCTCGACAACACTAGCTTCGACATACATACACTACACCTCGGTACATCCACACCTCGATAGATATACCCTATACCTCGACAACTACACTTTAGCAACTACACTTCGGTATATATACACTACACTTCGGCAAGTACACTTCGGTATACATACTCTACACTTCGGTAACTACAGGTCGACACCTATACTTCGACTCACACCCACTTACACTTCGTTACCTACACCTCGTCGCCTACACGTCGACACCTACACTTTGACACATCTACACATCGACTTCCATATACTTCGACACATCTACACTTGAGCAACTACACTTCGCTCCAAATGGCGCCCTAGACACCTAACCTTCATTTTCCCTCTTTTCTTTGATTCTCATACTATGATCAAACTTAAACCACAATTACTACAACACATATTCATTCAAAATTTGTCCAACACACCTCAAAGTAATCAACGAAGGTGACTACACCAAAAATATCGTCCTGATACTTAGGGTTCCTCAAATCCCATTTCTTTCCTAGGTCTCTCATATGACCCATCATCAACAACACATACACACTTCACAATTTCACCAAAGTGAAGAAAACACAACATCAATCACACAACAAGCAACACAAACAACTCAAAAATCATCCTAGAGTCTAACCCACACATAACACTCATCATATACTCTATTATAGGTGAAAGAGAGCCCCCTTACCTCAATAGATTGAAGAATAAGCACTCTTTCCACCAAGACTTCAAGATCCCCCAACAATCAAGCTCCTCTTCCTTGAACTTGAACTCTCCACGCCAAGATCTTCTCTTCTTCCTCCTTAAGGCTATCGCACCTCTCTCTCTCTCTACTCTCTTACTTTACTCTTTGACTTTTCTTTGTTTTGATTGCAAATGAATTCTCTCATCATCGACACCTAACTAATATCATGGATATGGGCCTCCTAATGGATCATGGGCCTCTAATCACACTTCCTTCATTACTCAAACACCTCCTAAATAAAATAAAACTCCAAATTAATTATTTGACTTAATTAAAATGTTGTAAGCCTTAAATAACCCAATTAAATAAATAATTGAACTATTTTTGGGGCGTTACAGGGGCCACCCCCGAAGATGCAGCTGCCCAGACTTCGGGCGGGGGGTTGTCAGTTGGGCTCGTATGGTTGAGGGATAGGGTCTACCACCCTGACCATAGGCGAGGCGGTGGGCTCATCTTTGCTAGGGCCTACATTCTCTATCTTTTGGGTTGCACCTTGTTCGCTGACAAGTCAGGCAACAAGGTTAAGCTTGGCTACCTTGGTATGCTGACTGATTTGGAGGTTGTTGGAGACTTTTGCTGGGGGGCAATGGCCCATGCCCATCTATATGATCAGCTGAAGGATGCTACAAGAAAGAAGACCAAGAAGATTGCTGGTCATCTTCCTTTACTTCAGGTATAAAACATATTCTTTACTTTTAAGTTTGCTTTAGGGTTACTTTCAGATTAATAATCAACCAATGATATGTTCATTACAGGCTTGGATCTTTGAGCACTTCCAGACTGCGAACTTTTCCTCTTGGGTGGTGCACCCAGAGTATGATGAGAGTATGCCACAGGCGAAGAAATGGTTGTGCAAGGATGGCCCTGGGGCCATGAGATTATCACTTGACCGGCTAGACCGTGAGGAGGTCACCTGGGACCCCTACACAGCCCATAGGGAGGAGAGACCCTTTGAGGAGCTGGCCAGGTTCAGAGGGTTCATTCGGAGTGGTGGCTGCATGATGCGCCATTTTCCAGATTGAGTGCTCAGACAGTTTGGGCAGGTCCACCACATTCCGGAGGATCCCAGACCTGCTACTAGGGTCGTCTGTACCCTAACCGAGTGTGATGAGAGGTGGACACACTTCGAGGACCACTTGGTGGCGCGGGGGCCTCCCTGTGTACCGTACTCCTCAAACACGGTGTCGGGCTACTTTCCATGGTACTCCAGGGTCTCACATCCATTTCTCTTCCCTCAGAATTATGTATAGCTTGCGGATGAGCCTGATGTCGGTGTGGTACGTGTCTTTTATATTAATTGCAGTGATAAGTTTCTTAATCTTATACTTATTTAAATAATAATGTTATGTTATTTGCTTGACAGATGCTACCAGAGCTGCTGGATTTGGTTGATGAGATGGATGGGACCATCAATGATAATGTCCCAGAGCCAACCAGGAGCATCTTTCAGCGCATCAAGAGGCTGCTCAACCCCTTCCGTAGGTTTAGGAGGAGGTTTGGCAATGTGTATAATAGGAGGGGGCGCAACACCCAGTAGGATCATGTCATAGGGGGTATATATGTTTGGAATTTTTGTATAATTTAAGTACTTTGTTTCATTTGGTTTTTTAAATTGAAATTCCCTTTAGGTTGGCGCAAATTTATTGTCATTACAAAATACGAAAGACATCAAATATGAAATACATCAAATATGAAAGACATAACACCAACATAAGCAAACAACTAACTAATAAACTAGTGTTTTGGTAGTCCCTGTTCCAGAAGATAAATGACCTCCTCTGGAGTTCGTATTGTGTCCACGTACAGCTCTAAGATTTGGCGCCCCATCAGAACGTTAGCTAGATGTTCCATCATTGCGCGGACGTCGTCGTCGCTTTGAATCTCCATGACTGAATACTGGAAAGTCCCATCATCTCTACAATTGTACTTTTTGAAATGTATACGCTCCACGTCTTTACGCCACACTCCCTCTGGACGAATCTTCCTCTCAGCCTTTTCCTTTAGTTGGGCGAAGGTGATGTCCTTACTCATCCTGCAGAAGACATGGTTAGGACAACGAAACACAATACCATGTTCGTCGGTGGTGACAGTCCCATGGTGATGAAGGGTCGTTAGGAATTTGTCGTTTGAGTACTGGGTTGGGCACAATTGCCATTATGAGGTGTGTTTCGAGTAGGAGGAGGTGTGGGAAAAGCAAACGCGTTAAAGTTTTATTGTTTATTATTTTGATCAAATCCTTGATTCTTTGATTTTGACCCCTTTGTTTATCTTGACCAGTTTTAAGTTTGACCCCTTTATTTAGAGTCTTATTTTGTTTGATCATCTTCCTTTTTCCTATTATTTTTTATTTATCTTTCTTAAACTTTATTTCTTTTTCTTGTTATCCATTTTATTTAGATTTTTATTTTTCTTTATTTTTTTCTTCTTATTCATTTAATTAGCTTCGTTTGTTTTCTTTTTTTTCTTTCTTATGCTTTCTTTAATTTTTTTCTAATAAATGAGAACAATAACTTGATATTATATAAAATTTAGAGGACAAATTGAAACTATTATTGATGTTTAGAGGATAAGTTTAGGCTGCTTGATTCTTATGACTACCGCACTAGTTTGTCTTTGGATATGACCAGTGGCGGATCTTGAGTCAAATATTAGGGGGAGCCAAAATAGTTAAATAATATATAAAAAAACTACATTTACAAACAAAACTAAATTAAAAAAATGATTTTGCTTTAACAATAGAGACTCAATTTATTTGACAAAATATAGAGACTCAATTAAGAAATTAAAATTTTGTAGTTCTTAAATGGTAATTTTGATTTTTTGGTCAAAAATAAGATTAAAATTCTTTTAGTGTTATGAAAATAACCAAAACTTGAGTAAGAACAAATACTAGACATCATATAAGAGAATATAGATGAATAAGGGAGAAGAAGAGAATGAGAGAGTCTTTGCATTATGCTCTTCACAAGTGTGTATCTACACATAAGATTGAGCCCTATTTATAAAGTGTAGATTAGCAAGTGAATGGACAACCATAAAAGCCACTACTAAGGGAAGTAATGAAGGAAGAAGGAAAGCTAGTGGACATCCACTAATATTATTCATAACACTCCCCCTTGGATGTCCATCAGGATATGCCTCATTAAAAACCTTACTAGAAAAAACCCAGTGGGATAAAAATCTAGTGAAGGAAAAGAGTACAATATCCTGTCAGTGGGAACTGCCTCGTTAAAAACCTTTCCCAGGAAAACCCAGTGGGACAAAACCATGGCAAAGGAAAAAAGAGTGCAGGTTTTCTCCCCCTGAATGAAGCGTCACTTCCTAACATTAATTTCAACATCTGGAGTTTCTCCCTGAGTACATATGGAGCAATCTATTCCGCTGTCACTTGTGATGTATCCTCTTTTAATGAAGCTTTGCGGTCAGTATTATCTTCAAAAACATCTTCCTTGAATTGTTGGCATTTGGACATTAAATGAAGAAGCAAGAACCATAGATTGTTTTATAGATCATAAAGATATTCCAGTGTCACCACATGTAGATAATAGCTGACTTGCAATCTGACTTGATCTAGATCAAAAAATAACTGTATATCTGCATGGTTAATTTGTGTAACATACATAAAAATGATTTATTCATTACAACAGCCAAACATAAATATCCATCTTACCCATTTTATGATGCATTTTGGTCTGTGATATGCATGCATGCTTTTATAGTCTTCAGGACTGGGATATTTGTTATTTGTTTGCCACACAACTCATGTACTCAAAATAAAAAATATATAATGAGTCAATTAGGAATTAGTTACTTCTAACTTGTTAAACAAAAATTTAACTAACTAATTGTTCGGTCTCCAGATCAAGACGAGACTTTGTTTTCCATGTAGAGATCAGTCACAGGTTCAACCTTAAAAACCCATTTTATATAATTTGAGGTCATTCATATAGAACTCTTTTTTTGAGTAATCTATAATTTTGGAAAAGCTCTTCAGGAGTTCCAATAATAGCAAACTATAGCAAATTCGTGTATTGATCTTTTCATAAAATTCTATGGACTAGTGGTGTCATTTTTATATCCCTCATTTTGAATATAAATTGAGACGATTATACCACATATGTTCAAATTATATCATCTCATGCAGGTACTCATTCAATTTGAGTAATCATCTCGAGAATCCAAAAAGCGTGCACTATAATTAAATCCTTAAGGGATCTTTAAATAATTATGACTATCAACAAATAAGTTGTAGCAATATTCAACTTGTGTTAATTGAGCTCTTCATGTGCTACAAGGCTAATTAAGTACTGAAAAAGTACTCGCATCCACCCTTGAGAAACATGTCGAGCTTTGTATCTCACAATTTAATCATTCTCATTCTGCTTCAATTTCATCTTTCAATTTTGGCCAATTCACATTGTCTACAATATTTAGTAGACATGGTTCATGATCCTCACTATATATTATTTATCACATTTAGCGCTATATTTAGTAAAAACATCTTCAACGTTGACTTCGTTTCGGTTCCATTATATTTCATTATTGACATAATTCATTGAGATCTCTTTAATTTCATAACTTTTCAGGTACCTGATCAGTTCTTCTGGAACTGTAATGTCAATTATGTCTGAATACTCTTTTAAAGTTTCTATATCCTCGCTTGGACCATTTTTTAGCTCCTTTTGTTGATCGAGGATTTTTATCTTTGGAACCGATTGGTCTACCACGCTTCAGGCGTGGTTGAGACTCATTTGCAATATTAGATTGTCCAACAGGGACATCTATTCTATTGGAGCATTAACAACTGATATATATGATTTGGTCACACCTTTTAGATCGGTAATGCATTTGGTAGATGATTTGCTAAGCTTTGCAAATGAATTATCTTTTGAACTTCTAGTTCACATTGTTTAGTTTGAGGATCATTATGAGATAATGATAATTCATTCCAACTGATCTCTTTTTTTTACAGCTGCTTATTCTCTTCCCCTAATGTTGGAAAATCTAATTCTTCAAATGATAATCATCAACCTGGATTATACATGGAGATTTATATCCAATATATATTTCCAAAATTCTTTTAGGACCCATCATAGTGCATTGCACATCCAAAAATTCTAAGATGGGAAATATTAAGTTCGTGACCAAAAACCAAATGTAAAGGGGAAGAGTGGTGATAACTTGTTTACTTGATGCGAATCAATATTATATCATGTAAAATTGCATATTCCCAAGTAGAAATTGGAAGTTCTTTCCTCAAAAGCATTGGTCATATAATTAACTTTAGACGTCTAAAGAATGGTTCTTCAAGACCATTTTATGAATGATCGTATGACATTTGATATCCAATATCAATTCTAATAGTCATGCAATACTTATCATATGCTTTCAAGGTAATTCACATAATGACCTCTTACTCAAATTAGTTGAGCAAACAATTTCACAAACTTCCAGTTGTGAGTTGACGACAAATATATATAATATATATGTGGTCATCTAGTTGATGCATCAATTAAAACCACAAAAATCTAGATGGTCCACGTGATTAGTGTACTTGTTTACAAAGATCACCTTATATCAGTTCTAGAAATATGAGAGATTTACTATTCTCAAATTGCCAATTTCCTTTGGGAATTATTGAACACAAAATTTAGTAGATTGAAGAAACTACTGGCTCTTCAATACAAGTTCACATAGAAATTTTAATCATTATTCGCATCATAATATACTCGGGATGGCCCAACCGAGCTTGCCAACAACTAAATTATTATGATATGTAAACTTCTGGTTTACAACAACATGTGCTAATGTTTCAAAAAAAAAAACAACATGTGCTACAATTGCACATATATAAGTGATCGTACCTTGACCAATGAAGAGTTGAAGTGGTTGTTGCTTCGTCGAATGGGCCGGTCGTTGAATGAGTGAAAGGACCGGTCCTTGCTTCACGCGTTGAGCACCTCGGTGGTACCTGCAAAGACACTCCGACGATCTAGTGAGAGGTCGCTCGGGCAGATAGCACAAGGTTAGAGAACGTCCCTGAAGCCATGTGCGAATGGCGTATATATACTGTGAGGTCCGACCGTTTTGCGAAGTTTTCGGCCGACGAGAATTGCGCTCCAAGCTGCGTGCTTGGGCCGGTTGCGCTGGGCCGGGCCGCGGCCCAATTGCTATTGGGAGCCCTCGTAATTGCTGATACACCCCGGAACAGTTGCCCCCCAAGCCTAGGTCGCTTAAGAGCGGGCTGAGGCTTGAATCGTTGCCTTCAAGTAATGTTGTAAGCGGTCGGGTTGCATTGCGCAGCCGGTCTCCATCTCTCGAAGTGTGTGGTCGCTGCCACACCCAGTCGCGGTCTGTCTTGTAGTCTAGGCACCGGGTCGCTCGGGACCGGATCTTGCCCTGGGGTCGCTGCGCGGCCTATTCGAGGCTCGATATGTTGCCCCCTGTCTAGCCTCGCGGGACGACTACGAGGAGCGACACGTCAAAAATGGCGCTTGGAGGCCATTAGTTGGCTGCCTTTGTTGTAGGTCGTTCGACGTCCTACTCTCGCTGTAGACCGCTCAAGGTCCGTGCTTGTTCGTGGGTCAATCTATGACTCTTGGACCATTCGACGGAAACAGCTCAAATTCGTTCAAGTGTTGTCACTCATTGCCTATTTCGTTTCGGAAACAGCTCGATTGTGACCTCAGTGGGCCGCTATCGTAGCGGACTTGTTCGACGCGTTTTGCGATTTGTGGCAATGGGCTTACTAGGTTAGATGGCCCTCGTCGTAGCCGGTCTCTTCTGGCCGTGTTCGGCAGTCAATGCTCGTTATTGGATCATTGCTTGACCTCGGTCATTCGATGACACTGATGGTTGTGCCAACTCGGTGGCGCTCGATTGGGCCAACTCGGTGGCACTCGATGTAGACCGCTCGGGGCCTACGCTGTTTGTGGGTCCTTCTGACCCTTGGGCCATTTCGATGGCGCTCGATTGTAGACGCTTCGGGGCTCTACGCTGTTTGTGGGTCCTTCGACCCTTGGGCCATTTCGATGGCGCTCGATTATGTAGACTCTCTGTTTGGGGTCTACGACCGCCTGTTCGATGTCGCCGACCGCTCGGGCCATTTCGATGGCGCTCGATTTGTGAACGCTCGGGGCCTCTGGCTGTTGCTACTCGCTACGCACGAGCTACCAATCATACATTCTTGCATGCGAAATAAATTACAAAGTACTACTTTTAAAAGGTCGGGCCTCAGTAAAAAAAAAACCCTGGTGGGGAAAAAGAGCGCCCGCCTGACATTTATTCATAAATCGTTAGTCTGTCCTGTCATCACGAGGACTGTCTTGTTCTTCAAACGACCTATCCTGATCGTACCTGGGCCGCGCATGGGCGACCTTCCTAGCAAATATTGCTTCTTCATAGGCCATATGATCGTTGGCCCTTTGTAGGAACATGGTCAGATCCATGTAACGATTTAGGCCGAACTCTTCTGCAAAGTTGTGGTCCGGTCTGATCCCACGCTTGAGATACTTCAGCTTGTCTCTATCCGTCAGGTCGCGCACCTGCTCGGCCTCAGCATTGAATCGCTCTATGTACTGTCTCAATGATTCGTTGTCCTCTTGGATAATCGTATCCAAGTGCTCTTCATGCCGCTCTAGGCATCTGTTGGCCGTGTAGTTGGCCAAGAATGTTCTAACCAGGCCGTCCCAAGACGAGATGGTGTTGGGCGGCAGGCTATCCCACCACTCCAGTGCTCGTTCCTCGAGCGACTGTGGAAAGAGTCTGCACTTCATGGTCGTTCTTAGCTCCCTATAGCTGCAGTAATTATTAAAATATCGGAGATGCTTGTCTGGATCGCTACGGCCATCGAACTTGTTTAGGTTAGGCGGCTTCCTCAAATCTCTCGGAATTCTGTAACGCCTGATTTCTCTAGTGAATGGGCCATGCTCGTTCTGAATACCGTTCGACCCAAAGGGTTGCATAGCGAGGCAAGCCTCGTTGCCCGGCATTCCATAGATTCCTCCGGATGGGCCAGATGGTGGAAGTTGAGGAGGTCTTCTGGGTCGTTCGCTCTGATCTCTTCTCGGCCGACGCGAAACGTCCCTAATTCTTCCATACCTGTATTCTTCAAGCTCTTCACGAGAATCCCAAGACCTGCTTCTCGACCGACGTGAACCGGACGACTCGTTGGATGAGTATCTAGTGGGCGAGCGGCCGGTGTCAGGACGGTAGCTGGAATCCTCATAATCGTCGTAAGATAGCGAACGGCGTCTGCAGCGCGTCCTACTACTGGGGCGACCTATGCGCCACTGCCGTCTTCTTGGGAGAACGATGAGTAGTGCTCTCCCGGCGAGAGATGCTCCTTCGAGGAGGGGAGCGATGTCTGCGCGCCGGTCGGCGTTGGGCAGAGGGTTCTCCGTCTTCCGCACGCGGGCGGCCCGGAATCGACCCTCTTTCATACTGCGAGATGAGCGCGTCTCTGTCTGCGATCACCTGATTCTTGCTTTGGAGGATCTGCAAAACGGCCGGAGTGACATGCTCGGGCAATGGCTCTTCAATGCCTGCCTCAATCAACTCGGGCGGTAGTTGGGGTGGAGCGTACGGTCGTACCTGCTCCAAGATCGGTCCGCGACCCTGCACCGAGGGTTCTTGTCGCGGATTCCCTTGAGATTCATGAATCGTCACTGCTACGCCCTCCGGGGTTTGCTGCTGGGGATGCTGCCCAGAGGGGTTGAGCCGAGATGAGGCCCGCGTCTGGGGCCGGTCGCGTGGAGCCATGAGTGGAGTAGGATAGCGCTCGGGCCTCCCACTGTGGTCGCCAATTGATCGTACCTTGACCAATGAAGAGTTGAAGTGGTTGTTGCTTCGTCGAATGGGCCGGTCGTTGAATGAGTGAAAGGACCGGTCCTTGCTTCACGCGTTGAGCACCTCGGGTGGTACCTGCAAAGACACTCCGACGATCTAGTGAGAGGTCGCTCGGGCAGATAGCACAAGGTTAGAGAACGTCCCTGAAGCCATGTGCGAATGGCGTATATATACTGTGGTCCGACCGTTTCGCGAAGTTTTACGGCCGGCGAGTGCGCTCCCAGGCTGCGTGCTTGGGCGGGTCTTATTTGGGCGGGCGCGCCCAATTGCTATTGGGAGCCCTCGTAATTGCTGATACACCCCGGAACAATAAGTGTAGTACAAATCAGAGGAAAAAGTAGACAATTTTTCCACTACACTTTATTTTATCAAAATATGTCTCGTTATATAAAAATATTCAATATCTCCATCTCTCGTTTCAATATGATTTATATTTATATGCATATATTTGAAACTTAATAAATTTCTACGAGACTTAGGGGAATATAATGTATTCTCAATCTGTAAATTTGTTCCCCAGGATAACGATTATATTAGCTCTTACGGAGCCTTCAATTATATTTTTCACACAAATATTTTAATTTGGAATTCCAAGCAAAGAAAGAAGAAAAATTACATTTTCCATAAAATACTAAACCACTATCAAGAATAACAAAGGTCACAATCACAAATGATACAAATGACACTTAAATAAAATAATGATAACATATACAACATCAATGGTCATCACCACAACTTTTCTTGTACCAAAATTATAATGTGATTCATTCACTTACGGGAATGAACTTCAATTCATTGAGTGGTTTGTGAGAATTTTTTACAATCATCATATCACATAATCTTGATTCATAATGTGATTCATTCACTTCAGGAATGAACTTCAATTCATTGAGTGGTTTGTGAGTATTCTTTACAATCACCATATAAGATAATCTTGATTCATAATATCTTTACTGAAAATATTTTCTCATTTTGCTAATTCATGAAAATATTTGAGAGATAAATTACACGTCTTTTTCTTTACTTCAAAATATACTAAGATCAAGTAGATCTTATAGATTTTAATCATAGTCCAAATGTATAGTTCTTCAGAAACTTGACTACAAATCTCTATAATAGATGACCAAAGAAAAATGTATTTTATGCAATCCACCAAGAATGCTTAAATTACCAATTCATTAGTTCTTCAAGAACTATACCACAAAATTTCTTCAATGATAATCAAGAAAACCATACTATGAGTCATCCTTCAAGAATGCTTGAATATTTTCTTTTGTTGAGTTCTTCAAGAACTATCACAAATCTTCACAAACAATGATAAAGAAAATTATTCTTTGTGCAATCCTACAAAGATACTTGATTTCCAAATCATTAGTTCTTCAGGAACTATACCATAATCTTTCAGGGATGCTTGGATATTAATTTTTTGGCTTAAATATAGATTACCCCCCTGCAAATATCAACTTTATCCATATACCCCCTTGCAAAAATAAAAGTTTTAAAATAAACCTTGCAAATATTAATTAGTTACAATTACCCCCCTGCTGTTAGTTTTAGTTAATAGAGTTAACTCTATGCTGAGTGGGCAGACACTTGGACTCCACATTGGCATGACACGTAGATGGTGCTTATACACGTGTTACCTGACTCACTCACTTCAGCATTTCAACTTCTCTCACTCACTTCACATCACCATTTTCGTCTCTCACACTTCACTCACTCAGATACAATGGGTTTCTTCACCAATCTTCAGCTTGTTAACTTTCATTGACTCCCAATTTGTCAAAATTTCACCATATTTACATTCACCAAATCTGTTTGTTGGTGACTCCAAAATTTTAGGGTTAGCTTCAACTACAATTTCTGAAGCAGTCACCATTCTGACTTGTAGAACATCTAGTTCATCATCCCAAATGAATAACTTGCAGCTATTTCGTTTCTACAGAGAGAGAGACAAAAATCAACGAAGATATGTTATGCCTAACCCAAAAATAAAGGGGGAACACACGAATTTAAACCTACATTACTTACCCCAGAATTAATACACTTCCAGAATCTTCTTCCAGGATTTTCAGAGGTATTTGCAATCCATAAACGCATTGGCTGCTCACATGCATAAAGTGGAAGTTGCCCATGTCTTGATAAAGCATTAGAAGAGGTGTTGCTTGTGGCCATTGGAAAGATCAAACAAACAATGGAAGAACTGCGAAGAAGAGAGAAGAATATGATTAGGGTTATGGAGGAGAAGCTTTGATTGAGATAGGATAAGATTAGGGTTATAGAGGGAAGAAGAGAGAAGCTTCGATTAGGGTTATGGAGGGAAGAAAAGACGATTGAACTGATGATGATGATGATTTAAGCCCTAATTAGCCATGTAATTGATCCAACTGGGCATCCACATCAGCCATCAATTAACAGCGTCAATGTAAACTAACTGTAAGGGGGTAACTGGATAACTTCACATTTTGCAAGGTTTATTTTAAAACTTTTATTTTTACAGGGGGGTATATGGATAAAGTTGATATTTGCAGGGGGGTAATCTATATTTAAGCCTATTATATATATTATTAATTGTTATGATCACTCTAATATAAAAATATCTCTATAGTATTCCACTAAGTGCATCATTTAATAAATTAGTGGTAATTACGTTATTTCATTAAAATTGAAGTCAATTTTTTTTGGTATAAACTGGGTATCCTTTGCGCGCAACTGCAGAGACTAATTCCTTGAGCAGGGTAGGACCATGAAGCCAAATTAAATACCTCTTTATGTAAATTATAAATTGTTATGAATATATTATTATATAGTGGATGTTCACCCTTCTCCCATCTCCTCATATAGTGGATTTTCAAGGCGGAGCCAGGATTTTTGCTCGAGGGGTGCCGATAAGACTTCCATTGGAAGTATTGGCAGTCTCAGAGGCATGATAGCATGATGTGTTTTTAGCTGCTCAAAGACTTTGTTGTTTGCAGATGTAGAAATTTGTCTCTGTTCCTGCCCAACATTAATTGCAAGTGTCATAGTACGACAACTCTGAATTAACCTTATATTTTATCTTTATTATTTGTTTCTAACAATTTGCTAAAATAATATATACACTTCATGTAGACATTGACAGGGAATAAATACACGTATAGTACCAACTACAAAATACATGTTCAACGGGGAAGAACACAATAGAGGCCGGATCGTCCCAAATAATTTGGAGTTCCTGTGTAAGTTTTAAAAATGGGGTCCTTTTATTAAATGAATTACCAAAATCTAAAACTGTTTTATTTAAACTTTAAATAACATCTCAATACAACTTTAAATTTGGTATAACTAATGCATTGAGTTTCACTTTAAATAATAAAAAAAATATGTAATGACCATAGAGAGTACCAAAAATTGATAAAGGATTTGTATTATGGTTTTTTTATTGAAATGAAAGGTAATATATAAAACTATTTAGTGAACAAAGTGTGATGGGTTCGAATATTATATATATATATATATATATATATATATATATATATATATATATATATATATATATATATATATATATTTCTTACGAGGGCCTAAATTTTGAAATGATTTTATTTAAAATGAATTGTATTTTAGGAATATCCACCTTAATTAAAGTTAGAAACATTTAAGGAGTATTAATTCCAGAAATAAACAAATAAATAAAATCAGGAGAAAAAGAATAATACTAAAAGGTTTAGTTTCTTTGATTATAAAAAAGTAATATTAGTGAATATATAAAGCCTGTGATGTAGCATAGTGGTAAGTCTTTACTTTTGTGGCCTTAGCGACCAAGGTTCGATTCTTTTCGCTGCCATTGAAATAGCGTTTTTTTATCAAATGAATATTCTGCAAAAACAACAAAATGATTCATGTGAGGATCGAACCCACATCTTGGCTGACGAGGTAACCAAAAGCAACCGCTGAGCTACAAGAGATTATTGATACTTATGGTCATTTTATTTTATATAATATAATATTAAGTCTAAAAATAAATTGGAGCCCCCTAAAAATTGATATTGGGTTTGGGCCTTGTGCGGTCGCACAACCCGCACAGGCCCTGGGCCGGCCATGAATGGAGGTTAAAAGTAATAAAAGATAACAATGCCATGCTAAGCAAAACTTAATGAATTGAAGTTGAAATACTAAATTCAGTAAAATACCTTTCCTGCAATATGAAGGCAATTTTGTCAAAAAAAAACAATAAAAAGACAATCAATTAGAAGGACATATTGGGGGAATCAACAAGTGATAAGGGCTCAAGAGGGTTTATAATGAAGAGGCAACTATGACTTTACAAGCCGGTTTTGTGGGGTTGAGTTAGGGTTAAACCACATTCTAAGATGGTATCAGAGTCTATCCTAGATCCATCGGGCCACCCTACCATTAAACACGCTACAACCCACAAGCCCAAACAGTGTTGCGTCCCACATTGACTAGTGGTAAGGTCTCAAGAAGGGTTATAATGAAGAGGCAACACAAATCGGTTTGTGGAGTTGAGTTAGGCCTAAACCATATTCTAAGAGGACAACACATCATTCATCCCTTATCCTCATCAAATGCAATTGTAATATAAGGTCAACTCGGCAACCAAGTGTGGACCTTGGATGAGAACTGTCAAATGCAACCAATCTTAATCAGGGAATTAAGATTAGAAATCTGTATTGAGAAAGAATATTAATCTAAAAAACTCCATCTTAATTACCTTTCCAGGAGCAGCATCTCTGTGTGTAGTTTTTGACCGAAAGCCTTGCTGAACTGCAAGTGTTTGACAAAGCATAGGACGAAAATCTCATGGTGGAACTCTCAAAGCCAATGATTCATTGGAATCAGTGCATTTGCTTAACGTTGCCCTTATCTCCTTTAACATCTCCTTAATTTTGATACCATTTCTGCAACAAGGCAACATGAAATTTTAACTTAAGTCAAACAAAATCTGAAGAACTTACAGAACACTGACTCCAACAACAGAGAGAGATAGTGGAAAGTCAGTCCTCAAGTTATTTTTCCTTTATGTTATTTTCATTGGAAAATAATTGTGCAGAAACATCAGAGCTTGGTTTTGGTTCAGAAAATGCACCATTGTTTCCAATACTCATATTTTCTTGAGTCATTATGCAGCTAAAATTCTAGATAAGTACCACATTCCAATTAGTGTATATCCTGAACAAAGAAGAGCTAATGCATTTGAATTGAGTTGGGTTTGGGAACTCTGTAGCAAGATACTTAATATTTGTTTATTTTATGAATAAAGATTAGATAGTATGAAGAATTCTAGGAACACTGATAAAACCACTGGATCAATTGAAACCACTAACTCAACCCCACAAAATCGGCTTGTAAGGTGAGGGATGCCTCCCACTTATAAACTCTTTTTCAGGCCATATCACATCCGATGTGGTACTCTGAACACACCCCCTTCACGCCCATGACCGGACAACTGGAGCGTGACCCGAGCGGCCCGATAACGGGTGGCCTAACGGATTTTGGATTGACTCTGATACCATATTAAGTTCCAATAATAAGTTTCAATTGAAAGAGATAAATTGGAAAAACAAACTCTATCTATTTTGATTGATGGTACAATAGTATTATAACAAGTGTTTAACTGTAGTTAACTTTAGTTAACTCCAATAGAAAATTAACTACACATGTAACAACTTCTAAACTAATCTAGTTAAGTTAGATAGTTAAGTTAGATAGACACTAACTAACTTCTAAACTAATCTAACTAAGTTAGTTAGACACTAACTAATTTTCTAATTCCTAATACTAACTATATGTAATAGTCCCCCGCAAGCTAGAAGTTATTCACAACACTTCTAGCTTGACATGAACAATACAAAAGTACATATCAAATCTAAAAGAAAATTACATCAAAACAACCAACAAAGCCAATGAAGACACAACAGAAGCCAAAGAAACAAGCCATGAAGGCAACAAAGAGAACAATCTTGTCTGCCACTAGCAAAGTGAAATCCACGACAATATGCTAATGCTTTCTTGAATTGGTTGGTCAGCACAGAGAAAAAAATTGTGTAATTGTGCACCGTAGGCCAAAACGCTCCTCCAGCCTGGTACTTTGGCACGTAAACATATAACAGCTGGTTGCGGTAAATGATGTATCCCAGACAAAAATAGACCAAGAGAAATGGTAGTATCTGAGGAGCAAGGATGAAGTATATTACACCAAGAAGACCAAAGAAAAGAATCCTGGGAATTTCACAGTAGTAAAGAATTGATGGTGCCTCAAAATCACTTTCTCCACCAAAAATTCTTTTTACATAATTGTAAAAAAGTGAAAACAGTTGAAAAAGTTCTGATGCTATATAAGTCCATCCGAATGTCACAACATATGCCATAAAGAACCAACACAAACGGCAAAAAGCCAAAATCGACTCGATCGAAAATCAAATCGGAACTCCGCTTTAGATCACAGTCATTGGAAATCAAAATGAAAGGAGGACGATGAAGTGAAATTGCAAAACTGATGTGCAAGAATCGCAAACGAAAATGATGATTACCGATTCAAGAATGACAAACAATTTGTGTCAAACGAATTAGAAACGAAACAAATGAAAGCAAGTTGCACAAACAGAAACTCTCAAAGAAGCGAGAGGAAGGAGAAAAACGGTCAAGAATTGAAGAGATTTTGAACATGAATTGAAGAGCAAAACCAAAGACCGCCACAGGAATGACTCAAAATTGAAAAAAAAAAGATAAGAAACTAATAAAATGAATATAAAATTAAGAAATTTTTTATCATACCTCAATGAGCCGCATTCTTCATGAATCGCAAAACAGTAGAAGACATTCACGTGAAAACAATGGAGGAATCATTGAGGAGAAAGGAACGCGGAAGCTATATCGCTCTTGATACCATATTAATAGTTAAACTCTATCTGTGAATTGAATATAAATTTTATTCAAATGAATGGTGAAGTAAAAACTTAATACAATATGAAGAGGTGATCACTATATATAGTGCACCTTCTAGTGAAAGTAAATACAAAAATACAACTAACTAACTAACTAACTAAGAAAAGTAGTTACAATTGAAAACTAATTTAACTAACTTGTAAACTAACTTTCTAATACATTTAGCAGAACAACATTCATAAAGTTTTTTTGGCAGTAGCTACTAACCATCAAAAATAGGCATGAAAAATTGAAGAACATATTTTTATTTATCAGTTAAGATCTAATGAGAGTGTAACACAAGTCTATCAAGATAACAAAATATAGGAAATCTAGAACAATGACTAATTAAGAAGCAAAATGTTAGTCAAATATGAATTTGCTTTTAATCTTGTGTTAGGAAAGCATTGATCATCCTAGAAAAGGCAAAAAGAAGAGAATCTTATTCAAGAACATCAAATAGAAGTGAATCAAAAATACCTCACAAAATGTAAAAGAAGAGCAACACATAACCATAAAGCAAATACCTACATCTCTGGGTTTCGGGTTTGATTTTGTTAATGGGTTCTGAATTTGTTTCTGTGTGAAGTGTGAAAGGAAAGAGAGGAAATGAAAGAAAGCAAAAATAAAAAGGAAGATTAAGAGAAAGAGATATGGTGGGGATAGAACCGTAGAAAGAGAAAGAGAGATTGAAATTTGAATTTTTTGAGTGGAAGAAAGAAGAAGAAGGGGGAGAAAGAGAGTACTGAAAATGATGTTCCACTTTCGTTGATGGTATTCTCGCAGGCCAATGAGTATTCGAGTTTTAGTACTGAAAAAAATGGTAATTCCAATTGAATGCCTCCATTTATGCATCATTAATAGTAATCAAAGGAGTGAGAATATGACATATATTGACAGGTGAGCAAAATGGTACTCCCTCCGTTTCATTTTAATTGTCGTTTTAGAGATTTCACACATATTAAGAAAAGTGTGTAAAGGAAGAAAGAGAAGAAGGATTTTACATAATTAACTTTATTGGTAATTGGTGTATTCACCACCATCATAAATGTCAAGTAGATGATAATGTTTTGGGAGTGATGCTCATAGTATTAATTAAAAGGTAATATTGGTAAAAGTTTAATTAAAATTAGAAAGTGACAATTGTTTTGAAACAACATCTTTAGTAAGTGAGACCATTATTTTGAAATGGAGGGAGTATGTTTCATATTGTATTTCCAAAACTTCCAAAGCACACTTTTCATTCTTTGTAACGTTTGTGTTAATTGTACAGCAGGAATTTAGTGACAATTAATTCCGAAACTTTCCCAGCATAATTCAACGAATTTCAATAGGTTGGTGACATGGAAACTTAGTGGCTTGCATGGTTTTGAGGCAGATTTACGTCATCAATGATGTAATATAAATTGTCTGGTGATGTGTCGGTGACACGTGTGCGCTTCATGGTTTTGTGAAGTAAAACTCAAGAATGTGGGAGAACATTTTTCATTCTGTTGATTTGAAGCTACTTATAGCTCAACATATTACAAGAGGAAGAGAATTAGTTTGCAACAAACTTAACAGAAAAACAACGTACTTAACCGATAACAGCTTCAGTTAAGCTAACTAATCTCTTAACGAGCTAGCCTAAAACTCTAAAACTAACTCAACAATCCCTCTATTAAGCTAAGAGTTACAACAAAACAATTAGCATACAAACACAACAATAAGTAAACAAGACAAAACAGATACATCAGTAGAACATTAACATGATGTCTGCAGAAAATAACAGATAGTCTTCAAGTGAACTCGTGCATTCCTAGCTGTCTTCTAAGCTTCAGAAACAGGTCTTTACTCACTGGTTTGGTGAACAAGTCTGATACTTGGTCCTTAGTTCCACAATATTTCAGCTCAACCTCCTTGCCTTTAACAAGATCTCTAATATAGTGGTATCTCACCTCTATATGTTTACTGCACCCTTGTAGACTAGGATTTCTAGATAGCTTTATTGCAGAGGAATTATCACACATAATTGTGGTGCATTCATCTTCCAATGCCTCAAGCTCCTTCAATATCTTCTTCACCCACATAACTTGACAAGCTGCTACTCCTGCAGCTACAAATTCTGCCTCTGTGGAGGACAAAGTCACAATTGGCTGCTTCTTTGAGGACCATGCCACAACACCTTCACTTATAAAAAACACATAACCTGATGTGCTTTTTCGATCCACCAAGTCCCCAGCATAATCACTATCCGTATACCCCATCAAATTCAATCTATCTCCTCTTTTGTACATTATCCCCAAGTTCAATGTCCCTTGTAGGTATCTCAGAATTTTCTTTGCAGCTAGCCAATGTAATTGAGTAGGATTACTCATATTTCTGCTAATTAGACTAACTGTGTACATTATATCAGTTCTAGTAGCTATTATATACATTAAACTTCCTACAAGTTGCTTGTATAAGTGCTATCAACCTTCTCACCCTCTTCATCTTTATCAAATTTGCAACCTGATACCATCGGTACAATGACAGAGTTGCATCCTTTCATGTCAAATTTCTCTATTATTTCACTAGCATACTTCCTTTGCACTATCCCAACACCTTCCGTGGATTGAATCACTTCAATTCCCAAGAAATATTTCATTTTGCCCAGATCATTCATACTGAATTCCTTTTCCATGTTCTTCTTGAAATCAGTTAACATGTTGTCACGGTTTCCAGTATACACTAAATCATCCACATATATGCTTACTATGAGGATGCTTCCATTGTCTCCATGCTTTATGAATAATGTTTGCTCGTTTTTGCTAGCTTTGAACCCTTGCTCAGTGAAATGTTCCTCAATTCTATTGAACCAGGCCCGAGGAGCTTTCTTCAATCCATATAAGGCCTTGTACAATCTATAGACCTTGTGTTCACCTCCTTTGACAATATAACCCTTTGGTTGATCAACATACACTTCCTCATTCAACTTACCATGTAGGAAGGCTGATTTTACATCTAACTGATATAAAATCTAACCTCTCTGTGCTGCTATAGCCATGATCATTCTTATGGTGTCCAATCTGCTAACAGGTGCAAAAATCTCTGTGTAATCAACTCCTTCCTGTTGTGCATACCCCTTTGCCACTAATCTTAATTTGTACTTGTCCACCGCACCAATCTCAATCAACTTGGTTGTACACCCATTTAACTCCAATTTTCTTGACTCCCTTGGGCAATTCAGTCAACTTCCATGTCTCATTCTTCTCTATGGAAGCTATCTCAGCATCCATAGCCTCTCTCCACCTAGCATCTTTCACTGCAACTTCAAAAGTGGTAGGATCAGTATATGTAATATGAGCTTCCTCTTCTTATTCTTCAGATAGTCCTTCACCAGTTACAAAGTCACCAAGCCATACAGGAGGTCTTCTAACTCTGCCCTATTCAATTGTTGCTTCCTGACCTATTTCAACATTATCTCTTGCTTCATGTACCTGTTCTGCACGATTTTGGGCTTCTTGCACATCATTTCCTTGTTCAACTACACCTTCTTCTATGTCACTGTCTTCATTATCTGTTGTTGCGCGCCCCGAAAAATCCGATTTGGACCTCTCGTTTGACAACGTGAAAAATAGTAGAGCCGCCACCAATATTTATTTAGGAAAACATTGAAAAAACCTTTTTTTGAAAAAAAAAAGGGTGGTCTTTTGAAAACTCAGAGATGTAGGTTCGGGGGACGGTTACGCATGGGGAAGGTATTAGCACCCCACACGTCCTTTCTACCGAAAGGGAACCATTAACTTGATGTGTGGTTTAGACAAAAGTTTGAGTTGAAAACAATTTGTTCTACTTCTTTTCTTTTCTTTTCTTTTACTTAAGAGTTTGTTTTATTGAAAACAGGAGAAAAAGAATATTTTTGGTATCTTTGAAAAGGGGAACAAAACAAAGATTTTTTAAAAGGGTGCTTGACGGGACATGAACCCGGTCCTACGTACCCTCACTGGGATAAGGGATCAAAGCTACGTAGTTCTTGGTTTTGGCGATTTTTTGAAAGTGTGCTTGACGGGACATGAACCCGATCCTACGTACCCTCACTGGAATGGGGGATCAAAGCTACGTAGTTCTTGATCGAAGATGAAAATATTCTTGAAAGGGTTTTGGAAAGGGGAAGAGCTTTCATAATGATCAAGCAAGCAAAGGCTTTGAGTGATCATTACTAATACTCCTGATAGCGTTCATGACAATCAAACAAGCCAAGGCTTTGGGTGATAGTCATTAATAACTTGTGTTAATTAGAAAAGAGTTTGAACGATTTTGGGGGAAAATGGTGAAGTTGTTATCAATGATTGGTTGCAAACTTCGAACACATTCAATAATCAAATAATCATGCGTACGTCCCACATCAGCTAAGACTAAACATGCCGATACAATCAAAGATTCAATTGTTAAGGATGCAAGGTGAATTTCTCAAAAAACAAATGCGTGTATGTGAGGAGAAGTGCATTTACCCTAATGGCTCTATGCTACAACAGGCATGTAGGCTTACGTCTTCATTAGGAGGTCATACACATTGTGAGGAGAAGTGCATTTACCCTAATGCCTCTATGCTACAACAGGCATGTAGGCTTACGTCTTCATTAGCATACACATTGAGGAATGGCACACGCTTAAGTCAAGACAATTTAATTAGCATCAAAAACAAGTAAACAATTGATCATAGGCATAGAATGATCTTAGTTAAACTAATGAACATGTGAGCAATGACTTCTTAATAACATATTGCTAGATCATCAACCAACAATAAAATAACATTTAACACTAAAACGAAATACTAACAACAATATTAAACATCATCAACCAAAGAACAACAACAAAATCAACTTGACAATATTTTTAATCATAAGTATGTGACCCAAAGGAAACACAGGTCCACAAAAAAAACAGGCTGTAATCAAAAATATGGGGGGGTGTGGTTAACAGTCAGGTGTTAAAAAAAACTTAAAACAAAAAAAAGGAGGCTCATACAAACCAACGTTCAAACAAAGGAACAAAAAAAACCTAGACATTAAGCCTCCATTCTCGGCGCCGTTCCATTTTATTTGAGAGAGAGAAGTTTGAACGCGTTTGAGAGAGAGAAAAAGGGAAACGTTTTGCGCGAGAGAGAGAAAGCAGATCGGGAGAGAAAGAGAAAAGGGTACCGTGAGAGAGAGAGAGTGGCGTCTGGGGAAAGCTTCGCCGGCAACGTTCTCGGTGGTTTGAGCGGCGGATTCACCGGTGGTGTGGTTCGCTGGAGATGGTGACGGTGACGGCGAAGATGGCAGTGGTTTTGAGGTTGTTCTGGGTAGTGATGCTCGGCGGTGGTGTGGTGGTCACGCTGGAGCTTCGTTGAAGGGTGGTTTTGTGGTTGTTGTAGAGTAGTGGTGGTGGTTGTCTTGCTAAAGATGGAGGATGTTTATGTTTTTTTTTGTTCTGGGTTTTTGTCCTTCGTTTCAGTGTCTCCTCTTCCTTTTCTTTGTGTCTGTGTGTGTTTGTTGTGTGTTTTGTTTATCTGTTTTGGTTTTTTTGTTCAGTGTATGTGTGCTGCCTTTTCTCCCCCTGCATCAGTGCTTGAAGCTCAATTTATAGTGCTCTTATTGTGGTGTAGGTGTGGTATTGAGCAGGAAATCAAAACTCTTGGGAGACCACTACTGAGGCAGCAGTAAGGGTTAAGGTTTATCTGCCCAAGGCTGCAATGTCTTTGCTGGAAATGAGTACCAAACAAGGGGACATGAAGAAGGAAGTTTGAGCTAGTAGCTCAAAATACCCCTGCGGCAGCAACAACAGCATCCTTGTTGTTCTGTATTTTTTTTTTGTTTGACTTCCTTTGTTTATTTGATGTATAATTATTTGATTCTTTTTTTTTGTAACAAAGGGGACAGATTTAAATAAATATATTACATTTGATTACATGGTGATGTCTCCTATTTTGGTAACTACTATTAACAACTAAATACCACTAACATAAATAGCGAAACCATTACGCGTAAATGACGAGACGCGAGCGCGCGCACACAAGAATCGAAATACGCGCCTGCGATAGAAAATAATACGCGCAAACAACGAGAGACTAGGTTCGAGCATACGATTCGACATGAATACGCCACATACGGTGAGAATAAGAAATGCTAAATTGATGACGAACACATTTGTGCAGCCGAGACCTACAAAACGAGCCACATATTTTGGGGTTTTCTAAAAACGAGAAAAATGCTTATTAACATTGAGTATTTACAAAGACACAATTTTATTTGATTTTCAACTAGTCGGACGAAATTGGGGTATGACAGCTGCCCCTCTTTATTTGGATTTTGACAAGGAATATGAATTGGCTGAAACATATTCCAAGGCAAAATAGAAATAAAGAACTCAAAAATTATACCAATTTTGTCCACTTGGGGAAATCTGAATTTTTTCTTTTTGAATGGGTGTCAGCCTTCGGCCAACAAAAGCAGAAAATAAGCTTGGTACCAGCCCTCAGTAAGCTGGCGAAAGCGATAAAGACAGCGGGAAATCAATTGGCGCTAGCCCTCCGGCGGCAAAAACAAGACATAAAGCAGTAAAGATGGTATCGACCTCTGGTAGGCCGACACTGGCAGGAAATAAATTGGTGCCAACCTTCAGTAGGCCAGCAAAACAGGAAATGAATTGGCGCTAGCCCTCAGGCAGCAAAAAAAAACAAGAAGTAAAGTAGTAAAGATGTTATCGACCTCTGGTAAGCCGACACTGGCAGGAAATAAAGAAAGTGATAAAGAATGAAGTAAAGAAGGGGCACTTGTGGCTCTGAAGGAACACTTGGGTTCTGAAGGAGCACTTGTGGCTCTGAAGGAGCACTTGGGCTCGAAGGTGGCTGCTCGAGCGGCTGAGGTTCAATATCAAGTTGTGGGACTGATATATTTTAGCTTGATGGACTTACGCTATGCTTTATACTGACACAGCTAGTCTGAAGGACACGAAGTCTGGGGGGCCGATCCGTCATGCTCAGTGATGATTTGGCGAAATGAAGGTCGAGATCTGAGGGGCCGATCCGTCATGCTCAGTGATGACTTGGCGAAATGAAGGTCGAGTTCAAAATCGCTGTTTGGACTGTTGATTTGAACTAAACTGAAGGACCCTAGGGTCTGATGATTCGTCGGTGCTCGATAACGACGGGATCTGAAGGGACACATTGGTCCTGAAGGGACACGTGGGTCCTGAAGGGATTCGCAAATCCTGTTGATTGACTGATTGAGATGGCCAATGCTGGCGTATTGAATTGAGGTACCTGCATACGTCAGTTGATGCAAGGGATGGTGCATGAAGCATGGGTGCATGTTATGCAAAGGCATGTTATACAGGAGCATGTTATGCGAGTGCATGCAATGCTATGATTTTGGTGTAATGATGCATGTGGCGGAACACTCTTGAGGTTTTCCTTTTGATTTGATTTTTCTTGATCAGCTTTCTTTTTTCTGATCATCTGTTTTTCATTTGCTCTTTTGCTCTTTTGGCTTTTTCTTTTGCTGGTTCGACCAACCCGTGACACAACTGTGGAACCGATTAGGATTGTGGTGGCGTATGAGCCAAGTGCAGATTTGCTTTATAATTTTGCCATTTGAGAATGATTACGAGCATAATTGTTTGCTTGCGAACTTAATTTGCTTTGAAAAGTTGTTTCCTTTCCATGACTTCTAGAAATTTCGCAATGATTGTGATGCTTTATGATTTATGCACATGTTTCTGGATCAATGTCACCATCATCATAAAACGCTTATTTTGAGCAGAAAAAGCAGGGAAATAGAAAAACAAACAGATATGAGAAAGAGTGAACTTTATTGATGTAAAAGTCGGTCGTACAGAAAGTTACGCCGACTGTTCAATACATTTGAAAGTTTAAACTACAAAAAGACACGAAAAAGAGAGAAGCTAATTTCTGACTGTCCATCTCTGGGGGACAGTGCCAACCATTTATTTCCATGACTTTGACCACCCTCTTATCCAGACTTTCGGGGTGTTGTATGCCTTTGTCTACTTTTCATGCCCAAGCTTTCTGACCCTAATTTTTGCCTGGATCGCCCTTTGCGGGTTTTCAATCCACCGGGTCGCTCTGATTTTGCCTAGGCCGCCCTTTCGGGTTTTCAACCTAGCGAGCTATTTTTACTTGGCTTATCTTTCTCTTTTTTCGCCTATTTCTTTCAGGCATAATACTTCTTCACCTGATCAGAATTAACTGGGTTCCTCAGATCTTCGTCGTCCATATTTGTGAGTATCAGCGCTCCTCCAGAAAAGGCTTTCTTGACTATATATGGGCCGTCATAGGTGGGAGTCCATTTTCCACGGGGATCACTTTGAATAGGCAGGATCTTCTTGAGCACTAGGTCTCCCTCGTTGAATTCTCGGGGACGAACCTTCTTGTCGAAAGCGGTTTTCATCCTTTGCTGGTATAGCTGCCCATGACACAAGGCTGTGATTCTCTTCTCCTCAATGAGATTTAGTTGATCTAGGCGAGCTTGTACCCACTCTGCTTCCTCCAGCTTAGTTTCCATTAGTACCCGCAGGGAGGGTATTTCAACCTCGATAGGAGCACCGCTTCGACCCATACACCAAAGAAAGGGTTTGCCCGGTCGATGTACGTCATCGAGGTGCGATAGCCATGCAACGCAAAAGGAAGCATTTCATGCCAATCCTTGTAGGTTACCACCATCTTTTGCACAATCTTCTTGATGTTCTTGTTGGCTGCTTCGATTGCCCCATTCATCTTCAGACGGTACGGGGATGAATTGTGATCTTTGAATCTTGAACTTCGAGCCGCGTGTCCTTCATCATTCTCTTTGTTCAAGTTCTTTGCCATTATCGGTGATAATCTTGTCGGGAAGACCGTAACGGCGATCGGATCTTTCTTGACAAACTTGGCAACCAACGAATCGTTTATACTTGAATAGGAGGCGGCTTCAACCCACTTTGTGAAATAGTCAATGGCGACCAAGATGAAAGCGATGCCCATTTGATGCTTTAGGTTCAATTGGACCTATGACGTCCATGCCTCACATTGAGAACGGCCAAGACGCAGTCAAGACATTCAATTTAGCAGGCGGTACATGAATGTGATCAACATAGATCTGGCACTTGTGGCACTTCCTCACGAAACTGTAGCAATCCGACTCCATTTGCAACCGATGTAGCGGATCTCAAAATCTTTCTAGCCATAGTGTGTCCACTGGAGTGGGTTCCAAACGAACCTTCATGCACATCTCTCATGATTCTTTCGGCTTCTTCTTTGGCAACACACCTCAGGAGAACCATATCATAGTTTCTTTTGTAGAGAACTTCACCACTCAAGAAGAAATTCCTTGACAATCTTCTGAGAGTTCTCTTGTCATTCTCTGGATGCCCCGGTGGGTATTCCTGATTAGTGATGTACTGTTTGATATCATGATACCATGGCTTGTCATCAGACTCTTCATCTATTGCTGTGCAGTAATGATGCGCAGGTAGGCTCCGGTGCTGAATTCTGATATTGGTCAAACTCTTGTCATAGTTAACATTGAACATGGAAGACAGTGTTGCCAATGCATCGGCCAACTGGTTTTCATCTCGAGGGATATGCTTAAAGTTGATTTCGTCAAAAGACTCCATCAACTCTTGCACATAATCACAATAAGGAATCAGTTTGGGATCTCTGGTCTCCCAATCGCCTCTTACTTGATGAATAACCAAGGCTGAATCCCCATACACATCTAGCCTTTAAATTTCCATTCTAGGGCTGCTTGAATACCCAAAATGCATGCTTCATACTCTGCTATGTTGTTTGTGACATAGAAGCTTAGTCTTGCAGTGACAGGAATGAAGCGGTTGTCAGGAGATATCAACACAGCTCCTGCCCCATGCCCCCATACATTTGACGCACCGTCGAATATCATTCTCCACCTTTCATTTTCTTGGGACTTCCTCGTCGAGCGATGCCATGATATCTTCATCGGAAAAATCATTTCGCATTGGTTGGTAGTCTGGAATCGGCTGACATGCTAAGTACTCGGCAAGTGCACCGCCTTTGATCGCTTTTCTGCGTGACATACGGGATATCATACTCTGATAATAACATTTGCCAACGAGCGATCCGTCCCGTGAGTCTTTGGCTTTTCAAAAATGTATTTGATTGGATCCATTTTAGATACCAACCAAGTTGTATGACTCGGCATGTCTTGTCTTAAACGATGAGCGGCCCATGCTAAAAGCACACAACAAGTCTTTTCTAGCATTGAATATCTCGTCTCACAATCAGTGAATTTTTTACTCAAGTAGTATATAGCATGCTCTTTCTTTCCCGATTCATCATGCTGCCCCAGCACACATCCCATCGAATTGTCCAACACGGTTAGATATAGGATAAGTGGTCTTCCTGATCTGGCAGCATCGAATCGAGTGGTGGGTTCTGAAGATAATCTTTAATCCTTTCAAAGGCTCTTTGGCAATCATCGCTCCACTCTAGTTTTTGGTTCTTGCACAACAGCTTAAAGAGAGGCTCGCAGGTGTCGGTTAATTGGGATATGAACCTTGAGATGTAGTTCAGTCTCCCAAGGAAACCACGGACCTCTTTTTCGGTCTTTGGTGCTGGCATTTCGAGGATTGCTTTGACTTTATCTGGATCGACCTCTATCCCTTTCTGACTGACGATAAATCCCAGTAACTTTCCGGATCTCACACCGAAGGTGCATTTCGCTGGGTTTAACCTGAGCTTGAACTTCCGTAGACGTTCAAAGAGTTTTTGCAGATTAACAATGTGCCCCTCATCAGTCTTGGATTTTGCAATCATATCATCTACGTACACCTCAATTTCCTTGTGCATCATGTCGTGGAATAATGTCACCATTGCTCTCTGATAAGTCGCACCAGCATTCTTGAGTCCAAAAGGCATCACTTTGTAGCAGAATGTTCCCCAGAGAGTTATGAAGGTGGTTTTCTCCATATCTTCTGGAGCCATTTTTATCTGATTGTACCCTGAATACCCATCCATGAAGGAGAATAGAGAATGTTGGGTTGTACTGTCTACCAGAATATCAATATGAGGCGGAGGAAGTCATCTTTGGGGCTAGCTATGTTCGAGATCTCTGTGAATCGACACACATCCCGACCTTGCCATCTTTTTTGGAGCAGGGGCGATATTTGCTACCCATTGTGGATACTTGGCCACTTGCTAGAAATCCCGCATCAAAGCGCTTTTTACCTCATCCACGATCTTCAATGACATTTCGTGTTTCATTCTTCTCAACTTCGCTTAACCGGTGGACACTCGGCTTCACTTTGCAACTTTGTGTTCAACAATATCGATTCTAGCCCCCTGGCATATCTTTGTATGACCACGCAAAGACATCGAGTAATCATGCAATAGTTGGATTAGCCTTTTTAGTTCACTATCTTCCATGGCGATCATCGACCTTTAACCTCTCTTCTATCCTCTTCACGTACCCAAGTTGATTATCTCAATCGACTCTCCATGAGGCTGAATGATCTTTTCTTCCTGCTCTATTAGTCTCATCAATTCTGGAGGAGTTTCCCAGCTTTCCTCAACACCCCCTTCAGTTTGGTTAATTGGGTGATCAAAGTCATAATAGGAATCATTGGCACTTTATTATTTTCGAGAGATAATTACTTTTGATCTGCATTCGTAGAAGCAGAAAGTAGAATGAAAAGCGAAACAAACAAAATAAAGCGCAAGAAAAGAAAAGATAAATGAAGAAAAAGAGATTTTATTGATGGAATTCAAAACAAGTGTTTTTATTGATGATGGTGTCATTGAAAATAAAAACATGCATGCCCTAACAAACTATCCTGAGGCCTTGGGCAGAGCCAAAGGAGTGCATTACAATCATTACTTTGAACTAAAAGTGATGGGCAAGTCAACGACTTCCCAATTTTTGAGCTCTTCTTTAGCAAGGCAACGACGGACTAAGCCGGTCTTTGCCTCTTCATCCTCTAAACCATCCTCAACAAAGATAATTTGATCCGGGTCTAGTAACCTGCACTCTTGAAGCTCGGCGGATGTCACGGATGGGGATCCTCTTTGACCGTGGGTCCCGGCCTCCCACTTGGCCAACCACTCACCTCTTCTCTCTTGACCAACTTCTTCCTTTCACCTCACTTGGGTGGTATCCCAACCAAGATGCGACCCTTGTTTTCTTTCACCGCGGGAGCAAGAATTCCTTGTCCCGCTTTTCCCAAACCACGTCGTACGGTATCCACGACCCATCATGATCCTTGCAACCATCTTTTCATCTTTCGACAACTTTATCACGAAGTGACGGCAATTCACTCCTCCAAACACACATTGGCAATCTCGAGAGATTGAAAAGAAGTTTCGAGAGATTTGAAATAGAAGGAGAAGGCTTTCGACTAACACTCTTCCTCTCTAACACTACCACAATTTTATCGGAAAGGATGAGAGAGGAAGGAATGGCTCCGCCATATGAATCCATAACATCTCTTCCTCTCCATGAACACTTACCACAATTTTATCATCGACTCCATCTCCCTAACCTCTTTCTTCGATCCATCAAACGCCTCACCAATGTCGAGCTAGGCTTCATGAAAGAGCAATCTACATCCAATTTGCTTACAAAGGGACCTTGGCATCACATTTAGAGAAGAACCATTATCAATCGGGACACGAGCTATGCACGAAATCCCCACATTTAACGGAGATGTGTAGGCTTGGTTTGGTTGTGCTTCCTTCCTTCGGGGAAGCTCGTCATCGACAAAGTCACATGGTTCGCAGCCTACGATATTCCGACTATTTAAATCAACAACGACAAATATCAACAAGATGTCCATGATTTGGAAGCAACAGCGACAAATATCCAACCAACTTGAACAACGATCGCGAAGCTCAGACAAAAAAACTCCCAAAACCTAACAAACAATTTGCATATTCGATTTAGGCATATTTGATTTTACTAATATAGATGACCACACTTTGCTTAAAAACTCTATCATTTGAGAATCAAAATCTCCAAAACTCTCTCCTATCATTCAACTACCATTCAACATATTCTTTTTATCAAATATTTTTTTCACATCCATATTCAATCAAACTCATATTCATCTCCAACCTAACAAAAACCTAAAAAACAAAAACAAAAAACAAAATAGAGAACTAACTGAGGACAAGCAATGAGGACTATGAAAGAGAAACAAGAATGAGGGAAAGTTGAGAGAGGAAGAGAGACATCCAATTTTATGGGTTTACATGGGTTTATGGGTTTGTGGGTTTGGGGACCTGGGTTTGGCATCACATTTAGAGAAGAACCATTATCAATCGTGGAGACACGAGCGAGGGTGCGAAAAATCCCGGGCAAAAAAATTTATTGAAAGCAATACTCGGCGTTTTTAAAGAAACGCGAGTATATGATAACGAGAAGTATTCAGCTTGGTGGAAAAACGCTGATTATATGTGAGCGAGCAACAAGATTCCTTCTTTAAAAACGCGGATTAGCTTTCGTCATCCATATACTCGCGTTTCTTTAAAACGTCACATGGTTCGCATCCATATACTTAGCGATTTCTTCGCTTATTATTACCCTTTCGTCATCCATATTTAGCGTTTCTTTAAAAACGTGATTAAATTGGCGTCATCCATATACTCAGCGTTCCAAAAAAAGCTGAATATTCCTATGCTTTTATCTATAGGTGGCGTTTATTAAAAAGCGCCGCTTATGGTGGCGCTCTTTTAACATGAGCCCCATTCAAAGCAACATGAGCCCCATCGGTACCTTCATTAGGGCGATTCGATGTGCTTCTCGAACTTAGCAACAATGACAACATTGAAATCTTTGTTGGGAGTCTCGATTCATCCGGTCAACCACCTTATAGTCACTTTGCCTTACAATTTTTAGGAACTCATCAATTTCTTGTTACGCCCTTTCTTTTTTTTTCGCATTCTCCGCTTCTTTATCCTTCCCTTACGAGCCACTGTCTTGACTTCTTTGGATGATTCACCCCGAACGAACTCGGGGCATATATATCGACCACTCCTTGTAATTCCACTTGCCCCTGTTATATTGGTAACAACAGAGGTGTTTGGAGAACTCTCTACTTGAGGCAGGGTATTGTATTTCCATGGCACTGCACTGTCCTTCTCATATGGGAATGGAGCAGGAATCTCAATAACCACTGGCTGAGGCTTGACTTGGGCTGGTTTTGGATTGTATAATATCTCAATTGGCTTCCTAGCCTCTTTACCATAATTAGATATAACATCAACACACTTTCTTCCTTTTCAACCACTCCCACTCGAACCACATAACGATCCATCAAGTCTTGCAAAACTGGCTTGAAAACTTCGCAGGCGCCTACACATGAAGGATCAGCACATACACAGCCTTTCTTGATAACACCACAACGGCACAGCTCAACATGTATATTTTCAAGAGGGTGCGGATACACTTAACATCTTTTATCATTATCCATCCCCACGAATCTTCTACTACATTAGCGGATGGTATCCCATGTCCCTACGGGGGTTCAGAGTTGTGCTTGGACCATTCTGCAGCGAAAGAGAGCCGGTTGGCGTCAATCAAATCTGGACTACATGTTTGAAAGCCTTGCAATCTTCTACCGTGTGACCGACCCCTCCATTATGAAAGTTACAGGTAGCATTAGCATTGTATCCCCTAGGAAAAGGAGGTTGCATAGGCTTCATGGGGCGAGTATTGACCAAATTCTTTGAGACAAGGTGATTGAACAGCTCAGTATAGGTGATTGGAATCGGATCAAAACTAGCACGCCTCTTCTCCTGATAGTTTTGGGCTTTGTGACCTGAATTAGTTTGCTGTGGCTGAGCTGGAACAGAAAATGGCACTGTTTGTTGTGGAGAGCTGAAAGATGGGCCTCCCCCTGCAGTAATAACATTGGTTTCCCCTTCCTTCTTCTTGGGGAAGTTGGAAAAGGGTTTCTTTGTCCACTAGAATTGTTAAAACCTCCAGCAATCTTTCCGCTGCGCAATTCGTGCTCCAATCGTTCTCCAATGACAACCATATCTGAGAAACTGGATGACAACCATATCTGTTATACTGGTATTGTTTCAGGAATGCTTCAGAGAGATCCTTCCAACTATGAATGTCGGAGGATTGTAGCTGCATATACCAATCTAACGATGCCCCGATCGATCGTTTCGAAATAGTGAATGAGCACCTTGTCATCATGAGCATAAGCGGCCATTTTTCTAACATACATCGTCAAATGGCTAGATGGACACCCAGTGCCGCGATATATCAAAGTCCAGTGCTTTGAATTTAGGAGGGATGACAACATCTGGGACAAGGCACAAATCTCGGGCATCCTTGGCTCTAGTACCCGATCCTTCCATAGCTCTTAACCGCTCTTCAAGCACGTGGTACCGATCCCTATGCTGAGTGTTCTCAAACAAATGACCTTGTGGATAGCTCCCCAGACTGTGATAATAACCCCCATACTGAGCAGGGTTTCCCATATGATGGACAACATTTTGAGGATTTACGGCAACTCCCAAAGTAGGACTAGGTGAACTTCTTGGCAGCACAATACCGGGATTAGGAGTATGAATTTGTGGTCCAATAGCAGCTCCACTAGGTATAACCATGGCAGGTTGACTCGACCCCACAGGAATAGCTTCAGCAGCGGACGACACATAACCCATTGGCATCCCCCAGGGATATGCCTGTGCATTCGGGTGATTCTGTCCGCTCACCCCTGGAGAATGGGCAAAGTGACTGACCCCTGGTCCGGGAGGAGTGTGAGTAGTTGTAACTTCAGCGGTCACCGGAGGAGAAACGAAAGTAACAACCCCTTCAGGATTCATAACAGTGGCAGCCCCAGCGGCGGCCCCACCCCTCAGATTTTGTAGCATACTCATTACTTCGGCCATCTGCGCTTCCATAGCCTGAACTTTGGTCTTCAAAGCCTGATTCTCTTGAGCCAGCTGCTCAGGGTTAAGAATCTCCACAGCCAACTCATCTTGACCTGGGCGGTCCTCAATCTCGAAATCCTGATTGCTAGCCATCAATCTTGCTTGTAGACGGTGCGATGTCGGTGTTGGCGAACGAGCTTGCCTTTCTTTTCTGTTGGTAGAACATTTTTATGAGTACAAGTATGAATGCGTAAATGAATGCAGTGCATATGCACATGACTTTATTATTATTATTATATTTTTTTTTGTGTTTTAGCGCCGGGGATCGTGAGATAACTCGCTCTTGTCATAGGCAAATACCGAAAAAAATTAAGATCGTGACGAGAATTGGGATCAACAAGCGATATGAGCATACTCCATTCGAGTTTTAAACCATTCATGAGAAAGAAAAAGAGTACAATACCATTAAGAGTGCAATACAATATCTCTCAAAGAAAAATACAATGCTCTTAGAACATTACAATATTCCAAAGAAAAATTACAACTTCCTAGAGAACATTCTAAAAAGAGAATTACAATACGCTGAAATCTAGTAACATATTGCCTTCAACTCCTGTTTCTTTTCTCTTTCTTTGCTTGCAGCAGCAGCTCCCTCAGCCTTTTCCATGAGCTCCTCAGTCAGGGCCTTGCAGAAGTTTACAAACTCATACACATGTACCGGGGTATTGAAAGGAAGCATTTCAGCCTCAGCCCTCCTTAGCCTCCTAGGGACATCCCTTACAGCTTGATTATCTAGCCATGCCAACCTTGAAAATTTACCCCTCCAAAGCTGGACCTCATCTCTTAGCTCTTTAACAATCTCTTGCTCTTCTATCTTGCCAATTAGTGCTAGGAAACGCTGCTCTCCCGATCTCGGCTCTCCGCTTGCACTCGCCTATAAGACTCCCCTAGGTCCCGAGAGATTCCTTTCCAGTTCATCGGACCTTCCTTGCTCATACCTCAAAGATTTCTTGATATTCCACGAGAACATTCCCAATGGAATTTCTTTCTTGTTCAAGACTCCTCACCGACTTTTCAACTCCACCACCAAGTGAGGTTCTTGTTTGGGCTCGATCGCCACAATCTTCCATTCTTTGGCTTCTTCAAGGGCCTTTCTTGTTTTCTGCTTGTATCTTTGGAGTTCATCTCTAGCCCCCCTTAGGTATTTCTGAGCTTCCAGTTTATTCTTCTCTTCCGCCTTGAATCGCTTGACACTCTCCTCAACAGCTATCATCTTAATCTCATTCTCTTCCTCTAACTTCCTTTTTTGTAGGGTTATTTTCTCCAACTCTGCTTGCAACGCCCTTTTTTCTTCCTCTGCTTTTGCTAAGGCAGATTTAACCTCATTCAACTCCTCAGGGGTAGGAAGGCGAGGCTCTGGCATCTCTTTCTCGACTGGTAGTGCCTCTTGGGAAGGTGGGCGAGCACTTTGAATCCTTTCATGCAACCATTGGTAAAAAGTGACATCACCAACCTTTTTCATGAGCTCATCTTCATCTTTACGGACCACAGTCTCCCATGCCTTTGAGATTTTTCGAAGTAAACCCTTGTTCTTTGGATCTTCTATGTCAAGGAAAATGGGAGCCAACATGTCTTCAGTAGGCATATTCCTCATAGGGTACCCAAGCTGTCGGATAATCAAGGAAGGATTATAGTTGATGCAACCTTGAGTCCCCATTAGGGGCACATTCTGAAAGTCTCCACACTGAAACACAACGGAGGGTCTGTTCTTCCAACATGAATGAGTGTACCAGCGGACCTTGAGGGCATTGAGACTCCCTAAGGTGTGCACCCACTCCTGAGCACTTTTGACCTCTACCTCACAACTCAAGGCATAACCCAACAGATCTGTAGCTTGCCCCTTGTGAGCAATGACATGGTTGAGGAACCAAGCATATAGTACATGAAGAGAGCAGGCAATCTTCTTTTTCCCCAACACCCGATGATGAGTAAAGGAGTAGTAAGTGTCTGCGGACGGCCGGTGATCTTGGGTTGATTGGATTATCCTTGTTTATGAAGGCTAAGAACACCCCAATGGCGGTCTCAATGAAATTCTCAACTTGTGGGAAAGGACAATCCGAAAATGGTTAGTGCCGATGAATCGCTTGAAGGGACCCCATCTGTTAGCTCGAGCATAGGACCTCATTAAGTCTTCAAAATAACTCAGTGGAAACCCCATTATACGGTTCTTTTTCTCTTTTCGAAGCTTTAATTCCCCTACTCCAACTTGCAATAGCAAAGAGAGTCTCTTATCTGAATATTGATGCCCCTGGCACTGATAGGGCGTCGCCTCCGACCTAAAGAAACCCAAAATTTGCTCATACTCCTCTAAAGTTGGTGAGTTGGAAATCCTTGAAGATGAAACAACGGATATCCAGATCATAGAACTGACTGAGGGCTTTCACAGCATTTTCTTGAAGATCCAATTGTAGCAACCGAAGAATATTCCCATGAGCTTTTTCAAACAAACCACGCTCATCCGGTCCCATTAGAGAGGCGCACTCTGTCAAACTTGCCACATCTGCTTTCTTTACTACTGGAAATCTCGAATTTAGCATACCTTCGCTCCTTGATCCCATGTTATCTCGTTTTTCACGCCTATGACAAGATTCCAAGTTACTCCAAGATCACCGGCAAATAATTTAGATGCATGAAGAATGCTACATGAAGTCCTCTTTTTTTTTTAGAATTTTTTTTTTTTTAGAATTTTGCTTATGTAATGCATGATGTTATGATGCAAAGTGCGGATAATGAGGATGCCTTTTCATATTATTTACATAAAGAAAGATATTTACAAGTAGTGGTTTGAAAAATTTAGGGCAGTATACCCTATTGCCACCTCATATAGGTATTTATGAAAGAGAAGGAAAAAAATATATTCTTTTTGATTTTGTTGTTTTTTCGAAAATTGTTGAAGGAAAAGAACTAAACTAGATGTAATAATGCAACACACAATTTTGGAAACGCCTTTGTGACCTAAAAAGGGGTGAGACCTACGATCTAGGGCAATTTAAGGGTAATCCTCCCATGTAGCTCTATTCACTCCCTCACAAGGCCACCAGAGCCACAGTCCCTTTCACAAAACTCCCCACAAATGCAGCAAACTGCTAGGTGTGAGGCATCATGAAAGAGCACAACTCTGGTTGAAACTTTCGCAAGTAGCCAAACGAACAAAGGTCCTGATGGGCTCTCACTACTCGAATCCACTCTCCTAAGTTTTTGCAGACCTGGGTTATGGTCCCACTCAAAACATGTAATCACAAGGTGTAAGTGTAGTGTGTGTCAAGGGCATTTCCCTAGCACTACCCCACCTGAAATGAAAACCAGAGCAGTCCAGACAATAGTAAGCAATAACATGTTGTCTACCCTAGGGTTTAATATCAACGTGCTAATCTAGGGTTTCATCAACAATCAGGTGCATCGCTTACCTCAAGAAAGGGAGCCAAGAAGAGGGGATCATGGGGATTGGAAGAATGCATGGGCATAAGCAATGAAAGAAAAGGAGTAGAAGAGGAGATAGGGAGCAAACATAGAAGAAGACAAATGCATATGCCTACAATCAATGAAAGAAAGGAAAAAGGAAAGAAGGCAAACAAAGTATTAGTCAAATCAACAATATATTAAACCACACATTTTAATTAGTTAGGCTTGACCCGCGTCTTTAAAAAAAAAGTTCCCCAGTGAAGTCGCCAGCTGTTGCACCCCGAATAATCCGATTTGGACCTCTCGTTTGACAACGTGAAAAATAGTAGAGCCGCCACCAAAATTTATTTAGGAAAACATTGAAAAAAACCTTTTTTTGGAAAAAAAAAACGGGTGGTCTTTTGAAAACTCAGAGATGTAGGTTCGGGGGTCGGTTACGCATGGGGAAGGTATTAGCACCCCACACGTCCTTTCTACCGAAAGGGAACCATTAACTTGATGTGTGGTTTAGACAAAAGTTTGAGTTGAAAACAATTTGTTCTACTTCTTTTCTTTTCTTTTCTTTTACTTAAGAGTTTGTTTTATTGAAAACAGGAGAAAAAGAATATTTTTGGTATCTTTGAAAAGCGGAACAAAACAAAGATTTTTTAAAAGGGTGCTTGACGGGACATGAACCCGGTCCTACGTACCCTCACTGGGATGAGGGATCAAAGCTACGTAGTTCTTGGTTTTGGCGATTTTTTGATAGTGTGCTTGACGGGACATGAACCCGGTCCTACGTACCCTCACTGGAATGGGGGATCAAAGCTACGTAGTTCTTGATCGAAGATGAAAATATTCTTGAAAGGGTTTTGGAAAGGGGAAGAGCTTTCATAATGATCAAGCAAGCAAAGGCTTTGAGTGATCATTACTAATACTCCTGATAGCGTTCATGACAATCAAACAAGCCAAGGCCTTGGGTGATAGTCATTAATAACTTGTGTTAATTAGAAAAGAGTTTGAACGATTTTGGGGGAAAATGGTGAAGTTGTTATCAATGATTGGTTGCAAACTTCGAACACATTCAATAATCAAATAATCATGCGTACGTCCCACATCAGCTAAGACTAAACATGCCGATACAATCAAAGATTCAATTGTTAAGGATGCAAGGTGAATTTCTCAAAAAACAAATGCGTGTATGTGAGGAGAAGTGCATTTACCCTAATGGCTCTATGCTACAACAGGCATGTAGGCTTACGTCTTCATTAGGAGGTCATACACATTGAGGGAATGGCACACAGTTAAGTCAAGACAATTTAATTAGCATCGAAAACAAGTAAACAATTGATCATAGGCATAGAATGATCTTAGTTAAACTAATGAACATGTGAGCAATGACTTCTTAATAACATATTGCTAGATCATCAACCAACAATAAAATAACATTTAACACTAAAACGAAATACTAACAACAATATTAAACATCATCAACCAAAGAACAACAACAAAATCAACTTGACAATATTTTTAATCATAAGTATGTGACCCAAAGGAAACACAGGTCCACGAAAAAAACAGGCTGTAATCAAAAATATGGGGGGGTGTGGTTAACAGTCAGGTGTTAAAAAAAAAAACTTAAAACAAAAAAAAGGAGGCCCATACAAACCAACGTTCAAACAAAGGAACAAAAAAAACCTAGACATTAAGCCTCCATTCTCGGCGCCGTTCCATTTTATTTGAGAGAGAGAAGTTTGAACGCGTTTGAGAGAGAGAAAAAGGGAAACGTTTTGCGCGAGAGAGAGAAAGCAGATCGGGAGAGAAAGAGAAAAGGGTACCGTGAGAGAGAGAGTGGCGCGAGAGAGAGAGGCGTCCGGGGAAAGCTTCGCCGGCAACGTTCTCGGTGGTTTGAGCGGCGGATTCACCGGTGGTGTGGTTCGCTGGAGATGGTGACGGTGACGGCGAAGATGGCAGTGGTTTTGAGGTTGTTCTGGGTAGTGATGCTCAGCGGTGGTGTGGTGGTCATGCTGGAGCTTCGTTGAAGGGTGGTTTTGTGGTTGTTGTAGAGTAGTGGTGGTGGTTGTCTTGCTGAAGATGGAGGATGTTTATGTTTTTTTTTGTTCTGGGTTTTTGTCCTTCGTTTCAGTGTCTCCTCTTCCTTTTCTTTGTGTCTGTGTGTGTGTTGTTGTGTGTTTTGTTTATCTGTTTTGGTTTTTTTGTTCAGTGTATGTGTGCTGCCTTTTCTCCCCCTGCATCAGTGCTTGAAGCTCAATTTATAGTGCTCTTATTGTGGTGTAGGTGTGGTATTGAGCAGGAAATCAAAACTCTTGGGAGACCACTCTTGAGAGGCGTGATGAGGGTTAAGGTGTATCTGCCCAAGGCTGCAATGTCTTTGCTGGAAATGAGTACCAAACAAGGGGACATGAAGAAGGAAGTTTGAGCTAGTAGCTCAAAATACCCCTGCGGCAGCAACAACAGCATCCTTGTTGTTCTGTATTTTTTTTTTTGACTTCGTTTGTTTATTTGATGTATAATTATTTGATTCTTTTTTTTTTGTAACAAAGGGGACAGATTTAAATAAATATATTACATTTGATTACTTGGTGATGTCTCCTATTTTGGTAACTACTAACAACAACTAAATACCATTACGCGTAAATGACGAGACGCGAGCGCGCGCACACAAGAATCGAAATACGCGCACAGATAGAAATAATACGCGCAACAACAAGACTAGGTACGAGCATACGATTCGACATGAATATGCGCGCACGGTGAGAATAAGAAATGCTAAATTGATGACGAACACATTTGTGCAGCCGAGACCTACAAAACGAGCCACATATTTTGGGGTTTTCTAAAAACGAGAAAAATGCTTATTAACATTGAGTATTTACAAAGACACAATTTTATTTGATTTTCAACTAGTCGGACGAAATTGGGGTATGACATCTGTCAAGGTTAATTCAAAGTCATGCCATACAAGATCAATGCTTACATCTTGTTTGCAATGCTCTGACCAATCCCAAAATTCTCCTTCTTCAAAAACTACATCCCTGCTCACTACTATTTTCTTTTCAACAGGATCATACATTCTGTACCCTTTTGTTTCATTGCTTACACCAAGCAACACACACTTCTTACTCTTATCTTTAAGCTTGGTTCTCTTAGTATCGGGTATGTGTACGTGTCCAACACATCCAAATACTCTCAAATGTGACACAAATGGTTTACAATTTCTCCAAGCTTCTTGTGGAGTTCTATTTCTTACAGCAAGAGTAGGAGATCTATTTAATACATATACTATCCAATTCAAGGCTTCTGGCCATAGAGTCTTAGGCATTTTCCTACCAATTAAGATCGATCTAACAGTGTTCATTATTGTTCTATTCTTTCTTTCAGCTACCCCATTCTGTTGAGGGGTATAAGCTGCTGTGAGATTCCTATTTATTCCTTCCTCCATGCAGAATTTGTTAAACTCATTTGAAGTAAATTCACCTCCTCTATCAGTTCTTAAACACTTTATCTTAAGATTACTCGCCTTTTCTACCATGATTTTAAAGTGTTTGAATTTTTCAAATGCCTCAGATTTCTCTACCAACAAATAGATCCATATCTTCCTAGATAAATCATTTATGAGACTAAGGAAATACCTTTTGTTGCTAGTAGAGGCTGGAGTGATGGGTCCACATATGTCAGCATGTATGAGCTCAAGCCTTTCACTTGCTCTCCACTTGCTCTTCCTTGGAATAGGATCCCTGTGTTGCTTCCCCTTCAAGCAATCTTCACATACTCTCATGTTCTCAGTCAATTTGGGCAGACTGGTTACCATCTCCTTAGCTGCAAGCATGTTTAAGTTCTTAACTCCTAGATGTCCATATCTGCAGTGCCACAGATATGTCTCATCTTCATTAGTAGCATGAAGTACTTCGAATCAGTATCAATCACAGACTCAGATAACAATTTAAACATTCTATTTGATTCCATTACTGATTCAAGTATCAAACCCTTCTTCTTGTGGTATATCATGCAGTATCATTCATCAAATAACACTGCCAAACCCCTCTCTTGTAGCTGATCTATGCTCAAGAGATTATTCTTCAATTCTGGAACATAGAATACATCAATGATTGTGTGAGTAACACCATTCATTTTCACCTTTATGCTTCCCTTTCCTTCTACTTTCAACCTTGCATCGTTTCCAAGTCTCACTGACTTCTTGAAAGATTCACCTAATTCAGAAAACCATCTTCTATTTCCACTCATATGATTCGAGCATCCCGAATCTAGATACCAACTATCCATCTTCCTTTTCTCCTTTTCTTCAATTTGAGCAATTGCTAACAAGATCATGGATTCACTTGTTGCATTTTCACTGTCTGCATCATCGGATATTAAAGATTCAATTTCTGCAGAATTTTCTTCAAGATCACATGTCATCAGCAACATAGATTCATCTCCTTCGGTCTCTGCATAATTCCCATTTTCTCCCACTCGGGCATTCATTTCTATAGTGGCCAAGTTTCTTGCATTTGAAGCATTCAACTGTCTCTTTACTCTGTCTTCCATGACCTCTGCCCCTTCCTCTAGATGCAGTTCCTCTACCTCTTTGACTGCTACCATTCGATCCCCTTCCTTGTGTCTCGGTCTTCAAGGCCTGTTCTTCATCTTTAGTCTTTTGGAATCTTGTTATATTTTGTTCATGGACAATCAAGGAGCTATGAACCTCATCAACTGTCATCTTATCAGTATCATGAGATTCTGATATAGAACACACGATGTGACTATACTTCTCAGTCAATGAACACAATATCTTTTCAACAATTGCTCCATCATCCATTTTCTCACCATGAATACGCATCTTGTTTGCAATTTGCATTACCTTCGGTATGTATTTAGTGATGGTGTCACCAGCTTTCATTTCCATGGCCTCAAATTCCTTTCTCAAACCTTGCAGAGTAGCTCTTTTGACCCGATGATTCCCTTGATACTTTTTCTTTAAAGATTCCCAAATTGCTTTTGAGGTATCTTTATCAGAAATCGTTCAAGTGTTGGTCGATCAATTGCTTGAAATAGGTAGTTATTGGCTTTCAAATCCTTAAGTTTAGACTCTTCTATCTTCTTTCGTTGTGCCTCATTCACCGTCGTTCCCTTCTCCGGTTCTTCAATCCCTTTCTCGATCAAAAACCAGTATTCCTTTGAACGCAGAAAATTCTCCATGAGCAAACACCAATGCTCATAATGCCCATCCAATCGAGGTATGGATGGTTGCATATAGTTGTTCTCGCCACCGTTCGAATTCTCGTTCGTCGCCATTGTTGACACACAGAGAAATTGAGATTTCACGCTCGAGTTTCAGGCCCTTCAAGAAGAGCTCTGGTACCAATTTGTGAAGTAAAACTCAAGAATGTGGGAGAACATTTTTCATTCTATTGATTTGAAGCTACTTATAGCTCAACATATTACAAGAGAAGAGAATTAGTTTGCAACAAACTTAACAGAAAAACAACTTGCTTAACCGATAACAGCTTCAGTTAAGCTAACTAACTAATCTGCTAGCCTAAAACTCTAAAACTAACTCAACAGGTTTATAATTATAAAGATATTTTAATACATAAAAATATTGAGATTCATTGTGGAGGATGCATAGAGGTTTTCTTTACATATGTGTATAGATATTTAGGATAGTCACAAAAGAAAATTTGTGACCATCCTAAGACCATTTGCGAACCAAAGACGAACTAATATTTTTGAACCTAAGAGTTGACTTAGTAGAGTATGCCATGATTTATACCCGACATACTGCGAGTTCAAGTCTCCTGCTTCACCTGAGTGAGATAAATTTAATTCATTTGTAAGACCTGAATGTTTCCCTACCTTGAGCTGAGTGTTATCCCCTCGTCCTAAATTTTATTTCCAATTTTTTTTTTCAATCCTTGTGAAAAAACTAGTATTTTTAGTCTCAATTATATTACATCAAATTTTGAAGACCATTACTACTTACGGATTGTCTAATGCTTTTAAAATTAATTCTCACTTTTGTTTAATGACAAATTTCTCACCGACCAACACCAATATGTCATTTGTAAAAAAAATTAAATCACCAATATGTAACGGTAGGGATGGAACATAGGAACACTAGCCATGCAATAGTGTAGCTTATGCCTAGGCATGACAACAAAACCACCCGTGGGGACCCGCTGAAACCCACCCTGGTTTGACGGGTTTTCCCCGGTTTGACTGGGATTGAGTTTGAGTTTGAGTTTTCCCCGAAATGAAAATACAGGGACGACGGGGTGAGTAATGGGGATATAGGTCCCCACCCCAAACCCGTCCCCGAACCCACACCGAATATATGAAATTACAATTATAATATTACCCCTCTTAAATTAGATGCACTCAAAATCTCAAGTAAACAGTAGATGACTTTGTCACTCACTGTTTTGTTAAATTCCGGGTTTGTGGCGGGTTTGGATGTGGGATAAAGTTTGGGTTTGGGGCGTGTTCAGGTTTGGGATAGGTAAAAAAAAATTATTAAAAAAGTTGATTCCACTGTAGGGACTGGAGTTGGGGTGGAGATATCTGAACCCGTTGGGTAGGGGGGTGGGGATCAACAATTCAATCCCGTTGGGTTTGAATAGGGGAACAAGAACTATATCTCTTCTTTTTATTGCAAGGATTGCCATCGGTCTTATGGGCGGGAATATTTGGCTACATGCACGTAATAATCTCTTCTCCCTATCCCATTTGGGCGGGAGAATTTCAGCTCATGCACAACCTGACGTGCATATATTTGCATTAAAACAGCTAAGTTGACTATCTTTGTTTATTTTGTTGGGTCCACCACATTTACTTCCCTACTTGTAGACTCATTTCAGTTGCCTTTTCCTCCCATGTGTGTTCGTTTGAAAATCAAAAGAATGGGCTTCCTCCACAGTCACATTTGTTCTCTGAAAAGTAAACATAAAACACCATAGGAATAGAGAGAGATCGAGAAGATGATTCAAAAGTCGAAAAGCACCATAGTCGAAAAGCACCATAGAAAGAGAAACACCATAAGAATGGGCTTCCTCCTTTTTTAATATTTTTTGGTTTAATAATGGGTTTTCATCATAGTTTATTATTAATATATTAACATCCTTGTCTTTTTGAATGGAACTAAAAGATGAACTCCCTTTTTAATATTTTTTTGGTTTAATAATTGGTTTAATAGACTGTTGTATATGCATTGAACTAAAGGGCGTTCTTTATCCTGCCTATCATCGGTGCATGTGTATTTTCTGCTCAATAACTTTGTTTTTTTGTTTTGTTTTTGCAGACCAAGGGAATGAGACCAGGTGTTGAGTCATGTTGCCATCCAGTTCCCAGCGTATGAGAAAATACAATATTATTTTGGAAGTAAAGGTAATTCAATACCTGTTCAAGTTTTTTGCTGCAATTTAAGATTTTCTGCAGTTGATGAATTTCATCATTAATTTGTATTTAGATTATACAACAATGGATAAGGGAGAACCTCACTGTGGAGAATCCCACATGAGAAATTCCCACATGCAGGTCAATATCAAAACCGCCCAAAACACGATGCCTTCCCGCCCCTACCTTGCCTTGACCTACTTTCAAGCCAAATCCTCCACACCGCTACGGAGCCACGACCCAACCTAGGAAGAAAAAAAGCTCCTGCATATACACGGCCCGACCTCACACCAACAAACCATCTACTTTGCACTCCCACCCGATCTTGTAGATGGTTGAAGATAAACTGTAAAGCCGATCTTGAATATGGTTGAAGTTGAACTGTATTACCGATCTTGAAGATGAATGAAGTTAAACTGTGAAACCGTTTTTGAAGATGGTTGAAGTTAAACTGTATAGCCGATCTTGAAGATGGTTGAAGTTAAACTGTAAAGTCGATTTGAAGATGGTTAAAGTTTGAACTGTATGACCGATCTTGAATATGTAACGTGTTGGTGACGCTTTAGTTTTAATATTTATTTCTTCTTCTTATAGAGCATTTAATGCTCACGTTGATCGATGTGACCGTTCGCAGGACTCGAGGTGTCTTTTTAATGAGGACTCCTCGATTTTTGTGTAGCTTTGATTTGATTGAGTGTGTCGCTTCGAATGAACAGTAACGGTCTTATCTCAGAACCCTATAAATACAAAAGAGGGTAATTCATTCATCTTGTTTTGTTCCTTGCTTATTCAGAGCTACCGATTTCGTGAATCTACATTCGCCGAGCTCGCTCCTTCAATTTCTGACATTCAATCCCTCTGTTTATTATCAAGACTTTCATCTGAGGTTAGTACGTTCAATTTGAATTCACTTCTTGCTGTGTTATTTGTAGAAATCACTACTTTTGCGTTTCATTTTTTTAAAGTAATCCGGGCTGAGATCTAGCCCTCAGCCTGCAATTTTTTTTGTCAGGATGGGGGTTGTCAGGTCGGGTTCCGATACTGATCGTGAACCCAATTTATTTTGATTTATCCTGATAGCTTGCCCCCATTCCTGTAGGTAAAAACTGGCGAAAACAAACCACTCGCGCCGAAACGCTCCGACTTATAGAACAAGCAGAGCAACACAAGTCCAGAGGTCCAGATATCGGAAAGCTAATGGCATCTAGATCAAGGACTGATTCCAACCCTCTTGACGGGGAAAGAGTAGCTGCCCCCGAGATACAAGAAGAAATGTCCGCCGGCCCGAGAGGAAGCGATAGCAGAAGAGATTCTGATGAAGAATCGTACACTCCTGATGCGCCTAATAACCCGACTTCTGAAGCTCGAGTAAATATTGATTTGGATCCGAGCTCTTCAGATAGCTCTGATTCCGAGACGAACTCTGAATCCGGGACGGAATCAGATGGAAGGAAAGGTGAGGATCCGTATGTTGATCGGAGGAAGAAAACATCGGTGAAGAGAGGAGGAGAAGAGGCGAAGACACCTAAGTTTCGAATTATTATTTGGGTATGAGGATTCCGAGCAACAACGTCGATCTCCCCGTAATTCCTCCATTGGGTACGCCTCGAGATTACAATTGGGTGTCCGAACGACTTCGCCAGGTAGAGTCGCTAATGACTTCGGATAAAGATATCAGCAATTATTCAAAGAGGCTCTATCCAAAAGATCCCGAGCGCTGGCGAGTTTATGGAATGGAAAAGGGCGAGCACGTGGCTACCTATCCTAATTCTCTCAAGTTTATCATATATTGGACGACTTTAGCTCATATGCGTATCCGACCTCCTTTTACGGCCTTTCAGCAGTCGGTATTGGCGAGATTAGAGGTAGCCCCTTCTCAGCTTCATCCCAACGGTTGGGCCTTCGTACGTGCTTTTGAGCTCGTATGTATTCATTTAGATCGGCCCCTCTCCCTTCAACTTTTTCTTCATATGTTTTTGGTTAGTAGACGGACTGAAAAGAACAGTGGTAAGCCCGCTCGTTTAGAACATTATACCCTCCGATCTAGGGCAGGTATTAAGGTATTTCGGCCATATTCGGAAAGTTTAAAATATGAGTGGAAAAACAAGTATTTTTGGATAGAACCGATATTGCCAACAGTCGTAGATCGGGTCGGCACGTTTAACGATGAGAACGATATTGTTCTTTCCACCAAATTTCCTCTTGGTTGGACCCATCGAGATGAATCTAAAAGACATTCTGTCGCCAAAGAGCATTTAAATGCGGAAGATCGGAGAACCTTAAAGATGCTGACGTTCATTGCAGATCGGATCGTCACCAATGATGAACATAGAGCGAACCAATGGGGTTTTGATACTAAGCTATTGGTAGCATCTGTTAAGTTTGAGCATGTCGAGAAAATTTTAGGTTGGTCCTAACTTATTGAATTTTTTGCCAATTTTGTTTCTATACTTTTTTCTAATCGGAATCTTTTCTTTGTATAGATACTATGGCGCCAAGAAGAAGCATGGCGGGTTTAAAAGCTCTGGCACTAGAGAAAATTTCACCGGTGGTACCACAGGTCGGAAGTGGTATCGGGGTCGCAGCCGAAGGGACCTCTGCACCCCTAATTACCACTGCCGAGCCTTTGATAATAGTGGCTTTTGAAGTGGCGGATGAACAACAAGATCGGTCAGAAGATCGTCTAATCCGAAGGAAAAGAAAGAACAATTTTGGCCAACTCCCTCCTAAGTCAAATCCTCAAGATCGGGGAAAAAATGTGATTAATTTGAGTGATCACCCAAGAAGAGCAAGAAGCATAAGTCTGCTTCTCCTTTTGATCCAAAAGCATATATGACTTTAAAAACCGAGGAGTTTCAAGACGATCCTTTGGAGTTTCTATCTCGGTCTTTGTCGAGAATGGCCGATCCGGTGAAAGCGGACAAAGCATTGCGCCGCTTTTTCAAATTAAAGGTATGATTTACGCTTACTAAGTTCGTCCATCCGGTTTGCCAATTTTTATATTTATGTTTTTCATCTATTTGTTCAGATCTGGAAGATAAGTATGAGCGGCTCTCGGAAAGTTGTAAGTCCACTTCAGGTGATCTTGAAAAATCCAAGAAGGATGTGGATCTTTATAAAAAGATGGCTGAAGATTCGGAAGCTAAACGACTACAACTTGAGGTTGAATTGAAACAAATGGAGGCCGATTTGAAGCTGTCGAATGAAAAACTCGAACAGGCTGCTGCTGATCTTAAAGAAAAAGATGATAAGATTGCCGAGTTGGAAGTTACAAACTCGTCCCAGAGTTTTCCCGACCTTCAAGAGCGATTAAGCAACTCATCGCTCGAGCGCTAAAGCTCTTGAAGATCGGATGAAAGCGATTCAAATGGGACAAGAGGGAATAGTAGAGGCTTTTACCAATGCACTTGATCAAGTTGCCATAGTCAATCCCGATTTTGTTGCTAATCGTGAAATTTTTAACCCGGAGTACGAGGTTCATAATGGGCACATTGTCGAGTTCGACCCGGAAACTGATGAAGTGTCTAAGGTCGTCTATCCCAAAGATGTGTAACTTGTTGATTTCTGTTTGTTTTCTTTTGCAACTGAGGACCCGGCCATAACCGGTTTGTTTTTAATGACATTGTCGTAGTAATATTTTGTTATCTTTTTTTATTCCTTTGTCTTTATAACTCGGATATCTGTTACCCTTCTATTTGACAAGATCAGAAAAAGAATGCCTTAACAAAGCAAGTTTTTATTACTAAGATCGGAAATAGAATGCCTTAACAAAGCAAATATATAAACAAGATCGGAAAGTAGAATGCCTTAACAAAGCAAGTCTTTATTTAATAAGATCGGAAATAGAATATCTTAACCAAGCAAATATATAAACAAGATCGGAAAATAGAATGGCTTAACCAAGCAAATCTATATAAACAAGATCGGAAAATAGAGTGCCTTAACAAAGCAAGTCTTTATTTAATAAGATCGGAAATAGAATGCCTTAACAAAGCAAAACTATATAAACAAGGTCGGAAAATAGAATGCCTTAACAAAGCAAATCTATATAAACAAGATCGGAAAATAGAATGCCTTAACAAAACAAGTCTTTATCTAATAAGATCGGAAATAGAATGCCTTAACAAAGCAAGTCTTTATCTAATAAGATCGGAAAATAGAATGCCTTAACAAAGCAAATATATATAAACAAAGAAACTCAATTTCACAACATGCACAAAGACGAATTTTTGTAAGTCAATACAATTAAATCCAACGTTTCAAATTTTAAGGCAGAATTAATCAATTATTAACAAAGAAACTCATCACCTCCCTTCTTGGAAAAATGCTTCGTTTAAGTAGTGACCCCTCGTTTCCAAAATTTTGTTTCCCTATGTGACCCTTCGGCTTGAAACCTTTTCGTTTCTCTATGTCACCCTTCATTCTTTGAACCAAAACACCTATAAATCTCATCCTCTACAAAGATAAAATGCAAACCTTTCAATCATGGAGCATGTAATGAGTCCCCAAAATCTACCTTCTCTTCCAAAAGAAATCAACATTAACATTGTCCAACGACTTAGTGTAGTTGATAGGGTCACTATTGCTTCAGTATGTCAACAATGGTGGGATTTCTGTAAGGATCAATCTATGTGGAAAGTGGTGGACATGAGAAACAATCCCACTCTCTCCAATGAAGAATTGCGTAACATATGTAGAGTTGCCATGAGTAGAGGTTCAAACAGCCTACAAGAACTCTACATCACCAATTTTGCCAACGACCAACTTCTAGAGTGTATACGTGATCGGTAAATACCGTTTTCATGGTTACGTTTTTTATTTCGTCTTGTACATACTCATTTCTGTTTCAACACTTTCCTTCTTTTTAATTGTTACATTTAACCACTATTATTGTAGGCCTTCAATCAAAGTTCTTCAACTACATAACTGTCTTGGAGTCTCCAATTACGCCTTCCAAGCAAACTATCCCCGCACTTCACCTTTTCTGAGAATTTAACCATCTCTCTTTACCAACCTTATGACCAAACAATTGATGTCATTGGAGAGGCATGTCCACTACTCACTTCTTTTGAAATGACCGTCCACCCCTCTAACATCAACATTCGGACCGGGATTAACTATCATGCTATGGCAATCGGTTCATCAATGTCCGGACTCCAAACTCTGAAGATATGTTCAATATACAAACTTACAAATGTTGGAATCGAGTCTATACTACATGGTTGCCCTCATCTACAATTGCTTGACCTTCAACATTGTCACACCTTAAACCTTGTGGCAAATATGAGGGATAGGTGCCAAACTCAAATCAAGCAAGTACTCTAGCCAAAGGCCTATCTACAAAACGCAGAAGATGGATTTTTAGATGAAATGGACGACTTCCACCATTATGGCTAATGTCTTTAATGTTGATGCATATTTTTATTATATTTTCTTACTTATTGTATTTAATTTAATTTTAATTTCAACATTGTAATTTCTTCTATTTTCGTCTTAAATTTAGTCATCAATTCAACAATATTGTTTCTTTCATTTCCATCTTCAATATAATTTTAAATTCGAACAATGTAATCTCTTTTTTTTATCCGATATAATAATAGGTTACTTAGATTATGAATCTAAACTTTTTTAATTAACTATTTAACTGGTCCAACAAATGAACTCCTTCCATCTTCTTCGTTTAATCATTATCGTACCAACTTAATTTTTTCACTACCGTAAACAATTTTCATACCATAATCAATTACGTTCAAAGCTTCAAGTTTCAGAAAACGTATTTCACTATTACTTCAAACATTAACAACCAACATATCCAAACCTAAACCTATATCTAATCATTGCTCAATTCTTCAACATATACTTTTCCATCACATTAGCAATCTACCTAACAATCACATTTCAATGCCTAATAATATAATGCCTTAATAAAGCAAGTCTTTATTTAATAAGATCGGAAATAGAATGAATTAACAAAGCAAATCTATATAAACAAGATCGGAAATAGAATGCCATACACAAACACACTGTCTGCTTTGAAGAGAAGTGCTCATGAGAATGGTATTCGTGTGATGTACAGGTTGCTATGAGTTTATCAATCATCATTGACATTGTATAATACCTTATTTTTGTCTCTTCAATTGAAGTTACTTTTATAAATGGATGGTTATTGAGTACTGTTGTTGATCTTCACAGTTTCACTTTTTGTTTTTGTTGTTTTACTAAATGAGTTTTGGTTGGATTGGTGCTCAAGGTTGTGAGTATTACTCCTTGTCTTCCACAGGTTAGCATTCCTATAATATATTGTTTGATATAACTTGCAGTGAATATACCTAAGAATTCAATTGTAGAATGTTTAAATCTGTCCTAGAAGTTGAAGGTCTTTTGGAAAAATGCATATAACTATATAGGTTATATTTTGGGGCCCAGCATTTCAGCTCATGCACAACCTTACGTTATTCACATAATAGTTGATGAAAAAACCGGGGCCACAAAAGCAAACGAGACAAAATTCTCCTACCCACCTCCCCCCATCCCATCACGCATTCAATGAAATTATTTTCCCTTCCAAAGTAGCAGTGAGTTAATAACTATCGATTGAATATTTCCAAATATATCCTTTTGCCTTACTTATTGCTTTTAAACCCCTGTTGGTGATAGATAGAACTGATTTGACCAATAACCAAAAACATAAATGTTAAAGACTGTGATTGTGGCTTATGGTATCATTGAGCCCAACAAATCTGAAGCGTATCCTGCGTGAGATATTCTATCTGCAGGATTTTAATACATATTAAGTCCCTTTAATATTAGTAAGTGATTTTAAGTCAGCAAATTATTTTTAAGTTAGCATAATTATTGAGGTTTTCTATTGCCAATTTGTGTTGAAAGCTGTTAACCATATTTCTAACTGATTTGATTATATTAAGAGAAGAAGAATAGTGGAAGCTTTTAACCGAGCAGGTGTGCAGCTTCAAGATTTTATATTTATTGCATGTTTAATAAGCTAAAGAAGCAGTGGAAGTAATGTGTTGGGTTACTTTTATAGAACTACGGCAGGTTTAGGATAGTATATTTATAGAAGGTGTACCACATATATCCATATATCCAATAATAGAGGGATACAAGTTTCAAACACATTTGATGAAGTCATCAACTCTAGATCTCTTTCTTTCTGCATGGAAGACAACGAAGGTAAATTTTCAATCCACAAAACCATATGACAACCTTTCCATTCACCTTTCCCCCTAGATAATTATTATAGTTTAATATAGATGATGTTCTTTAAAGTGTCCTGAAGCATTCAGCATCTTTCAGGAACATATGGAGTCTGCACCTGCTAAGAAAAACACTAAGCTTGGGTCATCATCACACTTCAAGCCTGTTGATATTTACGTTGATCTTAATATGGAGGAGGTACTTAAATAATATGCCTCTGAACTGAATAACCGAATATTTTTAAGTTTAATGTAAGTTACATTGAAAGCATATGTTATTAATCTTATGTTTTAGGAAACGAAAATGCTCCCCTTGTCTTTTACCAAAGTTTTTGGTGCCAATCTTCCTATGCACGTTACTCTGAAAGATCCTCGAGAAAATATAATTTACCTTGGTGTAACGAAGCGTGGTTGCTACTTTTATTTGAATCATGGTTGGAGGAGTTTGGTGCGTTTCTATTCAGTATATGGAGGTGTTTGGGTGTTCATGAAGTATTATGCTGTTGGGAAATTCATGATAAAAGTTACGAATCTATATGGAGCTGAAGTTACCTACCCCATTCTGCATAGACCAGTTATAGGTGCTCCTATACCGTCGAGGAAGCGCAAAGAACCTGTTGTTCCTATAAATTATCGTAGGAAAACCGTTTGTACCCCCATTGCTGAGTATCCATATGTTGATACACACATTAAATGGTTGTCTTTCGACGAGGTCATCGGTACAAAGCTGGTAAAATTTTAACTCATTTCCTGTATTACTACTTGTATGTTTTGTTGGTTATTCACCATCAAATGTATGTAAAATACTATCTTGTTTACTGTATTATTACTGTTAAGACATGAACTATTGTCCTCTCCTCATTATCCTCTTTTGCAGATGTTAGATAAAACTTTTACTTGCAATGCATTGCCTAAGGAAGATTGTGAAATCAAGATAATTGATGAAAACGGATATGCGTTGCCTTGTTTTGTTAAACATGATATTGGTGACCCCATGTACTCTGCTATAGTTGGTGGTTGGGCTGCTTTTTGTCAACACAAAAGACTTATTAAGGGGAAGTGCATCAAGTTTGGAGTCAAACACTTCTATTCAGACGTCCTGTATTTTATTCCATACTGCTAGAATACCCTTCAAGGGATAATGAAGCATATTATAGGTTAATATATTGATCATCTATGGATGACACTACTAAGTATTGTATTTCATTCATGCAAAGAGTTTTGCTTTTTTTATGTCACAGACAATGTTTTATTTCCTACCTAAGTTTAATATTAACTTGTTTAATATTTATGAGTAAATGGTTATTGTTCCCTCTTGTAAGGTATGTACTGCATGAAGTATAATGTTTAAGGGATGAAATCAAGGTTTTATTATCTATATTATATGTCTTTGTATTATAATATTTTGACTCTCACATTTGTCATGCACACTATATGCACAAAACTTTTTAAATAGGAAGCTCAAGTTGGAGTCGTTCACAGAGTATATGTCAGATATGTTTCCAGTGAATTGTCTAATACCACGATTAGTTTTACGCGTGTCGCTTTAGTAAAAAGAAGAAAGGAAATGTGTTCATAAACGTTCTTAACGTCGAGATGCCCTACTACCTGATAAATTACTGTTAGGAATTTAATGCAAAAAACCACAATTGATCACAGCTAATATTTGGATATTTCAAATAAAATATTGTATTGTGAATAAAACAATTTTTTAAATAAGTTGGCCAAAAAATACGAAAGTTAATGAATATATTAATCCAATTTGTTGACTCCACTATAAATGTCGAAGGCTATAGCAGATGGGGGTTACCATATTTTGAGCATATTCTCTATAAATTTACAAACACCAACCTCAACCAAGAACTTAATTCAACATGGAGCCCTCTCCCCCCCGTCCTCCACCCATGGACGAAGAATGTTCATATGATCTGAAGATCAAGTTCGAACCCTACTACGTTGAAGTCCACCATGACCTGGTAATTTATTATATTGATTTGAAATGTTTAATTTTTTGTTCATCATATACCCATGTGGTACAGTAAGAACTCCTTTGATGTCCAGAATATTGAGTAACGAGAATCCAACTTTTATAGGATGTTGTCAAGCTTCCAAGGCTATTTAATAAGGAGCACGTGAAGGAGATATCCCCAAAAGTTTTGCTTTGTGACCCAGCTGGAAACGTGCATCAAGTTCTTTGTTGAGATTCGTTATTCGAAGCATATTTTGTTCGGGGTTGGAAGGCCATTGCATCCTTTTATGGACTCCAAATGGGAGGTCAATAGGTTGGTGTTTGTTGGATCGGATATGTTTTGATTCACCTCGGGGATCGTCTAGACAATGCGATTACTTACCCACTCCTCCGCAAAGGTACTTCATTAAGGCAATCTGCAAGACCGGTTGAGTACCCGAGAGTGACATGATTGCTACGCACCACTATCTGAGACATTTGTAGGAAGCGGATCTTTTCCACACCATGGAAAAGAACCTTAGTCACACACAGATGTTACGTCTGGATTCTTTGTAAGTGATTCTTTGTAAGTGGTTGGTCATAAGTTATAAGTTTGTTAGTTCAGATTAATTATTTGAGAGGGCCCTATAATAAGTGTTTTCATACTAACATGAACAATTTTTCCCCAATTTTTTTGACAGCATATTCCAATTGAATTTTGCCAGCTAGCATTTCGTAATACGGGGCAGAAGGTTGTAGTTTTTGATGAGTATGGATTGCAGGTCTCTTGTGTTGTGGATTTTAACCCCATCACTCCCACTCTATCTGGTATCACCAAGGTTTGGAACAAGTTTTGCGGGGCCAAATGGCTATCACGAGGGTTTGCACGTCGAGTTGGCAGTACCAGTTGCAAACTCCTAGCTGATGAGTATTGTTGTAATGCACGTTTGAGTTCACTCGTGTTCTATGTAATTCATTTAAACTACTTAATATATCTGTTGTGCGTTTCGTAGCTATCCGTATGTTTACTTTGTATTACTTTTCTTTAGTTATCCGTATGTTTTAAGAGTGATCAAATCCACATGTATTCTGAAGTCTATATTTTTAGAAATGTCAATTTATTTTTCCAAATATCATCATCTCTGGCACCTGCATATAAGCCAGACTTCTACATGGACGACTATATACTTGCATTGAAATGGTGATTTTAGTTACACGAGGAGAAACCAAAAAAGCTACTATCATTTATAAGCTTTACATTGAAAATACATTGCAGCACAATTAGGATACTAAATATGCCTTTCATTGAGTATTTAGTGGTGTGGGGTTGTATTATTATTAAATTTAAGCAAATGTTAATGGTTTTTCACAAGTGAGGATAATACCCCACCGGACCGGTCGTTCGTCCAGAACAGATTTAGGCTGTTGTTATCGGCACGACTTGAATGTTAAAACGGAAATGCTTGTAAACCTATTGAGCTGCCCGGGTCATTTATAAATTCCGTGAACCAGCCGGTCCTACAAACCTGTGTGATACTGTTTTGGAAATTGAATAAATATTTTTTTAAGCATTGCGTTACTTTTGTCGTTATAAGTTTTTAATAACAATTTTAACTTCATTCTTATGAGGCCGGACAAAATAATACAGGTATTTTTTAGAATCGATCATTTTTTAACAAAGTAACACAATTCGTAGTAAGCCTAATTGTTGCATTCTTAAAGGGCGTTCTTTTTCCTGCATATCATCGGTGCATGTGTATATCCAGGCGTTCAAACGTCCCCTCCCATCCGAGTAACCCTTCCACAAAGCCTTCCTCCCCAAAACACCTTCGCGCACGTCTTAAGCAAAGGCGCGGTCTATTTCAAACCTTCGGCCTTGGGGTAGCGCCAGTAGGATGGCTGCTCACGCACCACTCCGTCCTCGATATCGACGTGGTCCTTCCACAAACGCTTACTTTCTGTGGTATAGCGGCTTCGTCCTTCTGCAGAGATTGAGCTAGGGGCAGCACCAGAAGTGTGACTGACCACAACACCTTCATGCTCGGATATGTTCAAAGAGCCGACCTCACTCCAACTCGCTTTACACCTCGGCTTTTCACTCCAGAACACCTTCGAGCTCGGCAAATACAAGGGCCGACATCACACCAACACGCCAACTACATTGCACTCCCATCCGTCTTCGATCCCGGGATATATATCCACAACACCTTTGAGCTCGACTTACATTTGGACACGATGCAGTGTTGCCAGTCGAAATTTATTTGCAATCAACTAGAATTCAAAGACAATTTGAAATTCCAGTAAATCAATATTGGGATATGATGGTTGATGAGTTAGTGGATATAGATGAAGAAAGATTATTAGCTTTAGAAGTGATCACAAGGCAAAAAGAAAGAGTGGCTAAAGCTTATAATAAAAAAGTTAAGTTGAAATATTTCAACTTAGAGGACTTAGTTTGGAAAGTCATTTTGCCTATGGATAAAAGAGATAGGGTCCTAGGAAAATGGTCTCCAAATTGGGAAGGACCATTTAAGGTAATATAAATCTTTTCGAATGGAGCATATGAGATCGAAGAGATAGCGCGCATAATAGAGTTATGCGTATAAATGACAAGTATTTAAAGAGATACAAGCCAATGTTGCAAGAAATAAAAATAGTGCGAGAATAAACAATTGAATGAAGTTGAAATATGGCATTAATGCCAAAGTACATAGTACAAAATTTGGTGCACACCAAAAAACTAAATTATGGTCGAAATTATACATTGAAAGACGAAGTGTCACAGGTCGCTGAAGCTAAATAGCAAAAATTGACAGAATAACATCGAATACTGATTCACTTCGTTCAAAGACATATTGATTATAGATACAAGGACCTACAAACCATTGTCACAAATTAAAAGTTTACATCAAATGGTTGAAGTAGCGCTGAAAGCGGTTACAAAAAAGCTCAAATCGCTAAATTCTTCTGTTTTGGAGGATTGTTTTGACTTGCCAAGGGAAGATGGTTGCTTAGTCATCTCTGGCGGCGTGGGTTTTTCCAAAGTAGGAACCACCTCTTCATTCGGTAAAATCCACCGTGCCAAGAAAGGGTTCTTCTAACAAGAGAGCCAATCAAAGAAGAAGAGGAAGGCGGTGGTTGCCTCGTACCCCAGCCGCTTGCTCCTCCGGGTGAATTGGAGGAAAAGGTGATGACCGCCCATTGCCTCCAATCTCAAGATCGTTCAAAACCCGTCGGATAGTACACCTGGAGGACAATGGCGGTTGGAAGTGGCCTACGAGGAAGGTGCGAAATTCCCCAACATCAGAGAGGAATTACGTAGCATCAGTGAGTGGTATCCTCAATTTATAGGCTCACCATCCATTGGGTTTTCCACGAAATCTCAATCAAGGAAAAATACGATGAGTCGTGTGAAAAATCTCCATAGAAATCTAAAATCACGAACTCACCTTTGAGTTTTTCAAGTAATCTCAAAACGCCGGGACTCTTTAAGATTACGTGGAAAACCCAAGGTAGGAATAACGATTTTGAAAGAAAAACTCATGATGAAGATGAGGATAAAAGAAAGGAGAGGGGTTTTTCTGGTGAATTGTGAACGTCCAAAACCGAAGTTTCCCTTGTTTTTATAACACGAAGAAAGAGTAAGGTACAAAAAAAGCATTAAATGAATGGCACAAAAACGGAATCAAATGCAACTTTCGAGGAGATGAAGTCGCAATCGATAGTCAACATTCAAAGCATCGCATCAATCGAACGATGGCCACCTACCAAATCACGTGGAAAGAATAACCGGTAAATGTGCAAGTCTTTAGGTTCATTTTTGACCGGTCATAATGGCGGTACCTTGGTAAACGTTGTGGAAGTTACAAAGATGATGGGAGAGATGGAGTGTAGCAGTTACCAATGCTAAAGCACGATCATAAAAAACGACGGCGCACTCAAGTACTGATACACAAAAGAAGTAAGCGTCTTTTCAAAGTTAAAAAGTGACGTTATATTATTTGATAGAGAATTGTCGAAGAGAATTCAAAAAAACGTCATTTTCTACCTTTGCTCACGCCTCAGTCGAAAACGACATTTTGGGGGGCAATTTGTTAGCCTGTATTTTCAACAGGCTAGATAAATGCAGTCAATAAGGTTGACTTAGGTGCTTTAAAGAGAAGATTGGTGGCCTTCGACACTCAAAGATGGTTTTCGACCATCACAAGGACTTGGCGAAGAGCGAAGACATGAAGGCTACGATTCGATAAAGAACTACGGGTTAGATGTGATTTCGCCCAAGGGAGATACCGTTGAATTGTGTTTTGAAGATGCAGTCGAAGGGCGTGATTTTCACGTTGTCGAAGCCTTCGGGTCGCTCGTCCGCAAACGCATTTAGGCCGTTTGTTATCGCACGAATTGAATGTTAAAACGAAATGCTTGTAAACCTATTGAGCTGCCCGGTCATTTAGAAATTCCGTGAACCACCCGGTAGGTCCTACAAACTTTGTGTGATCTTGTTTTGGAAATTGAATAAATATTTTTTAAGCATTGCGTTACTTTTTTGTCGTTATAAGTTTTTAATAACAATTTTAACTTCATGCTTATGAGGCCGACAAAATAATACAGTATTTTTTAGAATCGATCATTTTTAACAAAGTAACACAATTCGTAGTAAGCCTAATTGATGCATTCTTAAAGGCGTTCTTTTCCGCATATCATCATTTGCATGTGTATATCCGAGCGTTCAAACGTCCCTCCCATCCGAGTAACCCTTCCACAAAGCCTTCCTCCCCAAAACACCTTCGCGCGCGTCTTAAGCAAAGCGCGGTCTATTTCAAAGCTTCGGCCTTGGGGTAGCGCCCGAGGGATGGTCGCTCACGCACCACTCCGTCCTCGATATCGGCGTAGTCCTTCCACAAACGCTTACTTCCTCGGTATAAGCGTAAACTTCGTCCTTCTGCGAGAGATTGAGCTAGAGGCAGCACGAGAGTGTGGTGACCACAACACCTTCATGCTCGGATATGTTCAAAGAGCCGACATCACTCCAACTCGCGTTACACCTCGGCTTTTCACTCCAGTACACCTTCGAGCTCGGTAAATACAAGGGGTCGACATCACACCAACACGCCAACTACATTGCACTCCCATCTTCTTCTCTCGGATCTATATCCACAACACCTTTGAGCTCGACATGTGCAAAGAGCCGACCTCACCCCAACTCGCCTTTGACCTCGGATTTTCATTCCAGAACACCTTCGAGCTCGGCATATGCACGGGCCTGCCTCACACCAACACGCCATCTACATTGCACTCCTACCCGTCTTCGATCTCGGCTTATCTATCCACAGCACCTTCGACCTCGGCGTGTGCAAAGAGCCGACCTCCAATGGTAAAGATGGTGGTGCGAGGACCAAAGGCGTAGGTGTCTGCGGTGGAAGAGGGTAAGAGAAGATGTAGGGTTTCCTGCAAAACCACAAGTTTGGCAGATATTAATGTTTTTATTGTTTAATTAAAATATTTTAATCTAAACCAGTGGATTAAACTATTGCCACATGTCACATGCTTTTTCATAAAATTGAGATGTCCATTTCCTCTCCAAATGGAGAGGAACAAAGACCATTATAAGCCACTTGTGATTGTGATTTAGAAACCCGGATGTACATTGTTTTTACTTAAATGCAAAGTAAAGACTTTTTTTCACTTACTTACACTTTTTGGATTTTTTCAGAGCTTTCTTTATCACACATAATAGTAGTTTATGAACATACTTCCAAAACTCACTTTCACTGATATTATATTCCCTGCACCAAGGCTGAGCAAATGTCACCCCAAAGTATAACATGTGTATCCATTCCATAAATGGTAATTACCATATGGTTTCCGTACTACATATGTAACTTCACCTGTGGTAATATGGGACACACCAATTCCAACATATATTCCCATTAAACAAACCATCAAATAATTCTCCCCATGTTCTGAAAAAAAAAAAAAAAAAGCTCAAGCAATTGTGCGCAAGCACACCCACAAACAGAATATCCACAAGTTAAAGAACAAAGTATACCTGCAACTTAATAGATTGAGACATTTTGTAATATTAATTAATAGGAAAAAAAATATTAATCTATAACTAAAAAGCTTATATGTACAATCAAAACAAGTAACATGTCAACAAATGTAAAGGCCAACAAAATACATTATATAATGCCAAATTAATTTGATTAGGCAGCAAGAAACTCCAAAAGATGTGACATAAGATTAAAAATTAATAGTTATAGTAGAGTATAAATAATAGCAAATTAAGCATTTTACCCAATATAAGGTATACCTATAAAGTAATTTGAATTGTATAAGCTAAACAATATTCACCACAAAGTCATTTTAAACTCTTTCCTTGTATAAAGACCGAAGTCACATACCCCAATCATCGTTCAAACATTGCTAATATTAATATTTTATTTCCAAATATTCATCACAAAGTTATTTTATTGTAAAATGTATGTTTAAAAAATAAATATAAAGTCAAACGATGTTGTTTTGTTTGGTAAATAACAAATTATATTGGCATATGAATAACTTATCCACACTCGACTCACTATAAATACATGTTTGAATCACTTAGAAATCACACAAACACACTAGACACTCTTCCATTTCAAGCAATAACAATCAACTCTTTTCACATCACGGTAGTAGTGCAGAAACAAATAACACAACAAGATTTTGTTTTCAACTTCTTTGTAACTGATTTCCCATCCCTGTAACACTTGAAAGTTGCTTATAAACATTGTATGTGGTATAACTTTTCAGGATGGCTACAACTTTCTCACTTGTCCATGAATTGGTTCTTTGGAAGATTTGATTGAAGGCGAGGTAAGAATCCTGAATCTGTGGAATGTACCTGTCAAGAACAATCCACAAGAGATTCAAACAATTCAAATGATCTTACTTGATTCGGAGGTAACAATATTAACTTGTAACTCATCCGTGCATATGGTGCTCTTTGAATATTTTTAGCCATCTTACTTGATTTGAATAATTGATATCTTTGCTCTTTGAATATCTGTAACCATCTACTCGATTTTGACAGGGTTCAAAGATTGGTGCAACTGTTCCAAGAGGCTGGGTGGCCCAGTTCGTGGATCAGCTTAAAGAAGGGGTTACTTATTTCATTGAGAATCTTATGGTATCTCAAAATGATATCACGTATAAGAAGACTTTTCACAATTATAAACTCACTTTTATCAGATGTACACAAGTCACACCCATTGCTGCTGATGATATCCCTCTTTATCAGTTTGATTTCTGTGAGTTTCCTCTGATACTTGCTGAGAATCGGACAGACCTTATTGTTGGTAAGTATGTTCATAACCTATTCAACCTAATTATGTTGATCAAAATATACTTTAGGTTATTAAATTTAATACGCATATTTTTGGTCATATATTTAAATTTTTGCTTAATTTAAGTTACATGATTCATCCTATTTCATCATCCATTGGTCAGATGTCATTGGACAAGTTGTTCAAAAAGACACCTTGAAGGAAAAAGAGAAGGATGGGAGGCGTAGCATACTTCTTGATATGATTTTGAAGGATAATATGTAATGTTTATCCTATGTATGAATGAATATAATCACTAACTTGTGTAGTTCATAGTCTCACCATGTCAACCACATTTCTTTCCGTCTATTCTATGTAGGAAACAACGTCAACCGCACTTTATGGGGTACTTATGCCGGGAGGATGCAAGCTTACCTAGATGGTCAAGCATCGAATGCTTCAACAGACCACTTGTTGTTGTTGTCATACAACATGGGAGGTTGTCTAAATTTTTAGGTAAGAAAATATTTCCTTATGCACTACATGAATATTTTATGTAACTAAATTATTATAAGCTTTTTCATAATATCGGTATCAAATCATATAGGTGTTAAGGGTGTTTCAAGTGGATTTTATGGTACCAAGTCGTTCATAAATGACCCCATTCCTGCAATCATGGAATTCAAAACCGTGTTTAATACACCATGTTGTCTCACCATTTAAGAGTAAATTTTCACGCTCTACGTGCATGGCTTCTAATATTTTATTTATCCATCCATAGCTTGGCAAACCGATGGTTGTTCCTCAAATGGTTCACCTATGACATGCGCCACTCTTTTGTAACATTGTTGGATGAGTTTGCTCAATACCCCTAGGATGACTATAGCTGAATTGATTGACTCTACTAAGGTAATAACGTTACTTAAACAAGTAGAACATTACTTAAGATATAGTTTAATATGGTTGTGGCTTTTAGGAGTGTTTTGGTGTGGTATTGGTGGCTGTTGTTGATATAAACACCGAAAAAGGGTGGTCTTACAATTCATGCAACAAATGTCTGAAAGTGGTTCATCAAGCGAACAATGTTTTTTATCGCGCTTATTGCACTTCCAATGTTCTTTGCTTCCCAAGGTAATCGATTACGTATGGTCCTGTAAAATTAGAAATAGTTGGAGTTTTGTTATTAACCATTTAAAATTTCATAAACTACATTTTGTCAAATGACTAGGTACAAGCTTCACCTTCAAGTGATTGACACAACTGGTTCCACCACATTCACACTTTTCAACTCTCTGGTTGCCACATATATTGGGAGGATCACGAAGCGGCTTATTCATGAGAATAACCAGGTTCCCCGATTAACCTGAAAAGATATGACTTGATTCTATTTGTTAGTAGTTTAACAAGTTTGTCAAACTCATATTTCAATTTCTCCATGCAGAGACAAATTCCTACTGATTCTATTGAGGAATTTAATGCCTTCTTTGGAAAACAATTTCTATTCAAAGTCCATGTAGCTGACATCAATGTCACACGTGGATGGCAGACTTATACTGTCAAGAAATTCACCTGTGATGACTCCATTATACAAAAATTTCTTCAAAAGCATGGCATTAAGGTATGAGAAAAACAAGGATTAGTTGTTTAATTGTCATTAGTTGATACTATTTAGGATAAGTTTTTAATTATGGTTTAATTCCATTATTTTTACAATTATATAATTCGGGACTCCAATCTTTGATTCTCAAGGTGACAATAAAGATATTGTTTTTACACCAGAGGAAGACCACGCAGTTGTAAGTCAAATACCTATAAAATAATTGTCACATTATTTTGACGAATCATTATATTGTCAACTAATAACATAAACACTTGGAATACAAGTTGTACATCACGTCTTACATGCATTATTATGTTTGTATTTCAGATAATTCTCGACGATGACACGCCCATAAAAACACCAACTCCAATGGCTGCTTCTGACCAAACTCCTCTAACCAATACCTCTGGTTCAACCAACATATCTGAATTGAAATGCATCAACCTCGATGAGGACACTCCCATATCACGATTAACTCTGTTATGAAAGATTCGGATGTATCTAAGTCTAACAAGAGCGATGGAAAAAGGAATGTATCCGAGATTGAGGGACAAATTTGAATGAAATGGCATTCAGCCCATAATCGTCTTCCAAAATGCCTAAGAATATCCCCAAGAAGGAAAAGGTAGATAAGGAATAGTAAGGCAATATGTGGTCCATTTAGTCTATTAAGTTTAATTTCAATTGTAGTTTTCAATTCCTCCAAGCCAACCACATTTGGCATTGTATGGTTTATGTGTTTTATTGCTTAGTTTGCACCTTTCCGATCACCACAATCGTAACAAGTTAGAATTTTGTATGTATGTGTATCATTTCCTAATATAATGGGCCACTATTTTATATATTTTAAATTTCAATTTCTTAAGCTTTATATCATTATTTTTAGAAACTCTAACCTCTATGATTATAGATACAAAATCAAGTCAGTATAACTTTTACCAACCGACCAATCAAATTAAGTATTATATATCTCTTAAAAGAATTTTTGTTACAAGATATGAATAAATGATAAAATAATTTAATATATTTGAAAGTAATTTTTATTTAATTATTGTGTGGTAATCGTCACAAGATCAATTTATGTATTAGTAATCGTTTGAAAGAATTTTCGTTACATGTCATGAATAAATTAATAAATATCTAAAAATATTTGAAATTAATTGTTTTGATTTTTGTTTTGTTGTATTTGTCACAAACCGTGTTTCACAATGTGCGACTACAATGTTCACAAGATACGGTTATGTACAAATATTAAAGGTTCCAATATATTTAGTGATTCGTGCTTGATTTTACGAAAAAATTTCCACCTTATACATTTCTATACGACCATTGAGTTACAAATATATCAATCAAACCTATCCTCTTATTGTAAAAGACTAATGAATCCATCCATGCAGAATAGGCGGTAATGGTTTTATATCGATCAACCCAAGAAATTATCTGCTGGGGTAGTTCAGATTGGACCATCCATACAGCATGGTAGTCAATGCGTAGATGGTATTTATCGAGAAGAGTATAAAAGACGTTCATGCGTCCCCAATGGTAGGTATACCTTATTTATCAATTTCTGATCTCTATAGTTATATACACCACTTACTAATAATGTGTTGGGCGGGTGAACAATTTTTGTGAGAAAAATCAAGAAACCACACTCTCTAAATCCAAACATAAACATCAAGAGTTTGCTATTCTATCACCGCGATCTAGGCCACCGTCCAATATCACCAATGGTAAGTAGGTATCCAAATTTATCCCTACATCATTTTAATTGTTCAATAACTAAGGTGTATACATTTTAAATATTTGTAGACCTGGATTTATCGGCCACCTATGTTACTCCAGCTGGAACTGTTCGTCCAGGGAGGCATGTTTTGAGAAGCAAAACATCGAATATAATTCATTCATCTGTGAAGTCAACGATAACTGTAACAACTCAGACACTTACTGATTGTCATCATATCCGTACAAGTAAGAGTTGGTTCGTTGTTAAAATATATTCATTCTTATACCCCGACAAATCATAAACTCAATTTTTTTAATTATCATTTACCAATAATTATCTAAAGTTTAATTTAAATATATGTTAATCCTATTTCAGTCTTTGAACCAACTAACTTGGGAAATACTTCTTGCACGCAACCATTTGATGATGTACAAATTCAAGGTTCGCATATTGTATATTCAAAATATCCTATATCTTATCTACTATATTGAGTCTAGAATTTTTGATATACGGTTTATAATTTTTTAATGTGTAATTAATTTTTTGGTAGATCCTAATGATATGTATTGGGACATTGGTATTCCAAGTACGACTTGTCAATATTGTGGGGCAACATTATGGTTTGAAGAGAGAATTCAAAAGAAGTACAAAGCGAAGAACCCGAAGTTTAGTTTATGTTGTTCACATGGCCGTGTCACTCTTTCTTCATTCAAGGACCCCCCAAATCTCATATATTCTTTGTTTCATTCAAATGATCGTAGAAGCAAAAATTTCCAAGCAAACATCCGGTCCTTCAACAATATGTTTGCCTTCACTTCTATGGGAGGTAAAATAAACAAAGAAATCAATGTTGGTGGTGCCCTCCGATATTTGTTATGAATGGAGAGAACTATCATCGATTGGAAGTTTGCGGCCTTTCTTGAGGATAAACCCAAGTTCGCACAACTTTATATATATGACACGGATAATGAGATTCGAATCGCATGAATGTTGTAAGGTATGAATAACAGAATATGATTCATGCATTTATTTTGTTTTCCAAAAAACTTGATATATATATATATATATATATATATATATATATATATATATATGAAAATTTACCATTTATAATATTTGATACTGTTTATAATATTATTACACGTGGTCATACAACTATTGATAATATTATTAGGATGGAGGACGATGCAGCATGTATGCAATCAGGTCTGGTGAAGGCATTGCGTGACATGCTTGATGAATGCAATCCATATGTTAAGATCTATAGGTATGTACGTGAGAGGCTTTCTTTTGGTGAACAGCAAAACATCAAACTCAGATTGATTGGTAAACGAGGTAAAGATTCTAGGACATATAATTTGCCAACCACATCAGAAGTTGCTGCGTTGATTGTTGGTGACTTCGATTATGCCCATCATGATCGCGATATAATAGTGGAGAATCAATCAGGATATCTGCAAAGAATATCAACATTAAGCTCGGCCTACCTACCATTACAATACCCAATGTTATTTCCCGCAGGTGAAGGTGGTTGGTCGTAAGATATTGAATATACTATGGATAATGGGGCACCAACTATTCAACGATGTAATTTAACCCTACGTGAATGGTTAGCTTATAGAATTCAACAACGTGTCACAAAACCCTCTCTTTTATTATGCGGGAGGAGACTATTTCAACAATTCTTGGTCGATGGATATAGCATGATTGAGGCTCAAAGATTACAATGGGTAAGAAATCACCAAACCGAAATAAGAGCGACATGTATAAAGGTGCATGCGATGCATTGTTACGAGGTGATCGTAACTCCAACAATGATTGGTAAAAGAATTGTACTCCCATCAACATTTACAGGAGGGTCACGTTACATGCAAATGTAATTATCAAGATGCAATGGCAATTTGTAGATGGACCGGTTACCACGATCTCTTTATCACATTTACTTGTCATCCGTGGGTGAGTTGACGTCATATTTAGCTACCCCAATTTGAGAGCGAAGAAGATAGACCGATTTGGTTTCCAGAATTTTCAAAGTTAAATTAGACCATTTAATCCGTGAGATTAAGAAAGGTCAAATTTTTGGCAAAACCAGAGCAGGTAATTGTGTAACTTATTTTATTATGTCAACCATGTATATAAAAGTTTCTTATATAATTATTTTGTTACTTTTATTGTTTGTAGTTATATACACTATTGAGTTTCAAAAAAGAGGGTTGCCACATGCACATATCTTGATTTTCTTGGATCAAAGTAGTCGCGTTAAATCGGCCAATTGAGATTGACCGTATTATAACAGCAGAGATACCCAACCAAGAGACTGACCCTGCGCTATACAAAATTGTTTCCAACTTTATGGTTCATGGCCCTTGTGGTGAACAACGTTTGTCATCTCCATGTATGGTCAATCGTAAATGTTCAAAATATTTCCCAAAAAAGTTTGTTGTTTCCACTACTATTGACCCTGAAGGCTATCCAGTGTACAAAAGAACCGACAACGGTTTTGTCATAAAAAAGGGCGAATCATTTTTAGACAACAGGTATGTAATATTTATTCACTTGATGGTAATACAATATGTTTGTGGGTTTATTATACTTGTGTTAATTATCTTGTATTGTTTTTAGGTACGTGGTACCATACAACAAAACTTTGTTGTTGATGTTCAATGCTCATATAAATGTTGAGTGGTGTAACCAGTCTCGGTCAATCAAATACTTATTCAAGTATGTTAATAAAGGACATGATCGAGTAACTGCCACATTTTATGAGTCTGAAAATTCTTCGGAGCAAGTTATAGAGTTGGATGAAATAAAACAATACTATGATTGTAGATATTTATCTGCATGCGAGGCTGTTTGGAGGATATATAGTTTTGATATCCACCACCGAGAACCAGCTGTTGAGAGATTAATGTTTCATCTTCCGGGGGAACAGTATCTAATTTTTGATCGACGTAAACCAATAACTGAAGTTCTGGATAGGTGCAGTTCACATTTTACTAAATTTCTTGCTTGGTTTGAGGCTAATAAGGAATACCCAGAAGCGAAGGAGCTCACGTACATTGAGTTCCCTACTAAGTTTGTGTGGAATGTGAAAGACCGAAAATGGACTCCAAGAAAACAAGGATTCAAACATAAAGCCGTATGCATTTTGTTCCTCCAGGCACAGGTGAGATATTTTACATGCGCACTCTCCTCAATTACATTCGTGGACCTACATGTTATGAGGATCTTCGAACTGTCGAGAACGATGTTAAGCTGACATTTAGAGCCGCCTGTTTTTCAATGGGTTTGCTTGATGATGACAAAGAGTACATTGATGCAATTAAGGAAGCTGCCCATTGGGGGTCATGTTATTATCTAAGGAACCTATTTACCACTTTGTTGGTATCCAATGCTATGAGTAGTAGTAGGAGTTTGTTTTTAATAAATGCCTACAGTATTTAAGCGATGATATTCTACATCAGCAGAGGCAAATCTTTCACTCACCAGGTTAAACATTAATATCTAATTATTCATCTTATGTTTTTAAACATATTACTTATGGAACACACTTTACAAAATGGATTTAGGCAACGTTGATAAATGGCCAAAGTTGATGAAAATCAAATGTTGATGTCTATATATTCTTTCATATATTGCAGGTCATTTAATGATGCCTAAATAGTTAGCACATATAATATCATTTGGATTAGTTTAATATGGTATTTCTGATGATTATTTGTTTCCTTATCTGCAGATCTGACATTAACTACTGCTCAAATGCAAAGCTATTTATTAGTCGAAATTGACAAGTTGTTACATGCACACAATAAGAGATTGTTAGATTTCACATCAATGCCGACTGATTTTGAAGTTAGTTCTCATCAAGAGAACCGCCTTATTAATGATGAGTTAAATTACAACAGAGTAGCTCTACGAGAGGAACATGCAAATCTTCTGTCAACGATGACTGATGAACAACGATTAGTGTATGACACTGTTTTACATGCGGTAGCACACGACAAAGGTGGTGTTTTTTTCTAAATGCTTTTGGTGGAGCCGGAAAGACATTTGTCCGAGAGCATTAGCTCTTGTTATCGGTGTAAGGGTGAAATTGTACTACTTGATTTGCGTCAGTGGTGTAGCGACTCTACTTATCCTCGTGGTAGGATCGCACATTCAAGGTTTGCTATTCCATTAGTTGTGAATGAAGACTCCACATGTAACATAGTCGTAGGGAGCCATTTGGCTCGATTAATTGAAAGGACTCGGTTGATTATTTGGGATGAGGCTCCAATGATGCACAAACATTGCTTTGAATCAGAGACCAGAACCTTACGTGACATTCTTAAGCATACAAAGCGTGGCAATGATCAAATCCCATTTGGTGGCAAGGTAATTGTATTCGGTGGAGACTTTCGGCAAATTCTCCCAGTTATACCTAAAGGTACGAGGCAACAAATTGTTAACTCAACCATCAACTCATCATATTTATGGAGGCATTGCAAGGTATTGACTTTGACTAAGAACATGAGATTATCGGGTAACACGGACCTTGATCCAGGAGAAAGCAAAGTATTTTCGAATGGATATTAAGTGTTGGTGATGGAAAACTAGGTCACATTGAAGATGATGTTAGCGTTATAGAAGTCCCAAAGGAATTTATTTTGCATCATGTAGATGATCCAATTCAACATATTGTCAACATAACCTACCCGATTTTCATAATCGGTTTGGGATCCTAAATACTTCCGAGCGAGCCATACTTGCCCCAAAGAATGATGTTGTTGACAAAATAAATGCTTACATGTGCGCCCCAATTGACAACAAATGAGAAAACGCGTTACTCTGATTATGACTCTCCTCATTCGGACTTGGAACATAGTGACAGAGTTGATAATGTACACACTCATGAGTATCTTAATTCCATATCCTCTCTGGTTTGCCTAATCATGTATTGCAACTTAAGGTAGGTGCCCCGTCATGTTGTTAAGGAACATCGACCAAACTGGCTGGTTTGTGTAATGGTACAAGGTCGATTGTAACTAGGCTTGGTAAGTATGTTATTGAAGCTCATGTTATTTCGAGCAACCATGTTGGTGATAAAGTCTATATACCTCGCTTTGTCATTAACCCCTTCAGATGTCCGAATACCATTCAAATTTCAAAGAAGACAATTTCCTTTAGCATTGTCATTTGCTATGACAATTAATAAAAGCCAAGGGCGTTCGTTAGATTTTGTTGGTCTATTCTTGCCTAAACTGCATTCTCACATGGCGCTTATATGTTGCTATTTCAAGGGTCACCTCGAAACAAGGATTAAAGGTTTTGGTTTTGGATGAAGAGTCGAAACCAACTGATGTTACAAATAATGTGGTATATCCAGAGGTATTCAACCATTTAAGTTAGATATTAGTATTATATTCGGTTGTCATGTTATTTTTTGTTTGTAACCTGTAAGATGCAATTTATATATGTTTTCGAAGATTACAGACAGTTTGATCAGCAACGAGCAGAACCAACGTACGATACTTGTGGGTAACAAATTTGACTGTAATTAAATATGCTTCCACTTGCATAACCACCATAACTTGGCTGCAAACTGTTTTTTTAATAACTAATAACACTCGTCGCAAATGATTATCTCGATTCATCCAAATCTTATAATCAACAATTGAATCCCGTGCAGCGCACGGGTAACCGCCCTAGTAATATATTAAGAGATGTGAATGGGGAATGTAAAATTCGGCCCCACCCCATTGCCATGCCTACTTATGCCATTGATTGTGGTTTTTGAAATCATTTATTTAACATCATCCAATAGTGTCCTGCCATTTTATTCAAAGAAAAAACCAATATTTTAACATAAATAAATAGTTTCTTTTTTTGGTTCTTTTCAAAATCTGCTAATTCTAACCTGCTGTAAATGGATGGCTCCCTTTAGACCAAGACCACTATACAACGAGATGAGTAGATGGTAGTTTGTGTTTTCCGTTGAGATTCTTTTCAAGATCTTTCCTATTCAGATTCATGGCGGCAACCCAACCACCACCCGGTTCCGATCGTACAGCCGGTACTTGAACTTTCTTATTATCATTATTATTATATATCGAATTTTGAAAAAATTACATTGAAAAAGTTGTACGATTGTTGTTCAATAAATCAATCAATTAGGTTGTAGTTGACAATTCCATGTCCAGAAATTTCTATTTTTTTAATCCTGGATCTGGGTAATGTAAGAATTAGCGGATTTGATCTCCATATTTTGATTTTCTGTGTAATGAATGTCACTAACAAGTTCAGTTATCAGAAAATAAACAAGAATTGTGGACTGTCTCTGTAATCCCTGATTGGATCATCTTGTTCTTAGTCAAGCTATCAACCGTTTTGGAAAACAATAGATCTGTTTGCCTCTATTAAATAGTTTAGGATTTAATTTATATACACGGGCGGTGTATAAATGTTTTGCGCGATCAACCAATTACAAGTTTACATATCATTAAAAAGAAAGGAGTCAACTAATAACCACTTTATATGTCGCCCGTACCGTGTAAAAATATTTATCTGTGTGCTATTTATATTATATCATGACCAACGGCAGGGAGAGACTATAACAAGAAGGTTAAATCATTTTACTTTTGTAATATATTTTGTGGGATCTATGATAAGCCATTTTAAGCTTCGATTGCTTTCATGTTTCAAGCATTAGTGTTAGCTTATGGTGTTATTTGGTTCATTCAGTCTACCACATTTAGTGGGAAAAGGTTTGGCTACTGTTGTGCTTGTGTTTTGTCTATCGTGTGTACATAATAAGTGTGATTTATGTGCATGTAGTTATTAATTCAGTTTTTACTATCTCCAAATTTAGCTATGGTTGGTCAATAATTTGTAAAATCATCATACTGAGCATACTGATCATGCATGCAGTAGAGATGCCAGCTGAACCAGATATCATTAAGGATCAGGAAGTGGTAAATTCTGACTTCTATACTGTGTTAATTATTCTTGTTATACTGGTTAATAGACAGACACATGTGTTGTTGAGATATTATCTATATCTTCACCCTGATTTATTTTCCTGATTTCCTTTATTATTCTTATTATGCAGATGTTCTTTATTTCCTTGTGTATATACTTTCTCCTTGTAATCATTAATTAGATGTTAGTTCACTGAAGTCAGTTAGGCTAACCACAACTGACTTCAGTTCTGTTAGAATTAGTTAGAAAAGCCATGTGAGCTGTTACTTATGCCACTGCAGTTAGATTTCCCCATCTATAAATAAGAACTACTGCTCTTCACATTATAATCAAGAATCATCCTTCAGTGAAATGAATTACAATTTCTCTCTGTAGTTAGAATTCTATCTTTCTGTTTTTCAGTAGCACTTATTCTTATTTTTAGTAATACAAGACTCCAAATCCTAATTAAATAAAAATAAATCATAATAATAGCTAAGTACTATGAAAACTAATATTAAGATATACTCTAAAGGAGAACCTAATAGTATGGGATAATTTAAGTTAAGATAAAAAATAATATTAAGAGATACTCTAAATGAGAACCTAATAGTATGAGATAATTTAAGATACTGTAGCATAATATCCAGACATTAAGATATTTTCAATCTTCTAACAGATAATCTAAACATTCAAAGGTACATAGTCTTTTAGATCTTTACTCATTTTTTTTTTAGAAACATTACAAGTTAAAAAACTGGTGCATGATGCTTTGAGTGACAAAATTAAACCATTTATTAATATTATTGAATGGTGTAACAATGTCAAAAACTCTCTCTCTCTCTCTCTCTAATATATATATATATATATATATATATATATATATATATATATATTGTGTGTGTGTTTGTCCTCTTTTTTGGGCTTCATTTATCAATTCCTGAGAGTTCAGTATCATCTAACTCTCCTCAGGTTACAGCAACTATAGGTCATTCAAGGGAGACCACAAGTCAGTCGGGATCTTTTGGTTCAGGTGGAGATCGTCCGATGTACCCTCCAAGTGTCTATGCTCCCCAGGCCCAGGCTTTCTACTATAAAGGTTAGTTATTATTTCTTCATTTCTACAAGTCTTTTTTATTTGTTGAAGGAATTATCAATCTATATTATATAGACCACCTGGGAAGTTCAGCTGTTGTGATAGAATTCGAGAGGGAAAAGAGCGAAACTGAAAATGTATTCTGAATTTGATTTCTTATGTATTGGAAGACTACAAAGTTCAATTCTTGCATGGTGTAAACTTCTAATGCATTATACATAGAACAGACCAATAATAACTATTAGATCTGATACTTATATTAGTGTGATTTAGTCTAATTATTATTGAGGTAACTAACTTATAATATATTCTAGAGATACACATGACAAATACGTGTAACAGAAAATAACATAACAGGGAACATTGTAATGCATCATAGAAGAGACACTAAGGAAAGGTACTAGAAACAAAACCAGAGGTTAACCCTGAGAGGAGAGATTCCCCTCCTATTCTCAATACTTCATAAAACTCTTCTTTTCTTTTTATTCATTCTATCAATTTTCCCTTGCTTTCCTTCAGATTCTTAACATCTGTTAAGTTTTGGTTATGAATCTGCTAATTGTTCTATAACGTGCATAGTTTGTAGAATAAGCATTTAAACCTTTCTCTTCCAGTTTTCTCTGTCAAATTGAAATTCTTGGTGTGAGCTAGTAGAAAAAAAGGGAAGGATGTAAGAGAGAGAATTAGGCTGGTTTTGGGATTGGGCAGGGCTAGGGATTTGGCAATTGGATTGCCATTCTCACTGTTTCATTGTTTTTCCTTTATTTCTCTTGAGTATCATTATCACCATCATTTTTCAACGAGATTCATTTATACCTTTCTCTTCCAGTTTTCTTCTCCACCACGGACTCATTTTTTCTCTTGAATCGGGGTTCTTTGGTAGTGGTGCAAAGGAAAGATTTTAAGTCAAATTCTAATATAAATAGGGGTAGTAGATCTACCGGGTATACCTGGATTAGAATGTCTTGTCAGGCTTTGATAATGTCAAGAGGGAAGAAAAACAAAAGGCATGTGATTGAATCCATGTGTAATAAAGAACAGAGCTCTGCTGTGTGTGTATGTTATATTGAACCACAAAAAAAATACCAAGTTTCTGGTTACCATATTTAATATGTCTGCTGCGTGATAATGCATTGCTGCAACTACCTTATTTGCATTACTTCTATGATACCACCTCTCTCTCTCTCTCTCTCTCTCTCTATGATAGAGATCTTGGCCAAATAACAGATCTAGAATAGATTATTATACCAACTTAAAATTGGGCTTAGAGCCTAACTCATCCCCACAAAATCGGCTTGTAAGAAGAGGACGTCCCATGCCTTATAAAGATTACTTATGCCATATCTTTGGTTGATGTGGGACTTCAACAATACCTATCATGTATATAAATACTTGTACAAACCTTATTATTCAGATAAATTTTAAATTGCATAGTGGTTATCGGCAATTAAGATCTCAGTTGTCTTTTGGTGCTTCCCTTAAAATTACATGTCTTATTCTGTGCAATGGTTGTGGTGTTCCTATTCCTAATTTTGGCTGAGTCTGGTTCCAGGTTTTGACAATAGCAATGGCGAATGGGATGAATATCCTTCATATGTCAATTCTGGGGGAATGGAAATTGGATCTCCTGTGAGAATTTGACATATCTTATTTCTATTTATAGTTTCTGTTTATAAAGCTAACTTAATATTTTTTTCAATTTTTTAGGGTGTCTACAATGAAAATCAATCCCTTGTTTTCCATTCCGGATATGGCTTCAGCCCACAAATGTCATATGGACCATATTCCCCAGTTACCTCATCTTTGCCTTCTGTAGGTGGAGACACTCAGTTATACTCCTCTCAACAGTTTCCATACACTCCACCTATTTACCATCAACTGGTTTCTCCAAGCCTACCATATCTGAATTCACCGACTCAAGTTTCTCAACCAGAGCTCACCAACCTGCTAGGTTTTGACCAACCAGTTGACAGCAATTTTTTGGACCAAGATCAGACTATTCTTCCATGGGATCTTTTGGTAGAGGAAGCTTTCCTGTCGCTCCTGGTTCCTTCAGCTTTCATGAATCTCAACAAGGATTTGATGGATCAAGAGCTGGTGGGCTCTGGTCAGATGGCTCAAAACCTTTAGAGAGGCCAAGGTCTTTGATGCCTCTACAACCATCTGTTACATCACAGCCAAATGGCTCACTTGGATCATTTGGGCCTAGTGCTGGAATGGTTTGTTCTATTACTTGCGCATAATCATGCATAACGCATTTTTCTAATATTTAAGTTTTGAACTCTATTAACAAGAGATAAACCCAGAAATGAAGAACAGAACAAAGACTATGTCTTGTTCCGACACTGAATTTCATTGAGAAAAGAGAGCTTGTTTTACATGCTTTTCAAGCCTATAAAATAATAATACTGTTGGAATTAGTGTTATTGTTGGGAGTTCTAGCAAAAACATTCATGTACATAGTTAGCCATGTACCTAGGTAATGTCATTCATGCACTTAGTCATGTACCTAGGTATCATTCACGCACTTAGCCATGTACCTAGGTCATATCATTCATGCACTTAGGTAGTAGTAATATCATTAATTTCCTTGTAAATGTAAATATATTTAATATTTAAAATTTATTGTTAAGATTGTATAAATAAAGGATCAGCTGAGTACAAATTTTGGCTAGTTTTTCTCCAACCACCACCACCACCAAGACTGTTGTTCGGTCAACCCCCAAAGGCGCATCTCAGAAGGCCCACAAAGCGCCCTTTGTCTCTAATGGAATTTCAATAACGTTGCTGGCCGCCACCGTATGTGGTGGCGCGTCTGGCTAGCGTTCTAGTTGATTATTCCGGTGGTTAACTCGCCTGTGCCAACTAGTTTCCAGTAGTGCTCCTTTTGATGTCTTCAACTTTGTCTTATGCTTGTTTCCTGAGCACTGTGTCTATGTCGTTTTTTGCTGCCCCTTATCTGTGCCTTTCGACCGCATCTTGTCCCATATGCCTTGGCCTTGTCTTCGTCCCAGATGCCTTGGCCTTGTCTTCGTCCCAGATGCCTTGGCCTAAGCTTTCGTCCCAGATGCATGCTGCGTCCTCGTCCCAAACGCACTGGCATGTCTTTGTCATAGAAGTAGTTCTTAGACTTATTTTCAAGACTCTCCAATACTATTGGTTTGAAGCTTCCAAATGTGAGACGAACCTTCCATTGTTTGATTGCTCGCTATGAATGTCACATGTTGATGACCATTACAACTGCCCAGCTAGGCTCTTTATAGCAATTGTCTCTGGCTTCTCCAACATCCCTGAGTTGTCTTCCCAACCATTGTTTTTGGTGGAGTTCAATTTTTGTTTGGTTTTCTATTTATTTTTTATGTGTGGGGTAATGCATTATTTTCTTAAGCTTTAGCATGAAGGGGAGTATTAGAATATAACATAATATCTTTATATTATGTTAGAATATCTTGGTTTATCTCCTAAGATCCGTTTTCAATTTTAGCGAATCTTAGATTATCTCCTAGGATTTTTCCCCATATTTCTAAGTTATTATCATTATTTGTTTTTGATTTCCCTATTTATTTAGGACAGAGTCTATGTATCCCTATGAATGGGGATTGTTGTATATTTAGTCTTTTCTATCAAACTACTAGCAAATCAATATCAAGTTATTGTTAATAATATTCAAAGTTCTTGTTATTCTCTCCTTTTATCTAAGGTCACACAACTTCAACAAAAGTTATATGCAACAAGCTTCCCACTTATTTAAATCCAAGGACCTCGTATTTCTTTCAATTTTTCTGTTTTTTTAGGGACCCTGTATTTGCTGAATACTTGGCGAAAACCTTTGCTAATTGGTCATTTGAGTTGATAGAATCAGTTGTAATGTCTTTGGATAATATGTTTTTGCTTGTGGAATGACAATCCATCTCAATATGTTGGTTTTGTCATGGAAAATTGAATTCAAAGCAATATGTAAGGAAACTTGATTCCCGTTGCTTATATTCATGCCTTGCAAAGTTTAATATTATCCTTCGCAACAATGAGAAACTGTAGAAGTTGTTGGAAAACAAAATGATGCATTGACATAGTACTGACTATCCCCTTATGTGTAGCCTTCTCATCAAGAACGATCATTTTATCGATTTGGATCCAGTTCAAACCCTCATGGTAGAGGTTATTTCTATAATCAGGGTTCTAGCTTTGGAGAATCGACCATTTCCAGCCATGGTGCTAATGATAGAGGCTTCCTTTCTCATGAAAATAGTAGATGGCAAGGCAGGCCAACTGCTTTTTGCAAATGTAACGGTACTCTCGATATCCTTAGTGAGCAGAACCGAGGACCAAGGGCGTCAAAGGTGAAAAACCATTTATCTGCTGAAAATAATTCTATTGATAGTGGTAAAAATAGTGCATCCACTGCCAAGTTCCATGATGAATCACTCAACCGGCCAGATTTTTCCACCGATTACAAGGATGCCAAATTTTTTGTCATTAAATCTTATAGTGAAGACAACATTCACAAAAGCATTAAATATGGCATCTGGGCTAGTACACCAAATGGAAACAGAAAGTTAGATACTGCATATTGCCAAGCAAAGGAGAAACAAGATGCCTGTCCGATATTTCTCTTTTTTTCGGTAAGAAACATTGCACCGCCATCTTCATACTATAGTGACTGTGAATAAGTATTTGCTGTCCTGTAACAAATGTTGATTCAGAATATCTTTTTTGTTCTGCATGTTGTATGAAACTGAATGTTTGGTGGTGAAAAGACGATAAGAAAATAAACCCAGTATCATAGAGATGGGAATATTATGTTGGACGAGTGATCATTAGAGATAAGATGGAATTAGAAATACAATCATTAGAGAGAAAATTGGGGTAACCTCAATTGTGGAAAATCAACTAGTGTCTTATCTGAGGTAGTTTGAACATGTGTGGAAAAGACTCATTACACCGATAAGAGAGGTTGATTAAACATGACAATAATTTTACTGGGAAGGACATTTGATATCCTTTGAGGTTGAAACTAAATTTATAACTAGTAATGTAATATTAGCATTAGTTTAAATTGTTTTTCACTTTATTGCCTTGCTATTGTTTCTTTCTCGTATGACTCCAAGAAAAATATGTTACTACTACTTCCAGGTAAATGCTAGTGCTCAGTTCTGTGGAGTAGCTGAAATGGTTGGACCTGTTAATTTTGACAAGAACGTTGACTTCTGGCAACAAGATAAGTGGAGTGGGCAGTTTCCTGTAAAGTGGCACATAATTAAAGATGTTCCGAACAGTCAGTTCCGCCACATTGTTCTCGAAAATAATGATAATAAGCCCGTTACCAACAGTCGAGATACTCAGGAGGTAGGAATCTGTGAATCCTTCATTGTGACTACCATTTATGGCTCATGCTTTTACAGTTTACTGCTTTTTATTTTAGTTTTAATATTAACTCTAGTTTTAGTCTTCCATCTTTGGTTTCTCTTCTAAAAGTTGTTAATGGACTGTAAACATCAATTTTTAACATGTACTATGAAAATTTGAAAAATGCTAGTAAAACTCTTTTAAGCACTCTGCTATCAACACTCTCTCAACACTGCTAAATTAGTGGGATCCACGTGAATTTAACTTAATCATATAGAGAGTGTTGGTTGAAGAGTGTTAAAGACTTAAAGTGAGTGTTGCTAGCACTTCCTTTAAATTTTCACAGTAACATGCGACTGTTTTTTCCTACTACCTGAATGTTAAACGTTTCAGGTGAAATTGCAACAAGGGGTTGAAATGTTGACCATCTTTATAAACTATAAAACCGATATGTCCATCCTGAATGATTTTGATTTCTACGAAGACCGGCAGAAGGCTATGCAAGAACGAAAAGCTAAGCAGCAAAGCAGCATGGTGAGTAATGGATTATTAGTTGGGGGAAGTGAGCATAGAGCTGTTGCCAACAATACTGATGATTTCATCAAACAGATGTCAAAGAGCTTTGCTGTAGTTGTCAGCTTAGATGAGAATAACAACCAAGTTATTGCTACCAATAGAGATAATTTATCCTCCAATGGTCCCATTGGTAATGTACCTGATGATGGCATTTCAGTGACAACTCAAACAACAACTTAGGAAGAATGTTGATTGCAACAAGGCAGTGTTGCTGATGTATCATATCATTTGTTTCCTAGTACGTTAAAAATTGTTTTGTTTTTACCTCCCCTATATTACACTTTTTCATGTAGGTTAGAGGTTAATTGTTGTCCTTTTGTTTAATAATTTTGGGCTAGTTAGGGCCTGATTGATTGTGTTGCTGATGTCCTTGTTAATGGGGTTTCCAAAAGATGTGGTTTTGCATAAAAGAATAGGTGTGTTTGATTTGTAAATGAGTAAGCACCAGACAGAACAGTACAGACAATCCTTCACTTCACTATTAATAAAGGAGCATAGTATTTATTTATATCTAACAGAATATTCATAGGTGCTCGACCCTAGAGATCACGTAATATAGTCAATAAAAGGTTCATTGTAAATAGAGGTAGATAATTGGGAGATTAATTTATGAGACTTCTCCATACAAAACACAAATATCCTCTTTATTTTATTAGAAAGAGAGATATTATATCGGGTCTACTTTATAGGAGACAATGTAGTTTTTGGTTAATTTAATGATTTTTGTATATAGTCAATATTACAGATTATATATTTCAATTATTAAGAACCAAAAACTGTACCGTCTCTTATAAAGTGGACAGGATACAATTTGAGCACATTTTGAAGAAATTGTAAGTTCGAACCTTACCTATTTTGCCATTGGGAAAATAAGGTGGAGTGTATGGAGTTATAGTGTTAAAGGAAAGGGCATGAGATATAGTAGTAAACACATAAGGTGGAGTGTGTGGAGTTATCGTGTTAGAGGAAAGGGCATGAGATGTAGTAGTAAACACATTGGGATATCGTGATAGCAAGAAGAAACTGTTGAATCTTGTTGGGAGGTTGCTCCAAATACTTGTTGAACAAGAAGAAGATGAAGAAGAACATATAGATGATTGCATAAATAAATTCCAAAGCATGTGTGTGAACACTAAGCTTTAAGTTTGATTCGCCCTACCAATTTATTTAAACTGTATGTAAATGGGTAAACTGGCGAATCCCTTTCAAGATACTTTGGAATCCTTGATGTGTTCTGCACAATCACACCAAGCGTATCAATCAATGGTAGTTTACGAAATAAAGTTTCATCAAATACCCCATGCACTAGAGAAAAGAAGAAATGATTTAGATATAATTCTGGCAGTATTTTGGTTCATGAAATCATGAATTCTGTGTGTAATTCTTTACCCAAAAGTGTCTCTATTTATAGAGAAACTCAAGTCACATAGTGAAGGGAAACCACTCATAAAAGAGTCTCTACAAGTCTGAAACAAAACCATTAAATACGATTCTCGTTCAACTAACGACACACCATGATTGTTGGCACAATGGTTAAGGCACGCGTCTTCTCACTGCGTTATACTGTAAAAAAAATAAAATTAAAAACAGTCGCAAAGAGTTGAACTATGGACCAGGTGCTCCACCACATGTGTAACCAACAACTACACCATGCAAAATAGCATGTCATTGTCATAACATTAAGGGGGTGAACAATTGTATGCCAAGCTATGTAAGTGTGTTTTGGCTTAAAGAGGTGAAGTTTTTAGGACATACTATATCCGAGGAAGGAGTGGCAGTTGACTCTAAAGTGAAAATTTTCCTTGGATTTGTAAATTACTATAAGAAATTAATTTATTGAGGGATTTTACAAACTGTCCTTAATTACCTTTTTTATTAGGCAAAATGGATTGCTTAAAATTTCTACAGCAATTTGTAGTATTATTCTTTTTTGAGGCAAGCAATCTCTGGTATTTTTAAAAAAGAGAAAATGAATAAAGAATATAATCACACTTGGGGACAAAGACCTAACCCAAACAAATCAACAAAACTAAAGATATTCCTTTTAAAAAGGAATGAATTCTTTTACATTGAAAATTGGTATACCTACCCACCAAACAAAAGAAAATAAACCTAATTCAAAGGAGGGAAATATATCAACACATTTACAACCTTTCACTTTAACAGTTTCACTTCGAAGGGTAATACATCCACTAGCATTGTGACTATCAACAAAACTGCTAAATGTAACAATACATTTACCTTCCTTGATATGCTTATCCACCAAGGACTTATCCATGGTCGCAATAGGATCCTTCGAACTACCAAGTGATCTATATATGGGATGATATATAAACTTTTCGTTACTCTCCTGGTTAGGCCCAATGATATCAAGAGGTTCACCCTTAAAATGGGGATCCCCTTTGTGCAATACATCTTATTGACTGTAGTTTTTAGAGGTAGTAATGATTCTAAAATCTCTGAACTCCTCAAGATTTCTGTTGAGTAATTCATATATTATGAGAATATCAAAACTCTCCTGAAAGTGTAGTGTAAGAAGATGATCATTTAGGGAGATGAGAAACTTAGCAAGAGAAGGAAAGATATTGATATTGGTTTTTATCTAGAAGGATTTGGGTGGAAAACATATGGAAAAGGAAATGATTGAGTTATGTGTGAAATTGACAACAAGGAAACGTGCGCGCGCACGTGTGTGTGTGTGTGTGTGTGTGGGTGTGCACGTGCGTGTGTGTGAGTGTATAGAAGACTTGAGAAACATGGGTTATATCGAGCAGTAATTGCTTTCAAACCAATTAGTCAATTTTCATTACTATACATCAGAATTAGAAAAAAAAAACGAAACTAGACAAATTAAGAATAAAAATGTTTTGATTAACAGGACAACCGTCATATGCTAAAGAAAAATAATAAAGAAGGAAAATATATGACAAGACTAAATAGAGATATAACAAGACATGTCATACAGACTCAAGACTGACAACATGCAAAGAAAAAGTTTGAGACAAACCATTTACGGGACGTTAGCAACAATGGAAGTCGCTAAACTTAGATGTAGGACCCCCTTGTATTGTAGACCTAACCAAAGATTGATGGTTATTTGAATATGTTGTTGAATTTGAGTTCAAAATTGTATTTAGATAAGACATTTTGTTCATGTAATCCATTTTATGTTTAGTACAATGAGTATTTTTTTGTTAGGAAGTATTTTTTGTAAGTAAAATCAATTTAATTTTGAGCCTATACTGAAACTACTCGTTTTTAGCACAATCAGATATGTTCAGAACTATACTTCCCAATATGTTCGGAAGTTAACTAACGTATATGTGTTTGTTATCAGACACCCCCAATAATAGACACGGTAGATTAACGAACCAGTTCGGAAGTTAACTATCAAACATTTTTCGTTGCCACAGAAGTTTACTCCCATACATGTTCGGAAATTTGTCATCGAACCTTTATTCAGTTCAGCATAAATGGGTTCCCATGCGTGTTCTACTTGAGGGTATTTTTGAAATTTTAAAAAATTGGAGGTGTCCAGGAAGTTAGGAGAGGGTTGTAGTATGGGCCAAGTTTAATAACACTTACTAACTATTAAAATGAAGGGTGTTATTTTTCGTACCCCCCTCATTCCCTCCCACACCCCCATTTTTCCATAAATGCCAATAATACCCCTGTGTTTTTAAAAAAAAAAAAAAATTGAAAATTTTCGGAATTACCTCAAAATAAGGTAATTCCGGTTCAAAAACAATGAAATTTTCGGAATTACCATTTTTAGAGGTAATTCCGGTTCATAAAAATTTCGGAATTACCTCTTAAAAATGGTAATTCCGAAATTTGTATTTTTTTTTTGTTTGTATATTAAATTAATATTTAAACGCGTTTTATTTTGGAAATATGATACGAACGGTTTATGATTTAAATAGCAATATGTCAAAATATATAAAATGAGCAACATAAAAAAATATAATGTACAAATACAACTACTATGGGTCCAAAATGTTTAACAATGACTGAAAATAAGCACGTGAAGTGGGTGAACGGGCGACATCTAAGGCATCCCGGGTCAATGCAGCTGCTCTCTGCACCCTCTCCTCATATGTCTCTGGGACAGCAGGCTCCTGATGATATGGTGGATCCCGAGTGGCCGTGGCTCGCTCTCTGCTGTGGAGTCGCACCGAGTAAGACGCACCACGTTACTGGATCGTACCAAGGAAGGTAATCAGGATCGCACTCTCCGTGGTAGCCCGCCAATCTACTAGCCCGCCAAAATGTCCGCGCCGACTCGATACATCAAGCCCCTCAGTATGATCTTGTCGCGCAGAGGAGCATTACCCGAAATGGGTGCTCTAGGGATCCTCTGTAGTAGCCGCCGAATCGCCAACGCACTGCATCGACATGTAGGGAGAGCAGCGTCATCGGCCCAAAGCAACTTGACCTCACAACAGCGAGATATGTTCGACAAAGGAACATACCGCTGTGGTCATCATAAGGGTGTGAGGATGACATCCCCACCGCAGAGCATCTATCCGCGCCTAAAGTCCACCAACTTGACTTTATCCACTTCTTGTTCCCACCGGTGGCACGTGGTCGATGCGTCCTAGCTAACACTTTCCGACCAACGGCCGTGGGAAAGTGCTCGTAGATCCAAAGATCGAAATAGTTAAATTAAAAAAATAATCGATTATTAATATATGTTAAATTTAATTAAAAGTTTTAAATTAAAAAAATAAATAAATGATTACCGGAGGAGTGTCGAGTATCCGCCGAACCGCTTGTCGTATAAAAGACCGCTTTAACCGGGTGTAGAGGTAACTAAGAGCGGCTATACCCCAAGACCACCAGCCACCACACTGCTTTGAAGATCCTGAGCGGATACATCCACCTCACCGCACTAATGTGTGACTCTTGTCGCCCCTGAATGGTGGTGCCTATCGAGAAGAGCATGTAGCACCGTGCGCACCGCTTTCATAAGCACCCCGTGCCATGTTCGCCTTGTGGCGTCCTCTACACAGAGATCCTCGAATCGCTCTGTTATCCTTAAGCTCCTGGATGACAGTAGCCTGATCCATGCCCAAACGATCCACAGCCATGTGAAAAGCCTCAGCAAATTAAAATCGGCTTGTGGTCCAATGGGGTGCCATCCAATGCAAGTGGAGCAAAGACGGCCACATCATCCAAGGTGACTCATCATCTCCCAAAGGGGGCATGTGGAATGAACAGTCTCGGGATGCCACCTCTCCAAAAGCGATATATCAACTCATGGTTGATTCCCCTCGAGTGTGTGATGTCCAACTCGAAAAGCTTAGCCGACGCAACCAAAGCTCTCTACACGTGGGTGGTGGTCGAAGTAGGTCTAATTTTAGAAAACTTACGCCGAGATACAACCTTTAGTTTCCGAGGCTGAAAAAATTCAAATTAAACCAAACGTTATTAAAAATAAGTAATTAATTGTTGTTAAGTAAAATTAAAATAAAAAATTAAAATATTACCTCGCCATCTATCCAAGACGCCAGCATCGTATCCCAGGTGTAAATATAAGGGTGTGTGCTCCACACCGGGCAAATGAACCTCCTCCTCCTCAACCTCCTCCCGAACCTCCCCTCCTCAACCTCCTCCTCCCAACATCCTCCTCAACCTCCTCCTCCTCAACCTCCTCCCCGAACCTCCTCCAAAGCCTCCCAACCGTCATGATCTGACTCTGGGTACTCCTGTTGGTGCCGCATATTGTACTCATAATCGTGGTGGTCCCAGATCCATTGCTCATACCGGGTGAGGCTCGCCGAGGCCGAGGCTCGAGCTCAACCATCTCTACCACTCGCACGCAGGCTCTCTCGCGCTCGACACTCGAAGCATGCCCAGCCGACTCCGAGCCTCAGTAAAGTGTCCGGAGAAGGAGTATCGCTACTACTCGCCTCCCTGAATCTGTATGCTCGTCGTCTCGCGCGGGCGTGTCTTTGCTCCGAGACTCTCCGCTCTACGTTGTCCGATCGTCTACTCGCCATTGTTAAAAAAATAAATGTAATTAGAAAATATTAAAAATTGAAAAAAAAAAAAAAATTAATTTTTCGAATTACTAGGTAATTCGAAAATTTGAAATACCTCGAAGTGAGGTAATTAGGTTCATATTTCTGAACCTAATTACCTCACTTCGAGGTATTTCGAAATCTTTTCGAATTACCTAGTAATTCCGAAAATCCCATTCGAATTTACTTACTTTTTCCGAAATTGTGAAATGTGAAATGTGAAATGTGATTTTTGTAAATTTTCAGGGGTATTTTTGTCCAATTGGGAAATTATGGGGGTGTGGCAGGGAATTTGGGGGTACGAAAAATAATACCCTAAAATGAATTTTGTAGTTTTATGTTATTAGTTAGGTACTTGAATTTTATAATTCAACTGCATGTACTTTCTATTTTAGGAAAAGTGATTTGAAAGGCAGGTAGACGAATAGTTCCAAAAACAATAGCTTTTTGGGTTTCATAGTCTCAATAACTAAGTTTGAGGAATTACCAAATAGAATGTTTAATTGTTTATGGAAAGCCAATATTAAATACTCAGTACTTCAAAAGTACATTTTTCATTTAAAACTAGCAATTTCTAAAACCTTAATAACACCCATAATATGTACACACTTTTGTGTGCTTATCGGGAAAAAAATGTACACTTTTGTGTATAATAGTCTTTTAATTATCACAAAACTCAACAATGGTTCTAAAACTGTCCCAAAAAATAAATCTTCATAATTTTGCTCAAGCTTTTATCGTACAATCTAGGACTACTTTTAAACAAAATAAAAATACAAAACACTTGAACAACTCAAAAGCATCTATGGACATTCATGAACTGAGGGTGGAAGAGGCTTCTTCATTTAATATATGTTACATTCATACAATGAATCAGCCATCATAATCGTCTGTCCGACCAAAACCACCAAGATCCTCTCTCATTTTCATACTTGAACGCTGAACTAATCGCACCAATGCCTGAACCACCTCTGATGCAGGTGGCCGAAATTCGGGCTCAGGCTGGTAGGAAAAAAGAATTAGAATTAGAATACCTATAATGCAATCTTAATCATGTATTATAACGAAAATTATTCTTATCAAGGAGTGCTAGTAACACATTATTTTCAATACTCTCTTTATGATTCGTTAATATTTATGAGGGTTCTACCACTTTGAAAATAGGATTTACCTGAACACAAAGGGCGATGATGTCAGCAAATCGGAAGAGTGATTTAGGAGGGTAAAGTCCCCGCAAGGCAGGGTCAACCATTTTTTCCACCGCATTTATGTCATGAAGCTGTGGGGTAGCCCAACGAACCAGATTTTGCTCTGGTTTTGGCTTTGAACTGAAGATATGAAAGAACAGTTAACTTTATCTTAAATAAATTATGGAATATATTAATTGCATAGAGGAAATACTATAGAGAATGTAAGTACCTGTCTAGAGGCATTCGACCTGTCAAAAGTTCTAGCATGACTACCCCAAAACTGTAAACATCACTCTTCAGGCTATAGGCTGAAGGTTTTGTGCATTCTGGTGCATTATATCCTGCCCCAAGATTTTGGCTAGTACGCTGGAAACAAACGAAAGCACTAATCAGAATAACGCCATATTAGACATTTAAATGTGATAAAAAAAAACAGAGAAGTCAAGATGTTCAAACAAATTTAAATATTTAAGAAATGAGAATCGATTTACTTTCTGTAGAAGATAAAAAGATCATATCAAAATTGCATAGAGGCAGTAAAGAAAAGGAAATAAGCATAAATATTTGAGAGTTAAAAACAAGAAGAAAAACCTGGTGGAAGGATGCCAAACCATAGTCAGAGAGACGGGGATTCAGATCTGTGTCAAGCAAAATATTGGAGGACTTGATATTCTTGTGAACTAAAGGTGGAGAACAAATATGATGAAGGTACCTGAATATTTTAGTTTATGTCCATAAAAATAACGGTGTTAGTAACACTTAAACGTAAAACAAAGACTACTTTTTTTTAAAAGAGATTCATAGTGGAAATAGGTCTAAGATCATCGTACAATATCGAATTCAACTTGAGAAACAAAAGTTATGCAAGTCATAAATCTGTTGAGTATTTGAATTTTCATAAATAAATGTTAATATTCATATATATGCAGGAATAGGCTGTCCATATATAATGTCATAAAAGCTAAATTAAAATGCAAGTAATATATGGTAGATATAGACTAACTCAATAGCCCGAGCAGTTCCCAATGCTATTCTGACTCTGGTGTTCCAAGTTAGCGGTTTGCTGAAGTCATCAGATAAGTGTAGAAAGTCGTGGAGAGAACCATTTCTGAAATAATCATATACTAATATGTGCTCCTGTTCTGAACAATAACCAACAACCTCAGCAATATTTGGATGACGAAGTATGCAGATGTTTGAAACAATCTGAGAGAATTCCTCTGGAGGACCCCCATCAAAAAGTGAAGGGTAGATTTTTTTTACAGCATATACCTGATTTAATAAAAAAAAGTATAAGGAGTTGCATTTTAGTTTAGACATTTGCGGCTGCAAGCCTGAAGTCAGACATGAACATTTGCATTTGCATCTTCATTTGTTGTGCTTGCTGCTTAGCTAATCTTATGAACATTTCATGCACGTACATATACTAGTAATCCATGACTATTTTTATTATACTAAAGCTAAAGCTAAACCATAGACTAATTAGGCAGAAAGTACCTTTCCGTCAGCATATTTGGCACGATAAACACGTCCAATGGATCCTTCACCAAGTAGTCGGCCTGAAGCAAAATTAGCAGTACCAGTCTGCAATTCTGCCAATGAAAATGGAGTAGAACGGATTGAAGTGCTCCTTCTAGCATTTAGACGATTGGCAAACTCATTGTCATTAAAGGATTGCACACAATCAGAGATTGATGACCTAACACCAATTGATGGGTTTTTTTGTAAATTCTTTATGTCAATTGCAGTGGATTCCGTTGATTTAAATCCTGCCACTAACATAACATCAATCAGTTGTTGAATGATAATGTTAACTCCAACAATATTAACTAACTTCTTTTTTAACTACTTTGTACATCTAGTTAGGTGTTGATATTAGGTGTCAAAAGATCATTTCTCATTGTTATATAAGTTAGCTGTGATGATGGCAACTCAATGTAAGAAAGACGTAAACATGCATAAAGCAAACTTCCTTTAAAAATACTAACACAACTTCAACATAAGAAGAATATGTTGGCTGGCATAAGAAATCAGAGTCAAATGAAGTTATGAATCAAAGAGAAGAATATTATGAAATCTGTGAATGTAGAAATCACCTTTGTATTCTTGGCTGACATCAGAACCTAAATCTTTAGTTAACTCCTGAGACGCAAGGGGTGTAAAAGATCTGCGCTCACTATGCCTATCTTCATCGCTAAAATGTGAAGAAGGTAAAGATGACCTTCTTTTAGAAAGAGCAACAACGATTATGATTACTGCCAGCACACCAAAAGCAATGCCAGCTATAGCCACTCCACTTATAACAGATTGTCCACCACTCTTTTTCGCGGTATTCTTGACAGGAGTTGACCAAGAGTTTCCACCAGTTCTTTGGAATTAATTACCAGTAGAAGAATGTTAGAGAAACATCATAAGTACAACACCGTTTAATAAATAAGTGCAACAAAATACTTACTCCAAGCTTTTTATACCCGTTAACTCCTCAGGGAACGAACCAGTAAATTGGTTGTTTTCAACATTCCTGTTAAAAATTAAAATACCAATTCATTTTTTGATACTCAGCCTCTTGGATGGATGAGTAAAACCAATTTACTATCTAATTTCAGGTATATCAATCATTCCTTTAAGAGATTGCATTACAAATTCACATTTTGAAAATTAAAAGTAAGTTGACTCATCAACTTAAAATATCTTTGTCTATACTGAAGTGAGACAACATGAATTGACAAAACTACTTCTTAGATTTCCTTTGTTCATGATGAAAGATGCTACTCAGGATTTTCTTTTTAGCAAAAAAGAATATTTGAATGAATGAATAACCAGTCATATATAACAATGATATATAGATATACACACATTTATATCTACACATATATATATATATATATATATATATATATATATATATATCTTTGTGAATATTAGTGGAAAACATTTGAGCAGAGGGATGGAAAATCATTCTAAGGTGGGTAAACAAGAACTTACAATTCTTCAAGTGGGAGGCTGGCAAGGACATTTACGGAACCAGTGAATTGGTTGTTTTCCAGATACCTGCACAAAAACAAATAGAAGTTAACAGTGCTGTTGTCAACTAGGGTGGTGTATGTGTGTGTTCCTTCACAGAGATAGTGATTGATTTCTTACAACTTCTTGAGGCTTTTGAGTGATTTTAAACTCTGAGGCAGGTTTCCCGATAGTGAATTGAATGACAAATCCCTATATTGTTATTCAAGATTAATGGTCAATAAAAAATTAATGTGTGAAGAAACCTGAAAATCTTATTAAAAAGCCAAATAAGACGGAGAAAAGCTTATATACTTATTTCAAATACACAAATACAGAGAAGCACATTTTCATAATACATAAAATAAAAGTGCCAGCAGCTATATGAAATGTAGCATTTATTGTATATATGCTTTTCTGAAAGGGGAAATTGTATCAACATCAACACTTGATCTATTACATTCCACATATTGTAGATAGAACCAGATTCTCAACTCCTATTAAATGCCAAAATCAGCAATGCATGAAACTACAGATCATAATATTAAAATCTTTGCCGAAAGTATCTTCACACTTACAGGTGCTTGAGTTTAGTGAGGCTCTTAAATATATCGTTCAGCTGGTTATTGAGCTTATTATGTCCAAGATTTCTGCACGCATAATATGTAAAGAAATGAAAGAAAAACTTTCAGAAAATAATGAAAAAAATAGAAAGGCACTTTACTTACAGGTAGGTGAGTTCATTCATCTGAGAAATGGAATAAGGTACACCTCCATTGAATTGGTTCTTAGAAAGATCTCTGCATAACCAGATGACAAAATTATTGGGGACGCAAACAAGTGATACCAATAAAATCAAATGCAAGCTACATAGAAGAAGAAAATTTCGTAGCAGATTGCATTTTATTTATCTTCCTTTAAGATAAAGGAGAATGAACATCTTTGATTCAGAATGTTAGGAAACAGTGCTAATTTTTGGTAACAATATAAAACAGGTATTCAAACTTTTAAAACGTAAAATCATATTGACCGATATCTAAGGAAGATGAAATCCACAATCTATCTTATCATGTCAAAGGGAAAAATCTCAATAGCTCAAACAAGACCAATATATCCTAAAACTTAAGGCAATCATTTTAAGTGAAGACATTAGTGTTACATTTATGGAATAATGAAGTACTAGCAGTAGCAGTGTAGCACTAAGTTTAGCACGTTAAAATGCATGTGAGTTACTATTTGTTACGAAGTTGACTTACATGTAACGAGCATTCGGAGGAAGTTGATACGGTATATCACTCTTGAGGTTGTTGTTGCTCAAATCACTGTACTACGAAAAATTAATGCATGGCATTTAAGTGGCGTTCTTTCATTGCAAATGAAAATAAAAATAAAAAAGATAAGAGGTGTTTATTTGAATATCTGGGCCTTACAAGCGAGTAACTGACGTTAAGCTTGACAACTGGTAGCCCATTGATCCAGTAAGTCCCATGTCTGATAAATTTCTGCTCAAAGTAAAACATAATTAGAATGCCTCAACACCAAGTTAAAAACATGTGACAATGATTCAATAAAATACTTCAGAGAAATCCTAGCAATGCACTCTCTATCACAATCAATACGAATCTCAACGACATACGGGTGAGACCGTGTGATAGTGTGTGTGGTGTTTATATGTGGATTTGTCATTGTGACGTTTTATTGACCAAAAAAATAATAGTAATAGACACACACATGTCTAGCAATAGATAAATCAATATGAAATTGACAAGAAGAAGATAATAAAAGGTACATTTCTGTGACAGATGAACCAGAGCATTTGATTCCCTGCCAGGAATCACCACAAGGATCACCTCCATGTGATTTCCAGTCACTAAGTTCAGAAGGCGAATTCAAACTAGTAAACATAACATTAAGAGCTGAAACTGCACAATTCGAAAAAAGAAAATGTGAGAATTGAAGAAGCGCTAACATAAACAATAAATGAAAGGAAAAATGAGAAATGAAAAGTAGGTAATACCATCTTGGGAGGAAGTTTTGCAATGAACTGCGGTGGTTGAAACCGCAAGCAAAGCAATCCAAAACCATGCGATGCGATGGAGGTTGTGGTGCATCGCATCTCACAGCGGAGCACAAAGAGGAATTGGAGAAAGGAAAGGTTGTAAGGAAAGAAGGAAAGAAGAAAATGGATTGAAGAGGATTGGGGAAGTGGTTTGTTAGAGTTTTGCCAATTTTAGGAGGGAAAAGAAAGGAAATGAAACGGGTGTCAATGAGATGGCTCAAAATAGATAGCGCCATACCAGAATGAATGAATGCAGAGGGAGGTTACCAACGCTCGCTCCCACTCTTTTGCGGAGCAAAAAACCCCATATTTAGGATTCATATATACTCTACCATTTTTTTTTTTTGACAAACACTGCCATTTTCTTTTAAAAAAAAAAGTTAAATATATTATTGGTCCTATAAATATATAGAGTTTTTTTGTCTTAGTTTCCCTAAAAAAGCTTACCCACTTTCGATATACTCCCTCCGGACCTAAATATAAACAAAAAAGTATGTTATTTTGGTGGACTCAAATATAAGCAAATGTTAACTAACTTACCCATATTTAATGTTATTTTTCCACAACTACCTTTAAATTAATTCATTAATGTTGTGAAAAGATGATCATTAATTAGGGATAGTCTAGTAAATCTATTTGATTTTTCCATGAATCCAAGAAAAGTAGATGCATAAAACCACTATCCTTAATATATGTGAAAGTAAGTATTTTTGCTCATAATATTAGGTCCGGAGGGAGTACTAATTATCTTTCATTAGCAATTTTGGTGATTGTCGATTTCCACTAACGGAGCTGACGTGGCATTGATTATGTGGTTAATTTTAATGTGCTGGCATGTACATGTTATTGCCACATCCTTGAGCTTCTTGTAACTCAGCCACAGTTGTTGTTGTCCACATTGGAAATAAAAAAACAAAATAAGAAACACAAATTAAACCTCAGAATATAACTCTCTCACTCTCTCTCACACACACACACACTTAGGGCCATTGAAGAAATTCAAGGCTGTAGAAGCTGCTTTGCGAGCTCACGATGTGAAGAGGAACAATGAGGGGTAAAACTTCAAAAGGGAAAGGGAAAGCACTTGTGCCATCATGCTCAGTCACGTGACTCGCGTCTTCATCAAAACTACAAGGTAGGGAGTGTGGTTGTGGCGCGAGAACTGTGCTCTGCATCTATAAGTGTAGGGGTAAACAAAGGAAAGTATTTCTAGAGGTGCCCATATTTTGTGGCATGTCCTTAATTTTTGTTTTGTTCATTAATTGGGGTTTAGGGTTTGCATAAATGATATCAATTTGTGAATTAGGGGCATAAGAAATTTGGGGCATAACTATTATGATTTTATGTGTAGAGTCCAAACACTTGTGACCTTGTTGTGTGGGCTGAAGAAATGGAAAATATTGTAGATGGTGGAAACAAAGTTGTCTTAGATGTTAATTGTTGCACTTATCATGAAATTTTTTGAAGAAGTAAAGAAGAAGTCTGCTAAAATGCAGAAAATTGTCAATGCGGAGAGCTTTTATTGGAAATTGACACTAAAATGCAGAAAATCCCCTTCCACAACCTCCTTTGGAATTTGTCTTGCCTTGAATGTTGTACTCTCAGTGATTGCAGCTGAAAACCGTGTCCTTACTTCCCCCACAACTTCATCCAATTTAACTTTCCTAGGATCTTCATCTTTTCAACTAATGTTGCGCCTGAAAAAGTTCCTGAGGGGATCTTTCCTCGTTTACAACTTTTTAAAACAATGAAGTCGCCGCCAATATTTTTTATAAGGAAAAGATTGAAGAAAAACCTTTTTGGAAAGCGAATGACCTTTTGGAAACTGGAAAACTTGGGTTCGGGGGTCGATTAGGCATGGGGAATGTATTAACACCCCACACCTCCTTTCTACCGAAAGGGAACCTTTAATTAAACGTGTGGTTTTAAGCGTTGATTAGGAAGATATTTAGAGTGTTTGTGAAGACCAAACAACAACGGTTTAGAGTGGCCGCACTACTAACTCCCCCGGGAATGAAATCATCACCCACAATCAAACGGCAACGGCGCGAGTGATCATCAATGACAATTAGTTTTGATTTTGATGTTTTTAAAATTCATTTTTGAGAAGTATTTCGTTGGTTTGAATTTGGGAAAATGTTTTGATAACTTGGAAAAGGGTTCGCGATTGGGTTGAGCGTTCGCGATGACCAAACAACAACGGTTTAGAGTGGTCACGCTACTAACTCTTTTGAAAATGAAAATTATCATTAACAACTAAACGGCAACGGCGCGAGTGATCATTAATGATAATCGGTTCTTATTTTAGATAATCAAAAGGGTTTTCGTAATCGAATTGATTTTTGGTTTATGAGATGGTTTTTTGATGTTTGAAAGGACTTTTGATTGAAAGTGGACCTAGACTACACACATTATGACACAATACATAGATAGGCAAAGAATGAACCTGAGTTGAACATTTTAGCTAAAATGCATGAATGGGAAAGAAAATGAACCTAAGTTGCACATCTTATTGAAGATGCTAGGCCATGGAATAAACCTAACTAGGCATTTATGACATAATATGTGAATAGGCGAAGGCATTGTATAATCGATAGGGGGGTGCAGAATTTAAATAAAAGAGTGTGAAAACCTACAGGGGTTGTACTATTAAAAAGGGTGTGACTGGTAAAAGCCCAATAGCGTTTTTGGTTAGGGGCGCTGGCTTGTAGAAAAAAAAGTGAAAGTGGACTTGGGGGTATGATAATCAAATAGAGGGTGTGTAAGGATTAAACTACATCAGACTTTTAAAAAAGGATTAAAATGAATTAACTAACAAACATACAACATATAAAACGAAAAGGTTTAGTTTATGGAACCCTAATCTCGTTTCCCTCTCCTTCTTGCGCCGCTCTCATTTTTCATTTGATAGAGAGAGAGAGAGAGCGAACCAGAGACAGAGGAGGGAGAGAGCCTGCGAACGAACGGAGGAGGGAAGAGGAAGGTCCGAAGAGAAGCTCTGCCAAAGCTGCTACGGTGGTCGGCGACGATGGGAGACTTCCGGCGAAGATGGTGGAGAGAGAGAGCGAATGAGGTCCAGCGAGAGAGAAAGAGGGTGGCGTCTGGTGGTGGTTGTCCGAAGATAGGTAGTGCTTGTTTGGTGGTGGTTGTGGTGTTGGTGTTTGTGAGGAGAGAATGATGGAGGTGAGGTTGAAGATGATGAGGGCAAAGATGAGGAGATGATGACTGAAAAAGGGAGTTGCTTCTAATCTTCTCTCTATTTTATTCTACTCCTTTTCTATTCCTAAATCTGAAACTGAAATCCCCCTCCTCTTGTTTTTTAGTTCTGCTATGTGTGTGTGCTCTGTGTTGTGTTTTGGTTGCTGTGTTTGTGTTTCTGTGTATCCTCCTCTCACTGTTGATGTGAGTCTCTATTTATAATGGGGTTTGTGTGGTGTAGGTGAGTGTGTTGATGCAGGGTGTAACGCCCCGAAAATAATTTGAATATTTATTTAATTAATTACTTAGGAGTTATGTGGTTAGTCATATTTAATTAAATGAATGAGGTGTTTAATTGAATATGGAGGTGAGAGATAGTAAATAAGAGAGTGGTGGTATTATTAAGTTAGGGAGTAGTTGAATTAAATTGAGGGGGGTGCGAATAGGAGCCCACCCATTTAGGCCCAATTGAATTGTTGTGGGTTAAATGAAAGAAATGAAAAAAAAAAGAAAGAAAGGGACCGAGAGAACAGAGAGAGACGCGCGCGAGAGAAAGGAACGAGACCGAGAGGGAGAAGAAAGGAGGAGGGCGACGGTGAAGAGAAGGAGGGAGGGGAGATCTTCCCCATCTTAGCACTAGGTAAGGGGCTTTTTAGCTCATTCTCTTCCATTTTTCCTCCTCTATCTATTGATGTTAGTTTCAATCCCTAATTCCTAGTTTTTGTTGTTTTGCCATTGTTGGGGTTTTGAGCTCAAAGTTGGAATTGGTGGTTGTTTTGGTGTTCTTGGGCTTTTGGAGGATAGGAGAGCTTATATTCTTCAAATTGCAAAGGTTAGGGGGTCTTTTTCATTCATAATAATTTGTAATATGAGTGATTGTATGTGTGATGGGTTTAGGATGTGTAATTTGATGTATTTGGTGAAGATGATGAATAGTGATTAGTGAATATATATTGATTGAGGTGTATTTGAATTGATGAGTGAACATGATTGCTTGATTGTGTTGCTTGAGTTGTTGAATTGATTTTTGAGGAACCCATTATGTTGTTGTTGAAATGGGATTGATATGTATTTTGTGGGGTTTATGAGTGTGGTTGTTTTGTTGTGAATAAATGGGTGTTTAGGTGTATTTGGATTATTTTGATAATTGAGTTGTTGGATTAAAAATGTGGTTGAGTTAATTGAGTTAGTTGAGTTGATTGAGTTAATTGAGTTAATTGAGTTAATTGAGTTTGGTTGAGTTGGTTGAGTTGTTTGAGTAGTTGTGTTCAAGAGAAGGAGGGGGGGCGCCAAGTCCCTAAGGAAATGGCGCCTAGGAGCACTTGGCCTCGGTTTTGGTTGGGTCAAGCTAGGAGGTGGCGCCATTTGCCTAGCAAAATGGCGCCAGGGGCTCGGTTGGTTTGGATGAGGGTGCCACGGGTTAGGCGCCACAATGTGGCTGCCTTGGCGCCTAGGTGTGTCTGTGGCAGGGCGCCAAAGTTGGCAGCCCAAGGCGCCTTGTTGCGCCTGTGCTTGCGTGCGCTTTGGTGCGCCTAAGTGTGGAGGTGTGGCGCGGGGAAGGGCGCCAAATGTGGCTGTCCCGTGTGCCTTGGTGTGCCTTGGGGTGCCTTGGTGCGTTCGGTACGTGTGTTGGGCGCAGGGCTGGCGCCAAGGGTGGCAGCTGTGTGCGCCTGTGTGTAAGTGAATGACGTGTGGTGAGTATGGTGTGGGCACCAATTGTGGTGTGCCCTTATGCTTTAGGCATTGATGTGTGTGTTACAGCAGGGGTGTCCAAGTGGCATGCCCGTGGTTGCCGGCTGAGATGTGGCTTTGTGCCTTGAGTAAGTGGTCCAATATAATTGAGAGTTGCCTAGAGGTTGTCTACGAGTGCGCGCTTCCATTTGGTCCTTATGTGTGACGCTTTAGTCCTAGGTGACGAGAGGTTCACGTAGTGACCGAGTTGTAGTGATTGAGTTGTTCACTACCTATAGAGTAGAGGTGTCCTGTGAGATGGGCGTTAGCCTTAGTGCTATTGAGGTTGTCTAAGAGAAATAGGCAATGTTGTGGTGACGGCGCAATGCCGGTGAGTTTAGTGTTGTTGAATAACACAAGAGATGATATGCTGCGCGTATGCGGCTTTGAGTGGCCTAAAAGAGATGGTTGATTGTGAGTGATGCATTGTTCATAGAGTCTCATGAATCATATGCATCGACGATATGCATCGTGGCGACCTTGAGTATAAAAGAGATGATATGCTGCGCGGCGGCCTTGAGTGGCCTAAAAGAGATGATATGCTCGCGTGGCGGCCTCGAGTGGCCTAAAAGAGATGATATGCTCGCGCGCGGCCTTGAGTGGCCTAAAAGAGATGGATCCACATGCATTATACCCTAGAGTTTGGGTTGCATTGCACTCATGCATACACTCATACATTTGATTGATGTTTCCCGATGAGTGGGAGTTGAATGCTATATGACTGAGGATGAGTGTTTGTTACTTGAGCAAAGTGAGGCTTCTCGATGTTTGTATTTAGTGACGTATGTTAGTATGGTTGTAGAGTGTGTTCTATTTCCTTCCTCGTATAATGCTTATATTATTTGTTATTATTTATGCAAAGAGACTCACCCTAGTATTTTATGTTGCTCGCTCTCGTGGCGACAAACAGTGTTGTGCGGTGTGATATCGAGTGAAGGTGCCCATGCCTTCCCGAGTTAGTGTGTCAAGCTCCGAGTAGTCACATTAGGGATGGGGAGTATAGTATCATTATTTTACTTTATGTATTAAACCGGTTTAGAGTATGTATAGAGTATGTATTGTATAAGTAAGACTTATTGTCATTCCGCATTGTGCTAGTGAACTAGTTTTGGATCATTGTAAAACTAAATGTATTTTTGAGGGTTCGTCCCTATTTAAGTCGTGATATGTAACACGCAATATATGTTATTAATGAAAAAGTATGTTGACTAATTTTAAGTCATATGTATGGTGAACGTAGCATTCCCTTGAGGATGTATCTTTTAAAAGAAAAACAATTTTTGAACTCTGATTTTAATTAAATATTTAAAGAGAGTAAGGGGGTGTTACACAGGGTATCAAAACTCATGGGGGACAATTTCTGAAGAGCAAAACAAACCACCAAGAAGTGGTGGTGGTGCTGCAGCTTTGTTTGTTTAAATCAGGAAAAATCCAAAGAGACAAGAAGAAGGAGGTTGAGTTTGTAGCCAAGAAAGCCTTCCCTCAGCAACGTCTCTCCCTCTCTCTGACCTTTGTTTTGTTTTTTTATTATTAAAAAAAGTACTATTTTGCTTTTAATTTTTGTCCACATATGTAACAATAAGTTGACTTATGTATTTGTACCAAATTAAAAACTATTTATAATGAAAACAATTTTGAAATCTGATTTGTTTTATATAAAAATAATGATTTGATAAAAATATATGGATAACAATAGTAAGTAACGAAACCATTACGCCAGAACGACGATACACGCGAAAGCGCGCACACAAGAATCAAAACACGCACACGCGAATAAAGTAATACGCGCAAACAACAAAAAAAAACGAGCGCACGATTCGAAATGATACGCGCGCACGACGAGAATAAGAAATGTTAGATTGATAACGAACACAACTTGAACACATTTGTACAATTGAAACCTACAGAACGAGACACATATTTTGGGGTTTTCTGAAAACGAGAAAAATGCTCGTTAAAATTGGGCATTTACAAAAATACAATTTTATTTGATTTTCAACTAGTCAGACAAAAATGGGGTATGACAGCTGCCCCTCTTTATTTGGATTTTATCAAGAAATATGAATTGGCCGAGACATATTTCGAAGATAAAATAGAAATAAAGAATTCAGAAATTATACCAATTTTGTCCACTTGGGGAAATCCGAATTTTCTTTTTCTTTTTCTCTTTTTTTGTTTTTTTCTTTTTTTTTTCGGAAAGATAGACACTTTCATGTCGATGCGAAAACAGTAAATAAACACTGAAGTGCAGACATATAAGGTAAAATGGGCACATTCGTGCAGGAAGCGGTAAATTGCCCAGGCTGCCTAAAACCTGTAATTCTTAAACGAACTTTTGACGAATCCGAGTTTGCACGTGGCTTTGAGGAGCACGCATCCTGAGAATCTCTGGTCTTTCGAGCGACCGGGGATCGCATCGACTCCGAATCGATATACTGATCAATGCACGGCTTCCACTGTATCTTAGGCTGATACAACTATTCCGTTGAACTTCACATGGGGCTGCGGTCCATCGCGTTGCTCGTACACGATGTGAGACCATGAACAAAAGGGGGCGCTGAACTCTGATAAGAGCGATCTGAACTCCAAACTGCAATGCACGCTTGAGCTCCGAACTGAAAAGCATTTGAACTCCGAACTAAGGGAGCATTTTCTGGGAACTGAGTGCGAGGATTAGCACAGAAGTATTTATCTGTCCTTGTACCTGCAAATGAGACGAACAAATGCATGCGATGCAAATACCATGATTGCTTTTTGATGGAATGAATGTGATGTGATGCAGGAGTTTCTTTTTGCTTGCATGAATTTTTTTGTCTATGTTTGATGAATGCAATGCATGAATTTTATTTGTTTTATTGCTCTCTTGCTCTTTTTCTAGTCCCTTTTTTTCGCTGGTTCGACCAAATTGTAGGACTTGCGTTATGGGGTGCGATGGTCGTCCATAATGGTGCGAGAGTCACGCTTCAGCCTTTTGAGAATTGCTTTGACACAATCAGCGCTTTTGTTTGATTCTTGTGAATTTATCTGATTGAGAGATCATTTCTTTTCTCATGATTTTCAAAAGTTTCGCAATGAGTTTAATGCTCTGATTTATACACATTTTCATAATTCATTTATCATCTATCATAAAACATCATTTTAAAGCACAAATGAAAAAGGAAGCAATGATAGAACGATAAACGGACGGAGTGGGAAATTTGGACTTTTTATTCAAATGGAAATCGGACGCGCAAAAAGTCGCGCCGACTGAAAAGAGTACATTGAGAATTTTTAAACTAAAAAGAAAACAAGAAAAATGGACGCAACAGATCTTATGAGCGCTTTTTGTCTTTGGAGTGTTGATGCCAATCACCCATACTTATATCCTTGATCACCCTTTTATCCAAGCTTTTGGAGGTGCTGCTTGCCTCTTTTACTTTTTTAAGTCCAACCTTCCTGACCTTAATTTTTGCCTGGACCGCTCTTTGCGAGTTTTCAGTCCACCGGGTCACTCTTTTTTTCCTGGGCCGCTCTTTCGGGTTTTCAACCTAGCGAGCTAATTCTTGCTTGACTCATCTTTCTCTTTTTCTTTTTATTTTTCTCAGGCGTAATACTTCTTGACTGAATCTGAATTGACTGGGTTTCTGAGTTCTTCACCATCCATGTTGGTGAGTACCAATGCTCCTCCAGAAAAAGCTTTCTTTACCACATATGTTCCATCATAGCTAGGAGTCCATTTCCCACGGGGGTCACTCTGAATAGGCAGGATCTTCTTGAGCACAAGGTCTCCTCACAATTCTCGGGACGAACCTTCTTGTCGAAAAGTCGTCTTCATCCTTTGTTGATACAACCGCCATGACACGGGGCAACAATTCTTTTCTCCTAAATGAGATTCAAATGATCCGACGAGCTTGGACCCATTCTCGCTTCTTCCAACTTGGTTTCCATCAAGACCGTAGGAGGGTATCTCAACTTCAATAGGGAGGACCGCTCCCCCATACACCAAAGAGAAAGGGGTTGCCCTTGTTGAAAGTATGACCGAGGTACGATACCCATGCAAAGCGAAAGGAAGCATCTTATGCCAATCTTTGTAGGTTACTACCATCTTTTGCACAATCTTCTTGATGTTCTTATTGGTCGCTTTCATTGCCTGCTCATCTTGGGACGGTATGGAGAAGAATTATGATGTCGGATTTTGAAGTCTTCGTGATAGCTCTTTCATCATCTTATCGCTCGTGTTCTTTGCCATGATCTGTGATAATCTTGTCTGGAATCCCATAGCGACAAACCAGATCTCTCTTTACGAATTTGGCAACCACAGAGCTAGTAATGCTGGAGTATGAAGCAGCTTCAACCCACTTGGTGAAGTAGTCAATAGCGACCAGGATGAAGCGATGCCCATTTGATGCCTTAGGCTCGATAGGACCTATGACGTCCATGCCCCACATTGAGAATGGCCAAGATGCAGTCAAGACATTTAGGGAAGCAGGTGGCACATGAATGTGATCGGCGTAGATTTGACACTTGTGACATCTTCTTACGAAGCTATAGCAATCTGATTCCATTTGCAACCAATAATAGCCCGCTCTTAAGATTTTCCTTGCCATAGTGTGCCCACTAGAATGAACTCCAAATGAGCCCTCATGGACTTCCTTCATGATTTTTGTCGCCTCTTCTTCTGCCACACACCTCAGGAGGACCATATCATAATTCCTTTTGTATAGAACTTCACCGTTCAAAAAGAAATTCCTTGACAATCTTCTGAGGGTTCTCTTGTCATTCTCTGATGCTCCAAGAGGATACTCTCTGTTCAAGATGTACTGCTTGATGTCATGATACCAGGGCTTGTTATCTGACTCTTCCTCAATTGCCACGCAGTAATGATGTGCTGGCAAATCTCGATGTTGAATCCTGATGTGGGTCAAGCTTTTGTCGCAGCTGATATTGAACATTGAAGACAAAGTGGCTAGTGCATCAGCCAACTGATTCTCATTGCGAGGAAGATACTAAAATGTGATTTCCTCAAAAGGCTCAACCAACTTTAGAATGTAATCTCGGTAAGGGATCAGCTTGGGGTCCCTGGTCTCCCAATCACCATTCACTTGGTGAATGACTAGAGCTGAATCTCCGTCCACATCAAGCCTCTTAACCTTCCAATCAATGGCTGCCTGGATACCAAGAATACATGCCTCGTATTCTGCAATATTATTGGTGACGTAGAAGCTTAGTCCGATGAATGTAATGAAGCGATTATCGTGGAAATCAAGATCGCCTCGGCCCGCGCCCATACATGTTGGAGGCACCATCAAACACCACTCTCCATCTTTCATCTTCGGGGATTTCCTTCTTCAAACAAGGCCATGATATCTTCATCCGGAAAGTCATACCGCATAGGTGATAGTCTTCAATGGTGGGTGTGCGTATATCGCCAAATAAGCACTACCTTTAATTGCTTTCTGAGTGACATATAGGAGATCATATTCTGATAACTGCATTTGCCAACGGGCAAGCCTCCCTGTAAGTGCGGGCTTCTCGAAGATGTACTTGATAGGATCCATTTTAGATACCAACCAAGTAGTGTGACTTAACATGTACTGCCTCAACCGATGAGCAGCCCAAGCTAAAGCACAACAAGTCTTTTCTAGCAGCGAGTACCTTGTTTCACAGTCAGTGAATTTCTTACTCAAATAGTAAATGACATGCTCTTTCTTCCCAGATTCATCGTGTTGCCCTAACACACAACCCATTGAGCTGTCTAACACGGTTAGGTATAGGATCAGGGGTCTGCCGGGTAAAGGAGGCATCAAGATAGGTGGATTCTGAAGATATTTCCTGATCTTTTCAAATGCTCTTTGACAATTATCATTCCATTTGGTCTCTTGATTCTTGCACAATAATTTGAAGATTGGTTCAAAAGTGGCGGTCAACTGGAATATGAACCTAGAGATGTAGTTCAGTCTTCCAAGAAAACCCTGAATCTCTTTTTCTGTTTTAGGAACTGGCATCTCAAGAATCGCACGCACCTTGTCTGGATCAATTTCTATCCCCTTTTGGCTGACGATGAATCCCAACAACTTTCCTGATCGCACGCCAAAGGTGCACTTGGCAGGGTTTAATCTGAGCTTGAATTTTCTCAACCGCTCGAAGAGCTTTTGCAATTTGACAATGTGTTCCTCATCAGTTTTAGACTTTGCGATCATATCGTCCACGTAGACCTCTATTTCTTTGTGCATCATGTCGTGAAATAATGTGACCATAGCCCTTTGATAGGTAGCACCGGCGTTCTTCAACCCGAACGGCATGACTCTGTAACAAAATGTTCCCCAAAGAGTTGTGAAAGTTGTCTTCTCCATATCCTCAGGAGCCATCTTGATCTGGTTATACCCTGAATACCCATCCATGAAGGAGAACAGCGAATGCTGCGCCATACTATCCACTAAGACATCAATATGGGGCAGGGGAAAATCATCCTTGGGACTAGCACGATTCAGATCTCTATAATCAACGCACATTCTAACTTTCCCGTCCTTTTTCGGAATCGGCACGATGTTAGCAACCCATTGTGGATACTTGGCTACTGCTAGGAACTCGGCGTCAAATTGCTTTTTCACCTCATCTCTGATCTTTAAGGACATTTTTGCTTTACCGGAGGACATTCTGGCTTGACCGACAACTTATGTACCACTATGTCAGTATCTAACCCTGGCATATCTTGATAAGTCCATGCGAAGACATCGACATAGTCATGCAAGAGTTTGATTAACTTCTTGCGCTCACTTTCCTTCATTGAAGTACCCACCTTTACTTCCTTCTTACTGTCCTCTGTGCCTAGGTTAATTATCTCAACAGATTCCCCATGCGCCTGAATGACCTTTTCCTCTTGTTCAACCATTCTCATCAATTCTGGAGGGGTTTCCCAGTCATCCTCAACATCGTCCTCAGCTTGATTAACGGGGTGATCAAAATTAACATATGAACCGTTGGCATCATTATTCTCAAAGATATTCGTTTTAGATCTGCATTTGCGGGAATAGAAAGAAATGAACAAGCAAAAAAGAAACACAAGATGAAGACACATGACAATGAAAAGCAATTTTATTCATTTGAGAATTCAAAACAAATATTTTATTGATAGATGATATTCGAAGGAAAAACATGCATGCCCATATGAAATATTCTAAGGCCTTGGGCAAAGCCAAAGAATTTACATTGCAAAATTATTACTTTGGAATGAAAATAACAGAGAAATCAATGATCTTCCAATTATCAAGCTCTTCATCTGCAGCACTGCGACGCACCAAGTCCACACCTTTGTCTTCCACAACTGATTCTTCCTCAATGACGGTCACCTGATCGGGATCCAGCATACCCGCGCTTCTGAAGCTCTGGGAGAAATCTTAGATAGGAACCTTCTTCAAGCTTGGTTTCCGCCCCTGAAGCTTAGCTAGCCTCCCTTCTTGCTTTTCCTCAGCCATTCTCTTCTTATCAGCTTGAGTGGGCCAATATCCTAACCCACGCCTATCCTTGTACTCTTGCAGCTGTACCGGCGCCAAAATTCCTTGCTCGGACTTTCCTAAACCTTTTCCAATCTGGTAACCATTTTTCAGCATGACCTTGGCTACCATGATAGCAGCGTTAGATATCTTTGGTGCAGGCAATGGGGCTTCTTCCCCCACGAAAGCGGCATTTGCAATTTCCAGCGACTGAAAGGTAGATTCAAGTGACTCCTCTGCCGCCTCAATGTATTGAGGAGGATGGGGCTTGCTAATTAGGAGCTCTTCTTCTCCACAAACGACTATCGCCTTGTCGCGACTACAAACTTAAGCCTTTGGTGGAGGGATGAAGGAACAAATCGTCGGCATCATGAATCCGTGGTCTCCCAGAGAGACAAACAGAGATGATGCAATGTCCATGATCTGAAAATTCACATAAAATACTTCTGGACCTATCTGCATCGGGAACTCCATTTCTCCTATAACCTCTTTCTTGGATCCGTCAAATGCCCTAACTAGTGTTGAGCTAGGCTTCATATACGAACAGTCTACATTTAGTCTGTTCATAGTAGATTTGGGCATGACATTCAAAGAGGATCCATTGTCAATGAGGACCCGAGAGAGTGTATATTCACCACATCTGAATGAAATGTGAAGTGCCTGATTATGCCCCTTCCCCTCAGGGGTGAGCTCATCATCAGTAAAGGTAATATAATTGGATGCAACAATATTCCCTACGATGCCATCGAGCTGGTCAACAGTGATGTTCTGGGCTACATGGGCTTCATTTAATACTTTCATTAGAGCTGCACGGTGGGCCTCAGAATTGAGCAGTAAGGACATGATAGAGATCTTTGCAGGAGTGTGGTGCAGCTGGTCCACCACTTTGTAATCACTCTGCCGCATGATCTTCAAAAATTCTGTGGCCTTGTGTTATACCCTTACCTTTGCGAATCCTTTCCTCATCCTCCTTTGAGGGACCCTTTTTCAGGACTTCGGGGACATAAACACGTCCGCTTCTAGTGATTTCACTGCTTCCCGCAATGTTTGTGACATCAGGAACAACTTGAGGCTTCTGAATTGGAACTGACGCCCCATAGCTCCATGGAACAACACTGTTCTCTTAATAAGGAGCTGGAACGGGAATCACAATGGTTTTAGGTCTCTCCACGATCGACTTTCGGCTATACGGGACCTCAATAGGTTTCTAAACATCTCTGCTCCTATCTAATTGGAAAGTCAACACATCCTCCTCTTTCTCTTGTACACCTATTTGGATTATATGATGATCCAACAGGTCCTGCAAAACTGTCTTGAAGGCCTCACATGCCCCAGCACAATTAACATCAACACATCTTTCTGAGTACATCCTCTCTTGATGACCCCGAATTTGCACAGCTCTGCATGAATGACCTCTAAGGGTGTCTGTAACACCCCATTTCTACCCAGCAATTTAAATCAAAAATCAGAGTATAAAAATCATTTTATTTGAAATCATCCAATGGGATGCTACACACTACGTCATTAAAATAACAACAACAAACAATTAAACTCATAACAACAGATTAATACGTAACACCAGAAAAACACGTGGAAATAGGACTCCCATAACTATATTGTTTTAGTCCACGCACTGGAAAACTCATACAACACGCAGCGGAAATAAACAAAGTCTCAAAGAGACAAACAACGATCTCAAAGAATACTATAAAACAAAGAAATACAGAGTTCAACAAATCAAAAGAGATAAACAAAATATGATCCTAAACCCATCCCCTAGGTGCTACGTGATCGAGCGGCATCGACTTCGGGAAGTGAAGGAGATAAGCCTTCACTCATGGTTACCTGTGGTAAACAACAAATGAGAAGGGGTGAGTCTCAAACCACATAATAAAGACTATAATAAGCAGTATATTAGCTTTATAGGAGTCAATCAATCACAACAATCACAAGTTATTTCACAACAGTCACATTCACTTCAATATTCATTTATGAGAATGAATGCAATGTAATGCAGTCATGCATGTGGTACCATTTGCCCCCATGGCAGCATCATCAATAAATTGAGCCCACATGGCTCTGGCCCCCATGGCCTGGCCCCCATGGCCTCATCATCAATATATAAACGTCGCGACCGCAGCCGAATGTATGCATGAGACTCCATGAACATGCCATAAACACAATTACACATCATCAACATCATTTCTCACCTCATTGTCAATTTTAGTTTTAGCCCCCATGGCTCTAGCCCCCATGGCTCATGCCCCCATGGCATTATCATCATTAACATCATTCACTTCATCACTACAGTCATGTCCCAAGGACTACACATCACTAGAGGACTAAAACCTCACTCAAGGACCTAAACACCACTTAGGACCAAAATAGCACACCTAGGACAAAACCATCACCTAGGGACCAAAACAGCACACCTAGGACCAAACTGTCACCTAGGGACCAAAACAGCACACCTAGGACCAAACTGTCACCTAGGGACCAAAACAGCACACACTTAGACACAAGGCAGCACCAGGCGCCATTTTCCCCTGGCAAATCGCCCCACCTGCAGGCAACACAAAGCACATGGGCGCCAAAACTCCAGCAACTTGGCGCCCCCTGTGGCACACAGCCACACAGGCGCCAAAAACACAACATTCTTGCGCCCCCCTGGGCAGCACAGACCTAGACACAAACTAAGACACAAACTGAGACACAGTCTCAGACACATGCGCATTCCCAGGCGCCATGGGCAAAGACATTTGGCGCCTCGCCTGACACATGCAAAGAACACAGCGCAATGTGGCGACCATTTGGCGCCCTGTGCGGCGCCACATGCACACACACACACACACCTTTGTCACACATTATGGCGCCACCCTAGGCGCCATGGGCAGCCAAAATGGCGCCCAACACTTGACACCACCCAACAACCAAAGAACTCGGGCGCTAACACAGCGCCACAGTGGCGCCCACTGCACCACGCACTTGAAACAAGCGCAACCAGGCGCATTGGGCAGCCACTTCTGGCGCCCTGCACCTAGATACAACACACACAACACTCAACCAGCACACAGGCGCCATTCTGGGCGCCTTGGGGCAGCCATTTGGCGCCCCTACACTCACAAACCGTGACACAGGCGCCACCAGGCGCCATTCTGGGCAGCACTTGGCGCCCAGTCACTGCACACACAGACAGACACACCACACAGTGCACAAGGCGCCATTTTCCCAGCAACTTGGCGCCCAGTCACTAGCACACCTGCACACGCACACCCAGCATGACACAGGCGCCATTTCTCTAGGAAATTGGCGCCCTAAGGTATCTAGAATGCCCTAAATCCATTCCTATCCAATTTTCTCAAATGCAAATCATCAAGTACAACTCCAACACACCTTATAATCATTCTAATACCTTCAATTTCACATTTTAATCATCAAATCACTCATCAAAACGAAATCAAGATCATGCAATTATCCAATTCAATCAATTCAAACAATCATTCAAACATCTATTTCAACATCAAACAAGGATCCTATTATCTATATACAACCTATTACAACCTCTATTATAAAGTGAGACTCCCCTTACCTTGAAAAACACCGAAGAAAGCCCTTTCCACCGAGTCACCTACAAAATCACAGCAACAGCTCCTTCCTTTCCTTCTTCTCAAGGTGCGATCCAAGCTTTCTCACTTTCTCCCTTAGGCGCGATTTCCTTCTCCTTTCTCTTCTCTCTTTCTCTTTCTTTCTTTCTTTCTTTTTGGCAAATGGTGCGAATTGCACCAACCCTAGGAGCCTAAGTCATTGGGCTTGGGCTCTTGGGCCAATACTCGCCACCCCGAAATTCCCGATACCATTCCTTTCAATTAAAATAAAATACTACATTATAATTTAATATAATTAAAAAAAATAGTGCAACACTTTAAATAATTTAATCAAATAATTTAATTAAATCATTTAGGGTGTTACAGTGTCTGGATACCCTCCACAGTTTTAATTAAGGATTGGCCCCCCATATCATGAATGGCATTGATTGCAGATTTCTCAAGACCAGGCAGCAGATTAGTTGTGATGCTTGGGTTTTCTTGTTTGAAGGTTATCCCTTTGGTATCAATCAGATCTTGCACTACAACTTTGAAGTCCTTGCAGTCCTCAACAAATATGTGTCCAATCGCCTTTCATGAAATGCACAAGTAACGTTGGGATTGTAGCCTCGGAAGTAGGGTGGCTGGACTGGTTTCATGGGTCTGGTATTGATGAGTTTGTTTGTGGCAAGATAGTTGAAAAGGTCAGTATAGGACATGGGGATGGGATCAAAGGTGGTCTGTTTTTTGTCTTGGTAGTTTTTGTGGTAGTTATTTTGTGGTGGACGAGTTGGTTGCGTTTGAGTGGGGACAGGGATGTTTTGTGGTTGATAAGGTGGGCTTATGGTGATAGTGTTGGTTTCTCCTTCTTTCTTCTTCGGATATCCGGGGAATGGCTTCTTGTGGGTGGTTGCACCTGAGGAACTATGGGCAATCTTGCCGCTTCTCAGTCCATTTTCTAGTCTTTCACCGATGATTACCATGTCTGAGAAATAGGAAGATACGCTGCCGATCAACCGATCATAGTATAATGGTGGCAGGGTTTCCACGAACATGAAGACCAGTTCTTTTCTCCAACAAAGGGGGTGTTACCTACGCAGCCAAAGCCCTCCACTGTTGGGCATACTCTTTAAATGACTCATTATCTCTTTTTGCCATGCTCTGTAACTGTGTTCTGTCGGGCGCCATATCCGTATTGTACTGGTACTGTCTGAGGAAGGCATCAGCCAAGTCCTTCCAACAATGGATACAGGATGGTTCCAGCTGCATATACCAGTTGAGAGATGCCCCAGCAAGGCTCTCTTGGAAATAATGGATTAGCAACTTGTCATCATGAGAATGTGTAGCCATTTTTCTACAAAGACATGGTCGATGGCTTTTAGGCGCGTGTCATGCCTCGGTTTGTCAAGTCGCACTTTGAATTTAGGAGGTAAAACCACATCAGGGATGAGACATAGATCTCGAGCTTCTCTTGCTCTAGAGCTCGACCTTTCAATCATCCTTAAGTGCTCTTCTAACATATGATATCTGTCTCTAGCTTGAGGAGTTTCAGCAGGATAGTTCTGAGGAAAACCATTCATACCGTAGTGAGGATTACTCATCAACATTACGGCTGGGTTCACGTGTGGGTCACGTGAGTGAGTGGTATTCCCAGGAATTGATCCCTGAACTTGGGGATGTACCATTGCTGGTGAATGAAAGCCAAACGGAGTTCCCTGCGGAACAGGAGCCTGAATTTGGGCCTGAGGCGTTCCCGTTCCTCTATTGTTTGTGGCTGAGATGGGTTGGCTTGCTCTGCAACCCTAGGGGGATTACTTCCTGCATTAGCCTCAGCTCCTGGAGGTGTGTATCCGGGTGGGAGTCCCCAAGGCATCCTATGCATGACCGGTTGGCTCTGGTTGTTGGCCCCTGAAGTATGAGCAAAGGTGACAGTCTCAAGACTCGGAGGGGGGAGAGCGACAGCAACTTCAATAGCCACGGCGGGACTTTCAGCGGCAGTTCCGTTCCTCAAGTCTTGTAGTATCACCATCATTTCAGTCATATGTGCTTCCATTGCCCCCATTTTCGTTCTCAACTCCCGATTCTCCTGAGCCAATTGCTCTGGATTGGGAAACTCAGCAGTTGGGGTATCATGGTCTGATTCACCGCTTCCCAGGTCTTCAATAATAGGACGGTCCGAATCATTCTGGTTAGTTGCCATGAGCCTTGCTTGCAGACGCGTCCAATAGCGATGATTAACCAACTTGCCTAACTTTCTGTTGACGGAACACGCTTATGAACACAAGAACGAATAAATGAATGCAATGCGAATGAATGCATGTTTGGTTTGTTTATGTCTTGGTATAGAAATCGCGATGTATTATGTCTTGTCATAGATACACAGGTAGATCTTTGATTATTCTTATTATGTTACTTTCTTTGGATCATACTGAAATTGGAATCTGGAAGCGAAACATGTGTATTCCATACATTTGAATTTAAACAAAATACTTCAAAATCTGAATCCAAAAGTACGATATTCTGATACAACGATTGAAAAAGGAAAAGTACAACAAAAAATGGAAAATTACAATAAAGAAGCTCAAATACAAAGAGCTTTGACATTTCCACTCCTTTTCCTTTTGTTGTTGGTAGAGGTACTTCCGACTTTCTCTTTGGCTTCCTCAACTAGGGCTCTGCAATACTCCACAAATTTGTACACCTCAAGCGGGGTGTTGAGGGGATGCATCTTAGTTTCAGCTTTTCTTAATTTCTTGGGCACATCCGCAAGAGCCTGGTTGACCAACTCTGATAGTTGGGAGAACCTATCCTTCAAGTGTTGAACTTCATCCCTCAGCTCGATGATGACTGCCTGCTCTTCAATCCTACTGAGAAACTCAACATAGCGATGTTCCCAATACTGACTTTCATCCCTCACTTGCCGGTATGCATCGCTGATGTGACAAAGGCGCCTCTTAAACTCATCAGAATCCTCTTGTTCTGCTTTTAGGGCCTGCTGATATTCTCTGAAGATGTTCTCAAATGAGTCTCTCTCTTGCACAACACTGTCTAACTTACTTCCCATTCAGCTTGTAACATGCGAGATTCTCTTTTTGACTTGGCCAGCAAGCTTTTCGCAGTTCTCTCTTCCATTTTTGCTTCATCCCACAATTCTTTCCACTGATTGGCTTCTTCCAGGGCCTTCTTCTCTTTCAAGCTTCGCCTCTTGATTTCCTCCTTGGCTCCTTGCAGATACCTTTGAACTTCTAACTTGCTCTCCTCTTCCCCTTTTAGTTTCTGACTGAACTTCTCAATGGTAGCAGACTTGAGGGAATTTTCTTCTTTCAACCTTTTGTTCTTCAGAGCCATCTTCTCTATCTCAGCTTGCAAAGATCTCTCTTCTTCCTCTGCCTTCATCAGAGCCAACTTAACCTCGCCTAACTCTTCGACAACAGGAACACTAGCGTCTACTACTTTCCTCTCAACTTGCAATTCTTTTTGGTAGGGCAATTGAACATTCTGGATTCTTTTTTCAAGCCACTGAGCGAAGGTAACACCACTAGTCCTCTGAGCAAGCTCTACTTTTCCCATGCGAACCACCGTACTCCAGGCTTGCAAGACCTTTCTAAGCAAACTGTCATCTTTTGGTCTTCCTTCAAAGATGTAAAACGGGAATATCATCTCTTCAGTAGGCGAATTCCTCATCGGATATCCCAATTGCCTCAGAGTCAGAGACGGGTTGTAGTTGATGCATCCCTTAGTGTCCATCAGCGGGACATTTTGAAAACCACCACAGCGGAAGACTACCTTAGGCCTATCTTCCCAGCAAGATGAGAGATGCCAACGGATCGAGTGCTCATCTAGGCTCCCTAGAAACCGGATCCACTCTTGAATACTCATAGCTTTCACCTAACAAGTTACAGCGTAGTCAATCAATTTTTCCACTTGTGTTGGGTTGGTAAAGGCATGAATGAGAAGCCACGCATACAATAGGTGAGAAGAGCAAGAGATTTTCTTCCTTCTCAAGTCACAATGATGAGTAAGAGCAGAATAAGTGTCAGCAAGAATGGCGGGAATTGGATTAATGGTGCTCCTCCCATTCTGAAAAGCCAGGAAAATGCCAATAACGGTCACATCCACATACCTCTCAAGCTGTGGAAAGAGAACAACTCCAAAAATTGCTAAGGCCAAAACTCGCTTGAAGACAACCCAATTTTTACTTCTGGCATAGGCTTCCATTAAACCCTCAAGGTAGCTCATGGAAACCTATCACGTTGTTTCTCTTACGCTTTGGAGCTTGGATCCTCTACACTCACTTGCAACAATGCAAAGAAACCCTCATCCAGTGGTAATGTTTCTTGATACCGTGAGTGACACGGCTTCTTCACTCGAGTGAAACCCAAAATCTGCTGATATTCTTCCAATGTGGGGGCCATTTGAATTTTTTTGAAAAGAAAGCACCTGATTTCAGGGTCATAGAATCTACTCAAAGCTACAATAGCCTCAGTCTGCACCTCTAGCAACAACAACTTCCGGAGATTCCCAAAGGTACTATCAAAAGATCCCCGCTCAATCGGTCCGATCAATGCAACACACTTCTTCAGACTAGTCACATCTACCTTGTTTACAGCTGGGTACCTTGGAGTATACACTGTTTCCCTTCTGGATTCCATGCCGTATCTATGACAAAATTTCTTATTACTTGGGATTCTCGGCAAGCAAACCATGATGAAATGCAAAGATGCATGCGAAAATTATTGAAAATGTATGTTTTATGCAAATGATGTGTGCAAATAATGATGATGTTTTATACCTATGTAACTCAGAGAAAAGTCCTTATTGGCAGTGATTCAAGTTTTTTTTTTGGAAAATGTGGGCCGTACGTGGCTTCATATGGACCTAGTAAGAGAAAGGCTACAACGGCAACTCTTCCCCCCTTTTTTGAAAATAAAGGGCCACATGCTACCTTGTACGGACCGACAAAAGAAAGGCTACAACGGCAGCTCTTTCTCTATTTTCTCTTTTTTTTTTGAAAAGTCTCCCTTTCTTTTTTTGAAAACGTGCCTAGATTACAATGCAACACACAATTTGGTATGCCCCTTGTGTCCTACGAAGGTGGGGACCTAGGTTCTAGGACAACTCGAATGTTCCTCCCGTGTGGGTTCTAGTCACTTCCTCACTAGGTTACCAGAGATAATTCTCTCTCACAATAGCACCCACAACGATGGAATGCCATCTGGTGTGAGGCATCATGAAAGAGCATACTCTGGCTGAAACTTTCGTGAGATTCAGAAGGACAACGGTCCAATTGCCAATCACTACTTGTTTCCACTCTCCTAAGTTTTGTCAGACCTTGGGTTTTAGGCCCCTCTCAAAGCACATAATCATAAGGGTGTGAATGTGTGTGGAAAGGGCATACCACTTAAAACCTCCCAACACATATTACCCCACCTGCAAATGAAAACCCAGACAAACCAGATAAAACAAGCAACAACATGTTGTCTACACTAGGGTTCAATATCAAATAAGCTAGCCTAGGGTTTCAACAACAATCAAGTGCATTGCTTACCTCAAGAAAGGGAGCCAAGAAGAGGGGATCATAGCAAGATGGGGGGAAATGCATGACGGTACTAAGCACATAAGCAAAGGGGAGGAGGGAAAAACAAACATGGAAGAAGAGAAAACAAATGCACATGCATACAACATGATAAGAAAGAAGAGGAAACCGAAAAGGGATAGAAGCAAACAAAGTATCCAAATCAAATCGATAGCACATTAAACCACACATTTAATAGTTAGGCTTGACCCACTTAAAAAAAGAAAATCCCCAGTGAAGTCGCCAGCTGTTGCGCCTGAAAAAGTCCCTGAGGGGATCTTTCCTCGTTTACAACTTTTTAAAACAATGAAGTCGCCACCAATATTTTTTATAAGGAAAATATTGAAGAAAAACCTTTTTGGAAAGCGAATGGCCTTTTGGAAACCGGAAAATTTGGGTTCGGGGGTCGATTAGGCATGGGGAAGGTATTAGCACCCCACACCTCCTTTCTACCGAAAGGGAACCTTTAATTAAACGTGTGGTTTTAAGCGTTGATTTGGAAGATATTTAAATTTGCCTCTTTCTAGAAAAGGGAATGAGAAGACTTAATGAAAATTTTTATTTTTGGCGCTTGACGAGAGTTAGCCTCTCGCTCCTACGTATCTCCCGGTGCGATGGAGAATTCAAAGCTACGTAGTTCTTGTTTGTCCTAAAAAAGGTTTTTGTTTTTTTTATCTTTTTTAGAGTTTTTCGCAAAGGGATTGAGCGTTCGTGGTGACCAAACAACAACAGTTTATAGTGGCCGCACTACTAACTCTTTTTGAAAATGGGATCATCACTAACAATTAAACGGCAACGACGCGAGTGACTATTGATGACAATCAATTTTTATTTTGATTATTAAAATGGTTTTCGCAATTGAAGGGGAGTGTTTGTGAAGACCAAACAACAACGGTTTAGAGTGGCCGCACTACTAACTCCCCCGGGAATGAAATCATCACCCACAATCAAACGGCAACGGCGCGAGTGATCATCAATAATTAGTTGTGATTTTGATGTTTTTAAAATTCATTTTTGAGAAGTATTTCGTTGGTTTGATTTGGGGAAAATGTTTTGATAACTTGGAAAAGGGTTCGCGATTGGGTTGAGCGTTCGCGATGACCAAACAACAACGGTTTAGAGTGGTCACACTACTAACTCTTTTGAAAATGAAAATTATCATTAACAACCAAACGGCAACGGCGCGAGTGATCATTAATGATAATCGGTTCTTATTTTAGATAATCAAAAGGGTTTTCGTAATCGAATTGATTTTTGGTTTATGAGATGGTTTTTTGATGTTTGAAAGGACTTTTGATTGAAAGTGGACCTAGACTACACACATTATGACACAATACATAGATAGGCAAAGAATGAACCCGAGTTGAACATTTTAGCGAAAATGCATGAATGGGAAAGAAAATGAACCTAAGTTGCACATCTTATTGAAGATGCTAGGCCATGGAATAAACCTAACTAGGCATTTATGACACAATATGTGAATAGGCGAAGGCATTGTATAATCGATAGGGGGTTGCAGAATTTAAATAAAAGAGTGTGAAAACCTCGCAGGGGTTGTACTATTAAAAAGGGTGTGACTGGTAAAAGCCCAATAGCGTTTTTGGTTAGGGGCGCTGGCTTGTAGAAAAAAAAAGTGAAAGTGGACTTGGGGGTATGCTAATCAAATAGAGGGTGTGTAAGGATTAAACTACATCAGGCTTTTAAAAAAGGATTAAAATGAATTAACTAACAAACATACAACATATAAAACGAAAAGGTTTAGTTTATGGAACCCTAATCTCGTTTCCCTCTCCTTCTTGCGCCGTTCTCATTTTTCATTTGATAGAGAGAGAGAGAGAGAGAGAGAGCGAACCAGAGAGAGGAGGGAGAGAGCTTGCGAACGAACGGAGGAGGGAAGAGGAAGGTCCGAAGAGAAGCTCTGCCGGAGCTGCTACGGTGGTCGGCGACGGTGGGAGACTTCCGGCGAAGATGGTGGAGAGAGAGAGAGCGACTGAGGTCCAGGGAGAGAGAAAGAGGGTGGCATCTGGTGGTGGTTGTGCGAAGATAGGTAGTGCTTGTTTGGTGGTGGTTGTGGTGTTGGTGTTTGTGAGGAGATAATGATGGAGGTGAGGTTGAAGATGATGAGGGCAAAGATGAGGAGATGATGACTGAAAAAGGGAGTTGCTTCTAATCTTCTCTCTATTTTATTCTACTCCTTTTCTATTCCTAAATCTAAAGAGACAAGAAGAAGGAGGTTGAGTTTGTAGCCAAGAAAGCCTTCCCTCAGCAACGTCTCTCCCTCTCTCTGAACTTTGTTTTGTTTTTTTATTATTAAAAAAAATGTACTATTTTGCTTTTAATTTTTGTCCACATATGTAACAATAAGTTGACTTATGTATTTGTACCAAATTAAAAACTATTTATAATGAAAACAATTTTGAAATCTAATTTGTTTTATATAAAAATAATGATTTGATAAAAATATATGGATAACAATAGTAAGTAACGAAACCATTACGCGTAAACGACGAGACGCGAGCGCGCGCACACAAGAATCAAAACACGCACACGAATAGAAGTAATACGCGCAACAACGAGAAAGTACGAGCGCACGATTCGAAATGATACGCGCGCATGACGAGAATAAGAAATGCTAGATTGATAACGAACGCAACTTGAACACATTTGTGCAATTGAATCCTACAGAACGAGACACATATTTTGGGGTTTTCTGAAAACGAGAAAAATGCTCGTTAAAATTGGGCGTTTACAAAAATACAATTTTATTTGATTTTCAACTAGTCGGACAAAAATGGGGTATGACAACTAGGACCTTAGCAACCAACGTAGACTTAGAACTCTTGTTTGCAAATACTTTTTCACAAGTATGCTTTGGACATAAAGTCTCCACCCTAACTATGGTTGTCCTCACAACTCTGCTCACTAAATTTTGTAACTACAAGTCTTGTAAAAATCCACACACCACTCTACACCTAACTAAATTATTATTCTTAAATTTCACCTCTCTACCATTCAAATAATTATGCTCTGAAACAACATTCTTGAAATGTTTTATTGATGAATACTCCAATCTCAAAGTGTTGTATTCAACTGCCATTAAATGAAAAGCATCCAGTTCTGGTGTTACTATTAAAAATAATAGGTTCTTAGGAATTGTTAAATTCTGTTAGGGACTAGTTAGTAATTAGTTAGTATGTTAATCTCATTACAAGCTCTATATATAGAGCATCTTGTACCCACATTTACTATCTTTTTTCAATATGATTCCTTATGAAGAGTATCTATCTATTTTACCTCATGAGTACACCTATGCTCAATACCTCTCCTATGAGTTTGATATATGGATGTATGATCCTATGATTCTTAACATGGTATCAGAGAGATACCCTAGAGATGAGGATTACGCTTCTGATTCCGTTTCTGACTCTGATTCGTTCGCCGATGAAGATTTCGATTTCGACGTCCCACCGTGGTTGTTTCAAGATCTTGAAGATGGCTCACCAATTCAGCAAAAAGACGATTATGTCAAAATTATTTTCGGTAGTTTCGGTGAGGATTCTAATCTTGATGCAATTCCTACAGTTCCTTTCACTCCAATCGTACTAGATTTTGATGAATCTACCATCAAGATTGGAGAAATCGATTGTCTCCTTGCTGCCGTCAAACGAAGAAACGATGGTGGGTTCTTTGAGAAGGTGGCTGCAACACGGTCATTGGATATTGAATCTAACACCGTGGATCTTCAATCAAACACTACAGAGGAGATCAAAACTGATTGTAACATTTGTACCAAAGATGAAGAAAAAGAAATCGCAAAAGAGGACATAACGCCTAAAACTACCCACATATACCCTCACCTGCGAAGGAAAAAACCAGAACAGTCCAGACAATAGCAAGCAATAACATGTTGTCTACCCAAGGGTTTAATATCAAATAAGCCAGCCTAGGATTTCATTATTGTTTGTGATCCCTTATGATTGTTGGGTTTCTCAATATGTGAAGATCCAAATCAATGTGAGGACTGAACAACAGGTAGTCGATGACATGTCTAAGATGATAGTGGGTCTTTCTACTTTTCTAATCATAAGGTTTATAAGAACTGGTTTTTCTGGTAGTGGAACACTCAATTTTGTTGAATATTGGTGCGCCCGAAAAAGTCCCCGAGGGGTTTTTCTTCATTTACAACTTTTTAAAACAATGAACTCGCCACCAATATTTTTTATAAGGAAAATATTGAAGAAAAACCTTTATGGAAGGCAGAAGGTCTTTTGGAAAACCGAAAGATTTGGGTTCGGGGGTCGGTTAGGCATGGGGAAGGTATTAGCACCCCACACCTCCTTTCTACTGAAAGGGAACCTTCAATTAAACGTGTGGTTTTAAGTGTTGATTTAAAAATACTTAAATTTGCCTCTTGATTGAAAAGACTTAATGAATTTTTTATTTGCGGCGCTTGACGAGAGTTAGCCGCTTTGGTTTTTTTTTTTAAAGGAAAAATGTTTTTAGTTTGTCGTGCTTGACGGAGGGGATTCGCTCCTACGTATCTCCCAGTGCGATGGAGAATTCAAAGCTACGTAGTTCTGGGTTTTTGGTTTTATTTTGTATCTTGTTTAATTGTGAAATTTGAGCTTTCATGATGATCAATTGAGCGAAGGCTCCAAGTGACCACCATTAACACTCCATTGTTAATAATCATGCAAGCAAAGGCTTCGCAGGACCAATAACAAAGTTTTTGATTTAATGAAAAGTTTTTTTAGGAAAATTAGGCATTTATGATGATCAATTGAGCAAAGGCTCCAAGTGATCACTGTAACACCCCCCTTCTACATAAACTACTATTTAAATAATTTGGAAAATCAGAGTAGTTGAAAAACTTTTCTAGTCATGACCACTCGAGGTGTCACATTTAAAACCAAACACCTTAACATACTTCAAAACAATTACTTAAAATAAACTCCAGTTTAGAGGATACATAGCACCAAAATAATAGTCGGGAATAACATTACAAATAGTGGAAAAATAACAACTTAAATAATAGTTCAAAAGTAAAAGACATAACAAATAAACATCCCCTGGTGCTACGTGATCGAGCGACTCGACCATACTAGATAAAGGATCTCTAGTCACCTTCAGATCCACACTGCGCGTTCTTGCCGACATACGAGGCAACACGACGCAGTAGGGTGAGTCTCAATGCATAGATAATAATAAATAAAGCGAGGAACACAGAGAAACAGGCACACCAGAGAACAACAAATTTAAATACATTATTAAGACAGTTACACCAAAGGCAGTTACACTAACTACTGATCACACGTAAAAAAAGCTTACACCATTTGCAATCACACTGAACATGTATGCAATGTATGCAATGCAACCCAAAACTCCACTGGGCATATGCATGTGGATCCATCACCAAAAATTGCCTTGTGGGCATTCACCAAACACCAAAATAATTTAGAGGCCGAAGCCTATTCCACCAAAATGCATATGATTTATGCGACGCCATGACTATGCACCGAAAAAACACCAAATCACCAAAAGAAAGCAATAATATACTCACCAATAGCCTTGTGGGCTCACCAACACCAAAGAAAGGTCATAGACCCCAACTCACCATTATTTAATCACCAATAATACACCACACCACAAATAGTACTTCTTTAGGGACTAAAAGATCACCAATAATTATTTTCACGCCAAATGACTAAAGTCAACACCCGGGACTAAACCCACACCTAGGGACTAGTTTGACACCAAAAGAACCATTTTAACACCTAAGGACTAAATTGACACTTCGGGGACCAATCCGACACCTAGGGCTATTTTGAACCCACACACTGAGACATGGCGCCAAGTTGCGCTTGGGGTGGTCGCCAAGATTGGCGCCCATCCCGTAGACCCACGCACACTAGCAACACCAGGCGCACTTGGGGCAGCCAAATGGCGCCCCCAACAGCAACACACACACACACTTCACCTCGGCACACACTAAATTCACCTCGGCACACACTAAATACACCTCGGTACACTCTCACACACCTCGGCACCTCACCCCACTCACCTCGGCACCTCATCTCGCCTCACTCACCTCGGTCACCAACCTCATTCACCTTGGCACATCACTCACACAGCTCACGCGCACAGCCAAAATTGGCGCACCACACTCAAACACAGACACACACCTCGGCACCTCACCCCCATTCACCTCGGCACCTCATCTCGACTCACTCACCTCGGTCACCAACCTCATTCACCTCGGCACATCACTCACACAGCTCACGCGCACAGCCACAATTGGCACACCACACTCAAACACAGACACACACCTCGGCACACACTCACACAGCTCACGCGCACAACCACAATTGGCGCACCACACTCAAACACAGACACACACCTCGGCACCTCACCCCCATTCACCTCGGCACCTCATCTCGCCTCACTCACCTAGGTAACCAACCTCCTTCACCTCGGCACATCACCCCCATTCACCTCGGCACCTCACCTCACCTCACTCACCTAGGTCACCTCACCTCATTCACCTCGGCACCTCACCTCACCTCACTCACCTAGGTCACCTCACCTCATTCACCTCGGCACCTCACCCCGTTCACCTCGGCACCTCACCCCATTCACCTCGGCACCTCACCTCAACCAAACAGCACCACAGGCGCCAAATTCTGCAGACCGCGCCCCTCCTCCTATTTCCAGCACAACCCGAACCCCACCTTAAAACACCACACTTCTAGAATTTCTCCTATTCAACCAATCACCCAAACACCTATTAAGCGCCTACTTTCTCCTACTCAAATTATGTTAAATAAACATTTAATCACCCCATTACAATTCACACTCACCAAGCCAATCAAGATTCATCAAGAAACATATTCACATGTACCACAACACCATATCATCATGAAAATCAATCATATATTTCACCAATCATTAATATACATTACAAACTAGCCTCCTAATTACTCCTAATCCCTAACTCCTATGTTTCAAGATTTATAAATTATTAAATATGCTAGAGAGCCCCCATACCTTGTTAATTGAAGAAGACACTCAAGAAATCAAGAAGGATCCTCCCAAGACACCAACACTCCAAGCTTTTCCTCCCCTCCTTGAGCTTCACGCAACTCTCTCTCCTTTCCTTGCCCTAGCCGTCGCCTCTCCTCACTCTTCTCTCCTTTCTAATTTTGATATTTTGCTTCTAGTGAGGGTTTCTCCTAAGACCCTAATGTTTTTATTAATTGGGTTTGGGCCACTTAACTCCAATGGGCCCTAAATGCACACCCCCTAATTATTTTCTCACATCCTCCCTATTTTAATTAAATACTCTCTATTTATTTACTACACCCCACTCCTTACTTGAATTAATTTCCTTATATTTATTTTAAATAAGGCCAACTAAATTATCACTTAAATAAATTATCTAATTATTTACTTAATCATTTTTGGGGCGTTACAATCACCACTAGTTCCTCGTTGTTTAATGATTATGCAAGCAGAGGCTTCGCAAAACCACTAACAAAGTTTTTTGATTTATTGAAAGTTTCTTAGAAAAATTAGGCATTCATGATGATCAATTGAGCAAAGGCTCCAAGTGATCACCACTAGCTCCTCATTGTTAGTGATCATGCAAGCAAAAGCTTCGCAAGACCACTAACAAAGTTTTGAGTTAATGAGAAAGGTATTTAAGTTAGAAAGAATTAAAAACGAGAAAAAGGTGAAAAATTGCAAAATGGGGGTGTTATTAGCTGCAGGGAGGTTGTGTAATCGATCAGGAGTGCAAACAAAGAAGCCCGGGCGCATAGGAGGCCCAAAGATGCTAAACCGGCTTAAGTGAGATGGGGGTGGTGTGTGCGTGAATCAGTGGGGTGGAGGTAGTAATCTGAATATTGAAAAAAATGAAAAAAAATAAAAGGCCCACTATACGACCCTAAACCCAAAAACTAAAAAACCTAAAAATCTGATCCTTCCTTCCTCTAGCTCAATGCGCAGCAGAGAGGAACAACTTCCGGCGGATATTCGCCCCTTTCCATGGAGAGTGGAGATATTCGCCGCCCCATGGAAGTGGGTCGTTCGGTTTCGGGTTGAGAGAGAGAGGAAGGCAACGACGAGGGTGACGATGCCATCGGGGGTGGGTGGCCGACGGTGACGCGTTCAGCTTTGGGTGAGGTTCGTTTTTCTGTTCTTCTTTTTTTCTGGGTTTCTTCGTTTTTCCTCCTTCTCTCTGTCACTGAAACATGTTATTTTTTTTATTTTTTCTGGCTTTTGTGTTTTCCTTGGGTGGGGGTGATGGTTTCAGGTGGCTGTGAGGGAGGGAGAAGGGGTTTGCGTGAGGTGGTTGGTGGTGAGTTGGTTCGCGACTGGGTATGGTGGTAGGAGGAGGGAGATGGCTCGGTTTTGGTGGCTGTGGGTTAGTGATTGATGGTGGCTGTTGGTGGTGATTTTGGTGGAGGTGGGATGACCGAAGGTGGTGTGGCAGTGTCTATATTTTTTGGATCTGTTTTCTCTCTTTTCTGATTTGTGTTGTTTGGCTGATTAGGGTTTCACAGTGAGACCCTAATTTTGGTGCAGTCGTTTTCTTTGAAATTCGTGTCTGCTCCCCTTTGACTGTGATTGTACTGTTTATTTATACTAATATTCTAGGTTTAGCAATTAATTACCTTTTAATGGGCTTTGACTGTTTTTTAGGTTTGAAGTGGAGCGGACCAGACCCAGCTACTTGGAGAGCAAATGCTGAACCCCAGTTTGTTCTTCTTTGCTTACATTATTTATTATTTTTTTATGTAATTTTCGGATTTAATTATTTTTGTACATTTTGTGTTATTATTTTTGTATTTTTCTGACATTTGGACATTTGGACTCTCTTAAGTTGTAATAGAAATTAAATAGATTTTTTTTTGACATTTTTGGATTATATATGCTCAAAATAACTTAATTGCACAAAATAAGAATAATAAAAAAAGGAGTCAGGCCGACTACAAAGACGAGAACAGGCCAGACTAGAGAAACACACTAAAACGAGACCCAAATAGAAGAAATGGGCTCAATAACTAAAAACACTGAAAATTAATTTGGAACCACGTCTGTGGGCCCAAGCCAAAATGGTAAGCGACTTAAATAAGCCCACTTAGGTTCGATTAGGCCCAAATATCGAGATTAAACTGAAGAATGCGCGAAAAGATCGAATATTCACGCGCATGCCTAGCTTAAGTAACAGTATTTTGGTTTAATTGAACAGATAATTGAAATTGGCTTAAATTAAAAAAAGAGACACTATTCTAACTACTTGTAATCGCGTGATCTCGAAAAACAAGTTGAATAAAGCAAGTGACAAAAAAGAAGACGGACAAAATTAGGGTATTACAGCTGCCCCTCTTTATTTCAAAATTTCGCCAAAAATTGGCCTTTTCATATTTGTTGGTGAAATGGAAATAAAGATATAGAAATAATACTAATTTTGTCCGCTTCAGAAAAGTGCAAATTTTTGTTATTTTCCTTTTGAGAGAGGGGGTTAACACTTGTCGCATTAACGGGAAAGCAATAAATTGGGAAAAGCGGTAAATTGGGAATTCGGAGGTTGCCTAAAACCTTCTAACGGACTCTTATCGAGTCCGAGCTTTGGGGGTGGCCTTTTCGAGCGGCCGATCAACATCAGGTCCGGAACTGATTTGATCAATGGATTTACGCTGTGCCTTAGGCTGACACAACTAATCTGAAGGACTTAACGAAGTCTGATGGATCCATCGCGTGCTCGTACACGATGTTGTGATCTGTGGAAGGAGTTCACTAACTCTGTGGGAGTTCACTAACTCTGGGTTGATGGAGTTTACGAACTCAGTGTTGATGGTGATTTTCTGAAAATGAGATTTTTGGGACTCTCTGGTCCGTAGTAACTTTGAAATGCATGCACTTGGGTATTTGGATGCACATGAATGCAATGATTGATTTTGGTGGGATGCTTCATTTGCTTGATTTTTCATTCTCTTCTTTTCTTTTGTTATTCTTTCGCTCTTTTGAGATGTGAATTTGAAAGCGTAATGTACTGTTTGATGCCATGGGGTGATGAATGGTATGGATGATATGAGAATGATGAATGATATGAAGATGTTGTGTTCTTTTGTGTTTGCTTCTTCTTTGTAGTTTACGAAATGCAAATATCAACATAATGCTTTGATGTTTGAATGCAAGTGTATGCGGTGATTGATGTTTTGATGAATGGAATGCTCCTATTCTAACTTCTGTTTGTTTCTTTTTTGCTTCTTCTATGAAATGCAAACATTAATATGATGCAATGCTCTGATGTTTGATGCAATGATTTTTGTTCTTTTTCTTTTATGGAAATGCTAGCATTAATATGATGCCAATGCAATGAAAAGATTTCTGCTTTTTCTCCTTTACTATTTTGCTCTATGAAATGCAGGTATGAATATGGTGCAACTGACGTGGAACGTTTCTTTTTCTTTTTGCTATGTGATGAACGCAAAAAATGTGAAGATGCAAATGTAATGCTTTGATGCATATGCCATAATAAATAGATTGAAATGCCTAGATGCATGAGGTAAACACTTTTGTGATGATGAGGTGCGAGACTTGAGATGATTATTGACCATTCTGTTGAAAAATTGATTTTGATTCAAACTCCGGTGTCCTCAAGGTTTTTATTTACAAACAAACTCACTTGTTTTCTCTTTCTTTCCATGATGACTGAATTTTAGATATCACGTAAACAACTTGTCCTCTCTCTTTTTGAAGCATTGTCTAGTAAGCATGCATAGGAGTGCAAATGTGAATGAATGAGTCAGTTAACTTGGAATTGGTTTAGGGCATGGACATTTATGGCAAGTGAAGGAATGACAGACATGGTTATTGCCGAAGCTCATGAGGGATCAAGAGATACAAGATTTCCCCAATTCAGGTCTTTGATGAGTGAATAGCTTGCCCCTGTCTAGTGGTGACACCAACTAGGGGTGTAGAAGATGATGAATTGGGAATGCTTCGGCTTTTGAAATGAAGGGTGGAGCAAAAGAGATTTCGTCTCAACCCATAAAGTTTGATGTTGCCCCAGTCATAACAAGGACAAAGCTGCCCCAATTAGAGTGACAAGGCCTTGTTTAGGATAGTGAGTTGAGGGATTGCCCCGGTGAGGTTTTATAGGAATGAATGAGGTGAAGGAATGGGAACGCACTTGCCCCATTCTCGAATGACATTTCAAACGGTTTCTTTGAGTGAGGTTGTGAAAGGCGACAACGTTATGGTGATGGTTATGAACTGAGGGTGATATATGAATGAGGTGGGCAATGAACAAACCCCCCCAAAGTTGAGCGGAGTGAGAGGTGAAGGGAATGCCTCCTAGTACACGCTTTTGGTTCTGTTTAAGAACAACTCAAATGCAATGAAAGTTTTGACTTTTTAGTATGAGGAGAGGCCCTATTTGGTGACTGGTGCATGGAAAACACATACACTTGTGTGCAAGTATACACTGTCCAAAAACAAGTAGTAAAAAAGATCGAACCCACAGAGATTGAAAAACTCACTTTTAAAATAATATAAAGTAATAAAGTGTAAAGTCACTAAGTAACAAAATAATTTTGGATTTTGTTTGATGATCACAACTAAGTTAGAAAGAAAACAAGTAAAAAAATGTTGATAGTGTAAAAGAGAAAAGCTAGTTGGAATGTCTTTATCAAGTAATTTACTTATAAGTGTATGATGCAGGATGTGATGCAAATTGCAGACCAATCTTTGTTGCATTGGCTATGTGCCTTTCGGTCACTTTCTTGAGTATCATTACCAGCTCTTATGATCCTTGTTCTATGCAAAGAAAGAAAGGGGTGTTAGTGCCAATCTTGCCTCCTAACAATTATCCAATTTGCTTAAGTGAATTCACTCTTGTATTTTAAGTACCCACAATTATCCTATGGACTATACTATCCTATCTCTAGGACTTAGCATGGTTTTCACAAAGTTTTCTTTATGTAAAACACTCACCCATATTAGTTATTGAGTTCTTAATTGTAAGCCATTTCTGGTTATTTACAAATCTACTTATTCTAAGTGATCAAGTTCAAAATAAGTTTTGAAAAGATTATCAAGCAAGAACTAAAGTACAAACATACATACATACATCATACTTACTTAAAAGCTCATTAAATGATTAAAACATTCCAACTAAGAAAGGTTTAGCTAACAAGAGACATTGCAAGATATATATATATAAACTGAATAGACCATGTTTATATATATAGAAATCACAAAAGAGAAACAACAAAAGTAAAGTTTACAAATGTTGAAAACCTTTGTATGAAATCTTCTAGCAATGCACTAGCATTACTCCTTAGCACTATACAAACACTATGAAAATGAGTTAAGGAGGAATTATGAATTCCTTCCTCTTCCTCCGAAAATATAAAAACTAACTATGTATATTGAAATTTTGATCTAACTTATGGATTGTGATATATTTCCAAATGAAGATGTGAGGTCCTTTTATAGCCTTCAAGTGAGGTGCTTCCTTCCTTCATGTTGAAGTCATCTTGAGTGGATCATAGCTGTAGTTGCTTTCCAGAGCTTTATCCATGTTGAAATCTTTGACTAATGACATAGGGCGGTTCATTGATGTGTGAACATGTGTCCCTATGTTGGTGACTCTTCAAAGCTATGCCTATAGCTATGTGTGAATGGTAGGCGCCTACTATACAAGGTTGGATGGCATCAGAGAACCAAGCAGGAGGTCATCACTTGCAAGTGGATGCATATGAAACAGACTGCTTATTCATCAAGTAGCGCAGAATTGATGCAAGATCAGTGCAGGAGCATTGATGTAGTTAGCATTGAGACTGCACTGAACAAAAACATCAAACATACCACAATATATCCAAAATGGCCTAATAATAACTATAACCATTCAAATCACTCAAGATATCATATATCACACTAAATACTATATAAACTCTTTATTATTACTTGAAAGAGAGCAAATACTAAGTTTAAACATATGAAATACTCTATATAAAATAGAGTTATCACACCCCCAAACTTAAACCATTGCTTGTCCGCAAGTAATGACAAAGACAAACTATTAAAAACTATAATTCTAGAAGATAGATCAGTTTGATTTTTGGATTTTTATGAGGAGTTCCCTATGAACTTTATTTCTCAACAATCTTTCTTGTGCCTTTATTTCTTCAAAACTACCAAAGCTATTCAAACTCTTTTGTGTGTGTGTGAACCCACTGAGTTGAAATTGGTTCCAAGACTAAGTGAAAAATTTCCTCCTAGCCTTTGAAAGGATTGGTTCATCTTTGGTCACACCAAAATATTTTTCAAAAGAGAGTTTAGACTCACAAAATTTTCTCAAGTGTTGGGGAGTTCTAAAATCAAAGGGCTTGGTTGAATCTTTCAAAGCTTTTGAGTCAATGCATTTTTCTATTTTTTTGTGTGGATCTTTTGAGCAGATGCAATACTTCTTTGAAGTGATTTGTGCATTGATTTTTTTTGCATTTTGCTTTTTCTTCATCAGCTTTACATTGATGCAAACAGACCGATAATGCTTTTCTTTTCTAGCTCATATTACCTTCCTCACTCGACCTCCGGATGCAAATGCACTTTGGCACATGTCTTTGACCTCCGTGATGTATATATTTTTCTTTGCACTTTGGCACGAGTTCGCTTTTTGAACTATCCTCCGTGATACATTTATTCCTGCATGGCACAGTGTCTTTGACCTCCGATGCATTCATGTACTTAGGCACGGTATAGTTTCAAAAGATTCTGTGGTATGGCTTTGTCCACATTTTTGTATTTCTTTTTCTACATTGTTTACTCTTATACTTTTGAAATTCAGCCTTTGTTTTCATAAAACACCCCCAAACTTAATTCTTTAAGCTCTTCTTTCTTTTTAGTAAAGCTTTGTTTTGACCTAAGCTTACCAAAAATTTCTCTTGCATCAGATTGATCTTTTAAATAGCAAGGTTCTTTTCACAAACTCAGTTTTGAAGTGTTGAAGTAAAAATAATTTTGGTTTTTTTCTAAGAAATAAGGCTTTTTCTTCTCTTTTTCATCATAAAAATTCCATCCATAGGGTTTTCACCATATTTTTGAACAACTGATCTTTTCTACTAAAATATTTAGATACTACTTTGTTAAGTACATCTAATATTTAAACAAACTAAAAATTACTTAAAAACATATATATTTACTATATAAAACATTTTTAATTAAACACACAACATATTAGATAGAAAACATATTAAAACATAACATGCAAAATTTAAGGGGTTGCAGTGCCCTCACTGCAAATTTAAGGGGTTGCAGTGCCCTCACTGCAAATTTGTTCAGAAATACAAATCATTTGTTCAAAATAGGGGAGAGGGATTAGTACAACCAGGGAAATAGTCAGATAGAAACAAAACAAGTTTATAGCAGTTTATGTGAAAACTTGTAAAGTGATACTCATTTCTTTGCTCCACTCCTGATTCTGGTGCTTGGAGGAGTGTGTTTCACCTTCTGCTTCTTCTCTTTGGGCTTGCTTGGTGTTTCTTCTGTAGGTGCAGATGCACCTCCTACTTCTGGTGTAGTTGCAGGAATTTGTTCTGGAATTGATGCAGGTGCATCAGTCTTGACTGCATCAGGTTTCTTCCTCTTTGGTGTTAATTTTGCCTGCCTTCCTGCAGGTTGCTTGAAGAATTTATGAGTGTTGTGCAAAGCATCCCTCTTCTGTTTAGCCATTTGTTCCAGAACCAGTTTGATAGTTGCCTCATCATGCATTGTTGTTTCCTGTTGTGATGCACGTGAATAGTGATGCAGGAGCATCACTCTGCATCTCAACAGTTTGAGCTACAGGCTCCTGTGCAGATGATTCTTCTCCTTGATCTTCTTTGTTGAGTCATTCTTCTTCTCTTTCCTGAAAAATCTCTTTCTCAAGAGCAGAAATAACATTAGAAGTAATGTTGCTTGGGTCAGAAGGTACTACTGGATCTGTTGGCATAACAGGGGTTGGTTCTTCTGTGTGAGTTGTTTTGTGTGGTTCATTTGTTGGAGAGGGTGGTGGAGGGGTTGCTTGTGGTGGTGATAGTACTGGTGGATCATTGAGGGAGGGTAATGGTGATTTTGGAATGGAGGAGGATTCTTGGTTTGGTGAGATGATGGGTGTTTTGGTAGTGTGGTGAAGTGATAGGGTTTTCGTTGGGTTGATCTTTGAGGGTTTGGCATATTTTTGCCTAGCAATTTCTTCTAGGATCACACCCCTAGCATGTTCTTCCTCCTCTTCATCAACTTCCTCATCACTCTCTTCTTCTTCTTCTTCAACTTCCTCTATTTCTTCATCCATTTCCTTCTCTAATTCCTCATTCTCGATTCTCAGATCATACATTTCTTCCACAAATGTGCTCTATTACAACCTTCTTCTTTCCTTTTGATTGCTTCCTAGTCACTTTCTTCTTAGTGCTAGGTTCCTCTACCTTCTCCTTACCTTTTCCTTCTTCTTCAACCTCTCTCTCTCTTCTCTTCTTCTCCTCACTTCTCAATACCCAACTTGGAAATTCAGGGGCATTTATTTGGCCCACAAGATCAAAGATCTTGTCAAAGACCAATTGAAGCTACCATGTTGATCATTTTGAAATTTCCAGACAGCCTCTCGCTTCGCATGTAATGCTCTTGCATTGCAGTGTCAAGGGCCTCTTACATTTCTCAATTTTTCCTTCACTTCAGCACTCAAATTACCAGGGGGAAATTTCCTTTGTTCATTAGCAGCTATAGGGACACCTTCTTTCATGCATAATTCAGTTATAAGACAAGGGAAAAACAGAAATCCCTTTGATTTTGTTGAGCATGCAAGAATTTCCCTAGCTATCAATCATTTATGTCTACATTTCCTCGAGAGAGAATTGTATCTAGCAAGATCAATCTCTCTTTGGTCATAGCATATGTATGTGATGTAGGCAGAATTGAAGTGGCTATGAACAAATGCCAATTACCTAATGCATTTATCAAATAATTGCTTCTAAGCTTAATCTCATTAGGTGTAAATTTTTCCCATACAGCCCCTGGTATAGCAATCCTATTCCTCAATTCTTCCATTTCTTTCTTAAAGGACTTGGCCACTTTATTTTCAAATTCATTCCCATTATACTTCAGCATATAATGTTCATTCAATTTCTTGGCATGAAAGTGTACAAGTTTACCTCTCACCATGGAAGTGTAGGAATGTTCTGCTCCTTCTTGTGGTGTGATGCCAGCATAGAATTCTCTCACCAAATCTTCAATGTAGCCTCCCCTTGGTAGCACAAAGTGATCCCGATTGAGATTGGCCACTGTTGACATGAATGATGGGCTTGCCTTCTTCAAATCATACCCTCTCTCGGGTAGCAAATGCATGTTCCATAGATGAACATTATCATCGGTTCTGATTGTTGATTCTTTGGCTTTGCCTTTCTTTGTTGATGATGATCCTGCATGCATGGCTTTCTTTTCCTTCTGAGGAGTTCTGGCCTGCTTGCCTGATGATTTCTGTGCTGATTGCTTTTTCACCATTGTAATTGCTTTGAATTTCTAGGTTTTTTGATTGCTTGTGTGTTTGAGAAAAAATTGGGGATAAAAATGTGAAGGGTGGTTTGTGTTTCAGATGAGAGAAATTTGTGAGATTTTGCGAATGAATGGGTAACGGTAACAACAAAAGGCTTTATGTTTCAGGAAGAGGGAAGTTAGTGGATTTATTAGGTAGCCGTTAGCATTGCGTGCTGCGCATGCATTATGCCAAGTGTCTTGCTTTGGCTACCAATGTGTCATTAATCTTGCTTAACCTTCCTTTAACCTTCCTGAAGCCTTATGATTCACACTTAACCAAATTTCTTCAAGTTTTTAAATTTCTGATGCAGGGCACATTTTCCTTCAATGCAGGTGCATTTGATGCAGCTGCATTAGTTTCCTGCATTTCTGCAAAACAACTAAAAACATAAAATTGCACAAAAATAATTAAAAACAATGGGTTGCCTCCCATTAAGCGCTTGTTTTAAGAGTCTTGTCAGCCTGACTACCTCTTTTCACTTAGAGATTTTTCAAATAAGTGGTGGTTTTGTCTCTCACCACATGTTCACCATAGTACATTTTAACTCTCTGACCATTCACCTTGAAGACAAAAGATTTGAGGATTTATCAAATAAGTCTATCGCTCCATGTGGATAAACCTTTATCAACTTATATGGTCCTGACCACCTTGATCTAAGTTTTCCAGGAAATAGCTTCAACCTAGAGTTGTATAGCAGAACTAGTCCTCCTTCTTTCAATTCTCTTCTGTGAATTTTCTTGTCATGCCATTTCTTAGTCTTAGCTTTGTAGATTTCAGCATTCTCATAAGAGGTTTGCCTAATTTCTTCTAGCTCATCAAGCTCTATCATTCTCTTTTTACCTGCCTTGTTCAAATTGAAATTGAGCTTCTTGATAGCCCAATAAGATTTGTTTTCCAATTCTACTGAGTAAAAATGGCATGCTTTTCCATAGACTAATTTGTAAGGGGACATTCCTAAGGGTGTTTTGAATGCTGTTCTATATGCCCATAAAGCATCATCCAAATGTAAAGACCAATCTTTCCTATTTGGACTAACCATTTTTTCTAGCATTCTCTTAATTTCCTATTGGATAATTCCGCTTGTCCCACTAGTTTGAGGATGGTATCTCAGTAGCTATCTTATGTTTAACTCCATACTTGGCTAGAAGGTTTTCTATGATCTTATTGCAAAAGTGTGAACCTTCATCATTAATGATAGCTCTAGGAGTTCCAAATCTAGTGAATATATTTCTTTGCAGAAACTTACTCACTGATTTAGCATCATTATTAGGTAATGCTACTGCTCTACCCATTTGGATACATAATCAACAACTACTAAGATATATAAATTGCCAAAAGAGGGTGGAAAAGGTCCCATGAAATCCATGCCCCAAACATCAAATAATTCAATTTCTAAAATATTTGTTCTAGGCATTTCATGCTTATTAGAAATATTCCCTGCTCTTTGACATTTATCACAGTATTTGACCATAAAATAAGCATCTTTAAATAAAGTAGGCCAAAAATAACCAGACTGTAATACCTTAGTTGCTGTTCTAATGCTTCCAAAGTGTCCTCCATAAGGTGCAGAATGGCAATGCAGAAGCACTGCTTGTTGCTCCTCTTTAGGTATGCATTTCCTCATTAATTGATCAGGACACATCTTGTAAAGGAATGGATCATCCCAATAGTATTGTTTAACCATGTGGAAGAATTTTTTCCTTTGTTGATATGTCATACTCACTGGTACTACTTTGCTTGCAAGGAAATTTACAATATCAGCAAACCATGGTGCAGATGCATTTGATGCTCCCGCATTGCTTATAGCAAATGCAGCTTTCATGTTTTGCATTGATCGTGATTGCCAATAGTTTCTCATCCGAAAACTCTCCTTGATTTCTTCTCCTTGTGTACCAAGTGATTCTCCTTCAATCCTTGATAAATGGTCTGCTACTTGATTTTCTACTCCTTTCTTGTCTCTAATTTCTAAATCAAATTCTTGTAGGAGTAAAATCCACCTTATCAACCTTGGCTTTGCATCCTTCTTTGAAATTAGATACTTAATGGCAGAGTGATCAGTATAGACAATAATTTTAGTGCCAACTAAGTAAGATCTAAATTTTTCAAATGCAAACACCACAGCTAATAATTTCTTTTCTGTAACTGTGTAATTCACTTGAGCTTCAATTAATGTCTTGCTAGCATAATAAATGGAATGAAAAACCTTGTCATACCTTTGCCCTAGGACTGCTCCTACTGCAAAGTCACTAGCATCACACATTAATTCAAATGGCCTGCTCCAATCTGGAGTCACTATCACTGGTGCAGTCACCAATGCCTTTTTAAGTTTATCAAAAGCTTCTATACAAGAGTCTTCAAAGATAAATTCTACATCATGTTGCAAAAGCATGCATAATGGTTTTGAGATTTTTGAAAAATCTTTGATGAACCTTCTATAGAAACCAGCATGGCCTAAGAAGCTCCTGATACCTTTAATTGTATTGGGTGGTGGTAAATTTTCAATGACATCAACTTTAGCTTTGTCTACCTCTAGACCTTTCTTTGAAATTCTATGTCCTAGCACTATGCCTTCTTGTACCATGAAATGGCACTTTTCCCAGTTTAAGACTAAATTTGTTTCCTCACATCTCTTGAGAATTTGTTCCAAATTTGCTAAACAAACTTGAAATGTTTCTCCAAAGATAGATAAATCATCCATGAATACTTCCATTGATTGCTCAATGAAATCTGAGAATATAGACATCATGCATCTTTGGAATGTAGCAGGTGCATTACATAAGCCAAATGGCATCCTTCTAAAAGCAAAGGTTCCATAAGGGCATGTAAAGGTGGTTTTATGCTGATCCTTAGGCTCAATGGCTATTTGATTGTAGCCTGAATAGCCATCTAGGAAACAATAAAATTCTTTCCCTGCTAGTCTATCTAACATTTGGTCTATGAATGGTAAAGGAAAGTGATCCTTTTTGGTAGCTTTGTTGAGTTTTCTGTAATCCATACAGATTCTCCACCCTGTAACAATTCTAGTTGGTATCAACTCATTATTTTCATTGGCTATTACTGTCACACCCCCTTTCTTTGGTACACATTGGACAGGACTTACCCAAGCACTGTCTGATATGGGGTATATGATTCCAAAGATCTAGCCACTTAATAATTTCCTTTTTCACAACCTCTTTCATAATAGGATTTAGTCTTCTTTGACTCTCTATGCTATTTTTGGAATTTTCTTCCAAAATGACTCTATGCATGCATATAGAAGGACTAATTCCTTTGATATCTGCCATTTGCCAACCTATAGCTTTGGTATGCTTCTTTAGAGTACTAATTAGATCACTCTCTGCTTTGATGTTAAATCGTAAGCAATGATAACAGTAAAGTCTCATCTGCTCCTAAGAAGGCATACTTAATGTGTTCAGGCAGTATCTTCAATTCTAACTTAGGAGGTTGTTCTATTGAGGGTAAGTTCTTCTTGAGAATTGGATCCTCAAGATTGAGTGGTTCATAAGTCCTAACCCATATTTCCTTACAAGAGTTTTCTATTGGCAGATTTTCCTTTTCTAGTATTTCATCATCTAGCAATGCAAATGCATCTAATGCATCCGCATTGGCTAAGTGATCATACTGCTTGTAAAATTGTTTTTCTACCAATTGATCTAGAGAGAATAAGGATGAACACTCTTCTGTATCCTCTGAAGGATACTTCATAGCATTCATTACATTAAATTTTATCTCTCGGATCATTCACTCATAGTGAGTTCACCTTTCGCACATCAATTATGGTTTTACCAAATGCTAGAAATGGTCTACCTAGGATAATAGGTACTTCCTTATCTGCATCAAAGTCAAGGATAACAAAATCTACAGGAATACAAATTTGTCTACCTTAACTAGGATGTCTTCTATGATACCTTCGTGATAGGCTATTGATTCATCGGCTAATTGAAGTGTCACAGTTGGTTGGTTTTGCATTTCCTATTTCTAATCGGGTCAAAAATAGATTTAGGCATCAAGTTGATGCTTGCACCTAAATCACATAAAGCTTTACCAAAGATAGGATTTTCCTATAGAAAATGGAATTGTAAAACTACTCGATCCTTCAATTTCCTAGGAATCTTGTTTTGCATAAGCAAACTACAATCTTCTGTCATCATGGCAACTGCTTTCAAACTCTCCTAATCTTCTTCTCTTAGTAAGCACATCCTTCATGAATTTTGCATAGTTTGGCATTTCTTTGGAGGGCTTCTACTAAGGGAACATTGATGTGTAATTGTTTTAGTACCTCTAAGAATTTACCAAACCGCTTCTCCTCATGTGATTTTTTCACTCTTTGAGGGTAAGGAGGAGGAGGGTATTCAGTACTAACTTAGGTAGTGGACTTTGAACTTCTTGTGATGCAGAGCACTAGATGCTTCTCGCATTGGTTTCTTTTTGATTTTTGGCTTTTTCTCCCTTTTCTACACTTTCCTTCTCGCTTAACTCTACAAGATCCTTACCACTTCTCAAACGAAATAGCCTTAACCTGCTCTTTTCCTTTGGTTTGGGAAGGAGTAGCTTCAGTATTTGAAGGTAAGGCTCCTTGTGGCCTTTGATATACAAAGTCAGGTGGCTAATTGACCAACTTGATTCTCTAAGTTCTTAATGGAAGCATCTTGGGTTTGTCTAGCGCTTCTAGATTCACCTATAAATGCTTTAAGCATGGATTCTAGAGAATTCTCGGTGGTAGGTTGAGAGTTTCTTTGGTTATTTTGAGTCGGGAATCTGGTGGGTTGGTTGGTGTAGTTGGAGCGCTTCTAGGTGCAGTGCACTATTGTTGCTCCATCTAAAATTTGGATGATCTTTCCAACCGTGATTATAAGTGTTGGAATAAGGGTTGTTATTCCTATTATAACCTACATAATTTACAGAGATAGGATTGCTAGAACACTCCTCATACAAGTGACCTCCTCCACAAGACACACAACTAGGTGTGCCTCGAGGTACTTGTTCTATCTCTTTGCAATAAGTGCTTTCTGGTGATGCAAATGCATTAGATGCAAGATAGCATTGCTGTAAGTGAAGTTTTTCATCAAATTAGCTAGAGTGGCTACTTGAGCGAGATAGGGCGAGATATATCATTGATTTCATGTACCCGATGGTTTCTTTTGGGCACTTACCCTCTCAAGAGGCCAACTAGAGCTATTAGTCGCTATTCTATCAATTAATTCACATGCTTCATTGTATGACAGATTTAATAACACTCCACCAGATGATGCATCAAGCATTATTCGGTTTGAGGTTCTAAACCATTATAAAATGTTTCCATTTGAATAATAACAGTAAACCATGATGAGGACATTTTCTTAAAAGTTCCTTCCATCTTTCCCATGCTTCAAATAAAGACTCAAACTCTTTTTGTCTAAAAGATGTAATATCATTTCTTAACTTTGGCATTTTTGATAGGTGGGAAATATTTTCCTAAAAATTTTTCACCATTTCATTCCATGAATGGATAGAGTTAGGCTCTAAAGAATTTAGCCAAGCCTTGCCTCTATCTTTCAAAGAATATGGAAATAACCTTAATCTAAATGCATTTTCACTAACACCGTGTAAAATAAAATTACTACATACTTCTAGAAATTGCCTTAAATGCAAATGAGGATCTTCATGAGGAGATCCTCCAAATTGGCCAATAGTTTGAAGCATTTGAAACATCATAGGCTTAAATTCAAAATGCATGGCATCAATATGAGGTCTATTTATGCTAGTTTGCATGTTTTGATGATCAAACCGAGCATAATCCTCATAGGTCTATCTCTATCATTAATCATACCTATGTGATCCATGTGGATGAGATTTTCTCTATGAACTTCTTCTTCATAGCATCTTTGTGGAACTGGGCCTCCTCTCTCACCGAGTGTGGCCTTGAGCTTTGTTCTTCACTGAATGACATGTTGCAAGCTTGTTGATTCTGTTTCTGGAGTCTTAGCAATCTCCTGAATTTTCTTTCTATTTCTGGATCTAAACTATATTCTGGAGTTCTGTTTCTAGTTCTGTACATATACTAAGTACCATGTACTGTTGTATGACAGAAACTTTAAAAACCAGAATTTATATACAACACTAAATTACTATATATCAGAATTTTAAAAAGAATTTACTTCAATCCCCGGCAACGGCGCCAAAAACTTGGTGCATGGAAAACACATACACTTGTGTGCAAGTATACACTGTCCAAAAACAAGTAGTAAAAAGATCGAACCCACAGAGATTGAAAAACTCACTTTTAAAATAATATAAAGTAATAAAGTGTAAAGTCACTAAGTAACAAAATAATTTTGGATTTTGTTTGATGATCACAACTAAGTTAGAAAGAAAACAAGTAAAAAATGTTGATAGTGTAAAAGAGAAAAGCTAGTTGGAATGTCTTTATCAAGTAATTTACTTATAAGTGTATGATGCAAGATGTGATGCAACACCTTTGAATCTTTGTGCATTGGCTATGTGTCTTTCTGTCCACTTTCTTGAGTAGTATTATTACCACTCTTATGATCCTTGTTCTATACAAGAAAAGAAAGGGGTGTTAGTGTCAATCTTGCCTCCTAACAATTATCCAATTTGCTTAAGTGAATTCACTCTTGTATTTTAAGTACCCACAATTATCCTATGGACTATACTATCCTATCTCTAGGACTTAGCATGGTTTTCACAAAGTTTTCTTTATGTAAAACACTCACCCATATTAGTTCTTGAGTTCTTAATTGTAAGCCATTTCTGGTCATTTACAAATCTATTTATTCTAAGTGATCAAGTTCAAAATAAGTTTTGAAAAGATTATCAAGCAAGAACTAAAGTACAAACATACATACATACATCATACTTACTTAAAAGCTCATTAAATGATTAGAACATTCCAACTAAGAAAGGTTTAGCTAACAAGAGACATTGCAAGATATATATAAACTGAATAGACCATGTTTATATATATAGAAATCACAAAAGAGAAACAACAAAAGTAAAGTTTACAAATGTTGAAAACCTTTGTATGAAATCTTCTAGCAATGCACTAGCATTACTCCTTAACACTATACAAACACTATGAAAATGAGTTAAGGAGGAATTATGAATTCCTTCCTCTTCCTCTGAAAATATAAAAACTAACTATGTATATTGAAATTTTGATAACTTATGGATTGTGATATATTTCCAAATGAAGATGTGAGGTCCTTTTATAGCCTTCAAGTGAGGTGCTTCCTTCCTTCATGTTGAAGTCATCTTGAGTGGATCATAGCTGTAGTTGCTTTCCAGAGCTTTATCCATGTTGAAATCTTTGACTAATGACATAGGGCGGTTCATTGATGTGTGAACATGTGTCCCTATGTTGGTGACTCTTCAAAGCTATGCCTATAGCTATGTGTGAATGGTAGCGCGCTACTATACAAGGTTGGATGGCATCGGAGAGAACCAAGCGAGAGGTCATCACTTGCAAGTGGATGCATATGAAACAAACCGCTTATTCATCAAGTAGCGCAGAATTGATGCGAGGATCGGTCAGAGCATTGATGCGATTAGCATTGAGATCGCATCAACAAAAACATCAAACATACCACAATATATCCAAAATGGCCTAATAATAACTATAACCATTCAAATCACTCAAGATATCATATATCACACTAAATACTATATAAACTCTTTATTATTACTTGAAAGAGAGCAAATACTAAGTTTAAACATATGAAATACTCTATATAAAATAGAGTTATCAGTGACCACAAAACCTTGTTTTAATGCAAAATGAATGCATCTTGGAGTGCAAGTCCTTCTCTCTTTTTTACCAACTTTCTTTTTTGATTGTTTTTTTAGCAGCTTTCTTTTTTCCGCTTGTTTGTTTTTTTTCTTTTTGAGCAAAACACGTCGTAAATGGATAAACTTATTTGTCCTAAGATTAAAACTTGAGAGAACGAAAGCAATTGGTCATTGATCGGAATGGACTTTTTAGGGTTGTGATGTGGAGAAGGGGATGGTTGAGCTTAATGAAGTGTTTGGGGTTGATGGGGAGGATGGGTCCTGTTCGGTGTTGGTCGATGGTCAATGGTTTATGAAGGAAATGGTTATTAGGTTTGATGAGGTGCTTGAAGGTTTTATGAAAGAAAATGTGGTTAAACCCAATGAATTGAGGGCTTTTTTTTTTGAAAGGGGAACTGATTGAACCCATTGAATTTGAGGGCCTTGGAAGGGGAGCTCTTATGCTTCATGGCAAAATGTATCGACTCTTAATTTATACTCCCTTTGTCTTCCTTTCTTTGTTTTGGGATTCTCCTTTTTGAAACTTTGTTATTCCCCTCCTTTTGTGAATTTTCTTTCCTTTTGACTTGGGTGAAAATGATATATCATCTTTGATGTGGAATTAACCCTCGTCTAGGGTGATGGGTATTCTTGTGATTTTGAATCTTTGGCTTAAGAGGGGTAGGAAATGGACTTCCTGTGATTTTAGGTTTTTGAGGGTGTGGAGAGATGACCAAATTTCCTTTCAAATCCCGATTGCTTATTTCTGTGAGACTTAACTTTAGGACAATGATTCATCTATCTTCATGTGTTTGCTCTTTTCTTTTCCCCCTTTTTTTGTGCCCTAATTTTTGCCTGGATTGCTCTTTGCGAGTTTTCAATCCACCGGGCGCTCTTTTTTGCCTAGGCCGCCCTTTGCAATTTTTCAACCTAGCGAGCTTATTTTATCTTTTTTATTTATTATATATTTTTTAGAAAGACTTGCACTAAAGGAATATGATACTGACAAGGAGAATTAGTGATCACAGAATTGCCCCAGCATGGAGGACTTAAAGTGTTAGCGAGAATGAACCAAAAAGTCAAGTATGCACTGATGGGAGAGAATATGCGCTTTATGGGTGGATGGGGCGGGGTTAGACTTGGATGGGGGATGATGACAAATGAAGGAAATTGACTGACTCAAACAAGAGAAACTGCACGTGGCATGCATACTTACTAGAAGAACGCTTCATAGAGAGTTAACATTAGTTAAAACATGATATAAAAACTTTTTGATGAACTATTTTAGTCTTTTATCATGGAATGGATGAGATGCAATGCTTTCTTTTGAAGGAAATACAAATGAGCTATTGATGTGAAAAACTGAGGGCCTTGGAACACCTGGAGTTTGCAAATGAGTGAGGGTAAACTTTTCCAAAAAAGAAAGATTACTTTGCAAGAACATCTCGTCTCTCATCACAACGTTTTTGTTGTATGCAATGCATGGATGAAAACATTATGATGCATACATGATGAAAATGAAATGCATGTAGGCATGTTCACTTGAAAAGTGTGATTATTCTAAAAGTTTTATATTTTTTTTTGATGTTTTCTTTTTATGCAAGACGAGATATGAAATGCCAATGCATTTTTGGATGATGAATGCAAGAATGATGCTTCTTTTCAAAATGATTTTTATAGAGGCGAGACAACGTATGAAATGCCGATGCCTCCTTTTCTTTTGAAAGATGCAGGAATGATGCTTTTTCCTAAATGATGATTTTTAGAGGCAAGGCAAAGTATGAAATGTCAATGCCCCTTCCCTTTTCTTTTGAATGATGAAAGATGCAAGAATGGTGATATGAGGCAACTGATTGTCGTTACCCTGAGTAACCTGCATGAAACATTGAGTGGATCCTGACTCAATACTTCACACAATATACTGAAACGTTTCGACAATTAGTTTACTCAACTTAACTTCCTACTTGAAAATAAAACACGTGTGACTGGGTCAAAGTGCCCTGATATTGTAGAGTAACATCTCAAATTTGTAGTCGACAAACAAATTTGAGATATTACCCTTCGTCGTTCAAAGGTGCACTTCTATATTAATTAATATTATTAGAATAATAATTCTAGAATACCTTCTATTTAATTTATAAATATAATAGATATGGAAAATACTATTTCAAATACAAATCTAGAATACCTTCTAGAATACCTTCTACCCATTAAGCCATCACATGAGGAATTTTTTCTTTGTTTTGAAAGGATGCATGCAGGGAGAAGTGATGTATTCGAACAAAGTGATGAGGTTAATGAAATGATGCATGAATGCTACATTTTGAATAAATTTGATGATGATTTTTGTTCATGATTATGAATGAGATGCTTTCTTGTTTTCATTCATTTTTTTTGTGCAATGAAATGCATGATACTCACAATGAAAAAAAATGCATGGAAAGACATGATTTTTTATTGAATGGAATTGCATGCAAAATGAGAGGTTAATGTATTATTTTTTCATGATGTGTGAAAAAGGAAAACAATAATGCATGAGACGCGCCCCTAATAAGACACGATTTTTTGGATCTTTCGAAAAATTAGGGGACAAAGCCTTAGTGAATGGAAACGCACACATGCGGAGAATGCACTCCTAACAAACCTTAATGAGATAGAGAAAAATGCATGTATGAATTTTATCAAGTTTTTATTTTATGATGTCTTTATATGAAAATGACGTCGATAATGCGACTTGACATGCATGTGAAAAATAAGATGAAAACATTTTTCCGAGTTTGGTGACTGAAATTTTGGGAACATCACCTCATATAGCCCGGTAAAAGAAAAGACTATGATGATTTTTTTTTGAAAGTTTTGCTTTTTGTAATGCAAGGATGTATGCAAATGATGATGATGCTCTATGTGCATGCAAGATAAATGAAAGAGTTTTTATTGGCAATGATTCAAGTTTTTTTTTTGGAAAATGCGGGCCGTACGTGGCTTCATATGGACCTAGTAAGGGAAAGGCTACAACTGCAGCTCTTTCTCTCTTTTTTTTTGAAAAGAGTGAACCACATGCTTTGCCCAGTGCTGGACCGTGAAAAGAAAGGCTACGACGGCAGCTCTTTCTCTATTTTCTTTTTTGAAAAATCTCCTTCTCCTTTTTGAAAACATTCCTAGATTACGATGCAACACACAATTTGGTATGCCCCTTGTGTCCTACGAAGGGTGGGAATCCTAGGGTCTAAAGTCGACGAAAAGGGTAATCCTCCCATGTAGGTTCTGATCACTTCCTCACAATGGCAACCAAGAGCTAAAGTCTCTCATGATGACACCCACAATCGTGAAAGCTACCGAGTGTGTGAGGCATCATGACAAAGCGCACTCTTGGGCGGAACTTTCATGAGAGCCATACGCACAAAGGTCTACGAATGGCGATCACTAATCGCTTCCCACTCTCCTAGGTTTTCGTTCAGACCTTGGGTTTTAGGCCCCACTCAAAACATAGTAAGCATAAGGTGTGAGTGTGTGTAGCGAGGACATAACGCCTAAAACTACCCACATATACCCTCACCTGCGAAGGAAAAAACCAAACAGTCCAGACAATAGCAAGCAATAACATGTTGTCTACCCTAGGGTATAATATCAAATAAGCTAGCCTAGGATTTCATTGTTGTTTGTGATCCCTTATGATTGTTGGGTATCTCAATATGTGAAGATCCAAATCAATGTGAGGACTGCACAACAGGTAGTCGATGACATGCCTAAGATGATAGTGGGTCTTTCTACTTCTCTAATCATAAGGTTTATAAGAACTGGTTTTTCTGGTAGTGGAACACTCAATTTTGTTGAATATTGTTGCGACCGAAAAAGTCCCCGAGGGGTTTTTCTTCGTTTACAACTTTTTAAAACAATTTAGTCGCCACCAATATTTTTTATAAGGAAAATATTGAAGAAAAACCTTTATGGAAGGCAGAAGGTCTTTTGGAAAACCGAAAGATTTGGGTTCGGGGGTCGGTTAGGCATGGGGAAGGTATTAGCACCCCACACCTCCTTTCTACTGAAAGGGAACCTTCAATTAAACGTGTGGTTTTAAGTGTTGATTTAAAAATACTTAAATTTGCCTCTTGATTGAAAAGACTTAATGAATTTTTTATTTGTGGCGCTTGACGAGAGTTAGCCGCTTTGGTTTTTTTTTGAAAGGAAAAATGTTTTTAGTTTGTCGTGCTTGACGGAGGGGATCCGCTCCTACGTATCTCCCGGTGCGATGGAGAATTCAAAGCTACGTAGTTCTGGGTTTTTGGTTTTATTATGTATCTTGTTTAATTGTAAAATTTGAGCTTTCATGATGATCAATTGAGCGAAGGCTCCAAGTGACCACCATTAACACTCCATTGTTAATAATCATGCAAGCAAAGGCTTCGCAGGACCAATAACAAAGTTTTTGATTTAATGAAAAGTTTTTTTAGGAAAATTAGGCATTTATGATGATCAATTGAGCAAAGGCTCCAAGTGATCACCACTAGTTCCTCGTTGTTTAATGATTATGCAAGCAGAGGCTTCGCAAAACCACTAACAAAGTTTTTTGATTTATTGAAAGTTTCTTAGAAAAATTAGGCATTCATGATGATCAATTGAGCAAAGGCTCCAAGTGATCACCACTAGCTCCTCATTGTTAGTGATCATGCAAGCAAAAGCTTCGCAATACCACTAACAAAGTTTTGAGTTAATGAGAAAGGTATTTAAGTTAGAAAGAATTAAAAACGAGAAAAAGGTGAAAAATTGCAAAATGGGGGTGTTATTAGTCTGCGGGGTTGTGTAATCGAGCAGGGGCAAACAAAGAAGCCCGGTTCGCATAGGAGGCCCAAAGATGCGGCGGGGCTTAAGTGAGATGGGGGGTGTGTGCGCGTGAATCAGTGGGGTGGAGGTAGTAATCTGAATATTGAAAAAAATGAAAAAAAATAAAAGGCCCACTATACGACCCTAAACCCAAAAACTAAAAAACCTAAAAATCTGATCCTTCCTTCCTCTAGCTCAGCGGCGCCGCAGAGAGAGGGAACAACTTCCGGCGGAAAAACCGCCTCCTTTCACGGTGAGGGAGAGAGAAAATACGGCGAGATATTCGCCAGTTTCCATGGAAGTGGGTCGTTCGGTTTCGGGTTGAGAGAGAGAGGAAGGCAACAACGAGGGTGACGATGCCATCGGGGGTGGGTGGCCGACGGTGACGCGTTCAGCTTTGGGTGAGGTTCGTTTTTCTGTTCTTCTTTTTTTCTGGGTTTCTTCGTTTTTCCTCCTTCTCTCTGTCACTGAAACATGTTGTTTTTTTATTTTTTCTGGGTTTTGTGTTTTCCTTGGGTGGGGGTGATGGTTTCAGGTGGCTGTGAGGGAGGGAGAAGGGGTTTGCGTGAGGTGGTTGGTGGTGAGTTGGTTCGCGACTGGGTATGGTGGTAGGAGGAGGGAGATGGCTCGGTTTTGGTGGTTGTGGGTTAGTGATTGTGTGATTTTGGTGGAGGTGGGATGACCGAAGGTGGTGTGGCAGTGTCTATATTTTTTGGATCTGTTTTCTCTCTTTTCTGATCTGTGTTGTTTGGCTGATTAGGGTTTCACAGTGAGACCCTAATTTTGGTGCAGTCGTTTTCTTTGAAATTCGTGTCTGCTTCCCTTTGACTGTGATTGTACTGTTTATTTATACTAATATTCTAGGTTTAGCAATTAATTACCTTTTAATGGGCTTTGACTGTTTTTTAAGTTTGAAGTGGAGCGGACCAGACCCAGCTACTTGGAGAGCGTACTCATCGGAACCCCGATTTGTCACTTGCTTTATACATTATTTATTATTTTTTTATGTAATTTTCGGATTTAATTATTTTTGTACATTTTGTGTTATTATTTTTGTATTTTTCTGACATTTGGACATTTGGACTCTCTTAAGTTGTAATAGAAATTAAATAGATTTTTTTTTTGACATTTTTGGATTATATATGCTCAAAATAACTTAATTGCACAAAATAAGAATAATAAAAAAGGAGTCGACCACTACAAAAAGACGAGAATGCGCCGGACTAGAGAAAACACACTAAAACGAGACCCAAATAGAAGAAATGGACTCATTAACTAAAAACACTGAAAATTAATTTGGAACCACGTCTGTGGGCCCAAGCCAAAATGGTAAGCGACTTAAATAAGCCCACTTAGGTTCGATTAGGCCCAAATATCGAGATTAAACTGAAGAATGCGCGAAAAGATCGAATATTCACGCGCATGCCTAGCTTAAGTAACGGTATTTTGGTTTAATTGAACGGATAATTGAAATTGGCTTAAATTAAAAAAAGAGACACTATTCTAACTACTTGTAATCGCGTGATCTCGAAAAACAAGTTGAATAAAGCAAGTGACAAAAAAGAAGACGGACAAAATTAAGGTATTACAAATATGCCAAAGCCAATTACCTTTTACTGTTGGACCACCATATGTTTGTTGAAATGCCACTTAGTAATTGTTTCTATAAAGTGATTAACAATACTTTAGTTGATCCACCAGCAGCTTTTGTGAAAAACTACTCTATTCAGTGGGTGTTTTGTATCTTACTTTGCTTGAAGTATCCTTTCTTGCTCTACGACCCCTATGTTCCAAATTGGGAGTGCAAAAATTCTAGTTTGCTTTGGTCTGAACATATGTCAATTATTAAAAATGTTCATTGTGAAATGAGGGGCATTCTTGATCTTCCTTGTAATGATGTGGGGTTTATTAATAGATTGAGTTTTGGTGAAGATCATATGTGTCAGCATACTGTCTATAGAAGAACTATGGAGTGCAGTATCAATTCCCTCAATTATGGTCTCTTGCCTCCAGACTCATCTAAATGGTTCCTTGCACCATTTGACTCAATGCTTCAACTTGTTTTCGTTGAGGACCGAATTATAGGAACAACTGACTATATAAGCTCAGGTGCTATGATTTTTGGTGATTTTGACATGGCTGAAAGGTTTGATGTTGATATTGGTGAAGACTTGTTTGAAGTTAATAAAACAAGAGACGAGTATTTGGTTTCTATTGTTGATTGCAAGGATGTTTGGCATGATAATTGCATCTTTATCAGCATGTTGATAAACCTTGACATACACCTAGTAGTTGTTCATGCCCTCAATCATTCATTAGCTAAAATGAATATAAATGAAATTGGCTCTATTGAAAAGGCTCCTAGTCAATGTGTTAAATATTATTTTCCTCATGGAAAGGGAAGCTTTGATGAGGTTGTAAAAGGTTGTGATGGTGTTTCACATGTGGCAAACTCAATGGAATTTAGTGCCGTCAAGAATGAAATCATTGAGACATTGATTCAAACAAATTCAAATAGCACTGCATTCAGAGGAAACAAGTTAGAATTACAACAGTGGATGGAGCTGTTTGGGTTGTTTGGGTTACTTCTATGTGTTGGTCTGATCACTCTCCAAAGGTATTTTGGGCCAAAGAATTTCCACCATGACAGATTTGGATATTGGGCCAAATTGCTATTTGTGTTTGTTGTTTGCTTCTCTTTTTTTGGTGCTTGGAATGACTCTTTCAAGCTGATATTTCAAGCTTGAGGGAGGCTATTAAAAATAATAGTTGCTTAGGAATTGTTAAATTCTGTTAGGGACTAGTTAGTAATTAGTTAGTATGTTAATATCATTACAAGCTCTACAAATTTATTATCTTTTTTCAATATGATTCCTTATGAAGAGTATCTACCTCTTTTACCTCATGAGTACACCTATGCTCAATACCTCTCCTATGAGTTTGATATATGAATGTATAATCCTATGATTCTTAACGGTTACCATGTCTACTCCAACGTCTTATTCTTGGAGACCTTCCATTGGATGAAGATCTTCCACTTCAGGATCACTCTTCTTTTTGGCCCATTTACCTCCTCTTGACTTTAGCGACTATTTGGTTTAGCGGTGGGTTGAGTGAAAAGCGCTTTGTTTGGCTAGTTTTGTGATTTCAAAATGTTGAATGCATGTTTGGGTGAGTTCCATGAAAATCGATTCTACCCTCCAAAATTGATTCTGAGAGTGGGTACACTGTACTCCATTTAGTTGTATTGCTATCTCTCGAAGAGTGTGTACAGTGTACACTGTACCCACGTGCGTACACTGTACTCCATTTAGCTGTATTGGTACCTATCCACTCTTTTTATAACTGAGAGTTGTTTCCCTTACCGCAAACTTCTTCGATGTGGGACTCATATTTTTATCCTTCACACAAATCATATACGTTGCTTTTGATTTTGTTTTTTCAGGACCTTCAATTTTTATTTTTTTTAACTGAAAGCTTTCTTAAGCCACCGTAATTCTTTTCTATACTGAAAATACGGACTCTTCCTCAACTTTTTAAACAATAAAACAATAACAATAACTTGTATAATATTTTTATAGATAATAATCAATAACGAAATTACAAAACTTGCAATATGTTAGAAACTGACTTGGATATTTAAAATGGTATATCTATTGTAATTTTAAGTAGTGATTTGGATATATTATTGCGTTGCCGAACTTGAGCTAAACCTAATTTAATTATTGTGTTGTGAAATTATGAATATTATAGTTTTTTTTTTTTGTTTTTTATCCTTTATATATTGTAATAAAATATTAAATAATTTATTTAATTAAATCCGGTTCGACCGGTCCAACCCCAAAAACCCTGAACCGCTGCCTTTACGGTTCTATGCCCGGTCCGGTTTTAATTACCTTGAATTCTACCTACATGTGTTAAGTCGTCTCATCTCTCTATTTATTCATCTTCAACCCATCAGTTGGAAGGAACACAAACTCAGCAAATTGTTTTCTGAAGTTACAAAGTAAGCCCTTAAACTATTTCACAAAATGCTTGTGAGGGAACACAGTTTCTGTTTCAGCAACTTACTTTATGAATATGCTTGTGTTGAGATTTTGTTATGTTGGGTGTTTTTCTGATTTGTATCTTCAGGCTGCTCAACTTGGAATTTGCAGAGTGCAAGGCATTTCGTATCTTCGAGGTATTCAATAGTCACTTCCAAATGCTTCGTTTTATTTTTGCAGACATATCTTTCATGTTTAATATATATAATAGGTTTTGTTATATTAGAGTTTGATCAATCAAGATATTAAGCTTGAAGATATGCTGTCATGATTAAGCTTGAAGATATGCTGTCATGAAGTCGATGATGAAGGTGTTATATATATTAGGTTCTCATATATATATATATATATATATATATATATATATATATATATATATATGATTAAGCTGTTATATATATTTTGACTTCTTATTATGCTTCATTATTAAGCTTCTATATTTTGGTAAGAGATACTGTTAGATATAAAACGCTTGAAGATATGAATGAAGTATCGAATCAATTGTATTGATGAATGAATTGATACTTATACAAATGTATTCTGCAAGAATTGACCTGGTAATCTTGCATAGCTCAGTGAAACCAATCAAGAATCTGTTTCAACTAACTAACTACGAGTTAAGACTAACCTAACCATCTTACTCTAGTAAATGTACAATTAGGAATTTACAATTATACCCTCAATAAATCTATATATATTCTATATAGTCTAATATCCCCCCTCAAGCTGGAGGGTGGATATTGTGCACTCCAAGCTTGGATAGTAAAGTAGTGAATGGTTGAGGATCCAATGCCTTTGTAAGGATCTCAGCTAGCTGCAGAGATGATGCAATAGGAGGCAAGTGGAAGAGCTTGGCTTGAAGTCTTTCACGAACCACATGACAATCAATGTCAATGTGTTTTGTGCGCTCATGGAAACTTGAATTGGCAGCTATGTGACGAGAAGATTGGCTGTCACAATAGAGAAGAGCAGGTGTGATAAAGGGGAGTGAAAGATCCTGCAAGAGATAAGTCAACCACTGGATTTCACAGACAGTAGAGGCAAGAGCCCTGTACTCCGCCTCGGTAGAGGATCTTGAAACTGTTGTTTGCTTTTTGGATTTCCAGGAAACAAGAGATTCCCCTAGAAATATGCAGAATCCTGAATAGATTTTCTGGTGAGGACACAAGTAGCCCAATCGGAGTCACTGAATCCTTTAAGCTGTAAGGTAGATGCAGCAGGAAAAAGCAACCCTTGAGCAGGTGAAGTTTTGATATAACGAAGCACACGATGTGCAGCTTGAAGATGTCTCTCCTTAGGATTGGCCATGTACTGACTGAGTTGCTGCACTGCAACTCAAGTCTGGCCTAATAGTGTTTAGGTAGAGGAGTTTACCAATCAATCGCCTGTAAGCAATGGGGTCAGTGTCAGGTGAATTTTCTGTCATGTGAAGGTTGGCAGATCTGCTCATAAGTGTGGTGACAGGTTTGGATCCTAGCAAACCAGTATCCTCAAGTAAGTCCAAAGCATATTTGCGTTGACACAAGGATATTCCATCAGCAGACCGAGCAATCTCTATTCCTAGGAAGTACCTTAGAGATCCAAGATCTTTGATTCTAAAAGTAGCATCAAGGGCACTCTTGACAGAAAGTATCTCATTAATATTGTTTCCAGCAAGAATGAGGTCATCTACATAGATGAGATTGACTGTATAAGAATCACCATGGCACTTTGTGAAGAGGGAATGATCATATTGGGATTGAATGAACCCAAGAGAGTTAAGGAATTTAGATAACTTGCAAACCACTGCCTGCTGGCCTGCTTCAAACCGTACAAAGATTTTAAGAGTCTGCAGACTTGATTGGAGGGAGCATTAGCATATCCTTGGGGCACATCCATGTATACCTCTTCTTCCAAGTCTCAGTGTAGGAAAGCGTTGTTCACATCCAATAGTTGAAGGTGCCAAGATTGACTAGCAGCAATAGCTAATAGCAGTCTTACTGTTGTCATCTTGGCAACTGGTGAGAATGTGTCTAGGTAATCTATGCCTTCAGTTTGTGTGTATCCTTTAGCCATTAAGTGTGCCTTGTACCTCTCTATAGAACCATCAGCTTTATACTTGATTTTGTAGACCCACTTGCAACCAATGGTCTTCTTCCCTGGGGGTAGAGCGCACAATTCCCATGTTTGGTTAAGTTCAAGAGCTTCCAATTCTGACCTCATTGCCCTGTTCCAGTATTCAAATTTTGAAGCTTGATGATAAGTTGAAGGCTCATGATGAGAAGAAACAGAGAGAGCAAAGTTCTTATAAGGATGTCTAAGTTTTTCATATCCAATGACAGACTGAATTGAGTATAAAATTTTGGGATTAGTTACAGTATTGCCACATATGTAATCATCATAGCGTGCAGGAGGTTTTATAGTCCTGACAGGTCTTTGGTAGGTCTCTGTAGTGGTAATTTATGGTGTAGCAGTGTGAGAATTATCAGGTAAATTGTCTGGTATGTTATCAAGGATTGGTGTTTGGTTATTATTTGGTGAATTTGTGTCTGGTATAATATCAGGTGTAGCTATATGATTTGTATTTGGAGTGTTATTTTCAGGAATAACAGGTAGGCCAGTGTCTGGTTTTGTGCTTTGAGGATCGAAGATGCTGAAATCATAGGTGTTTGGAGTGATAGACTCGTGTTGGGTCTGGTGATGATGTTTAATGTAGGGAAAATAATCCTCACAGAACAACACATTTATGGAGACAAAAATTTCTCTACTCTTGAGATCCATTTGTATGTATCCTTTGATATCCGGTTTGTAGCCAAGAAAGACACACTTCTTAGCACGAAGATCAAGCTTGTTTCTTCCTTATTGAAGAGTTGAAGGAAAACTCAGGCATCCAAAAACTCTTAAATGCCTCAAATCAGGTAAATGATGATACAACTTTTCATATGGAGATTTGTTGTTGAGCACTTGAGAAGGCAGTCTATTTATTAAGTGAACTGCATGAATAACTCCATAGCACCAGAAAACTCTTGGCAGATGAGACTGAAACATGAGGGCCCGAGTTACATTTAAGATATGCCTATGCTTTCTCTCTGCAATAGCATTCTGTTGAGGTGTCTCCACACATGTCTTCTGATGCAAGATGCCTTTCTCTTGATAGTAATCATTCATTAAGAATTCTTGACCATTATCACTTCGGATACTCTTCACAGAAACTCCAAATTGGGTCTGCACCATGCTTATGAAGTTCCTGATCAATCCTCTTGTCTCAGCTTTATTTTTCATAAGGAACAGCCGAGTATGTCTCGTATAATCATCTAACAGTTAGGAAATACAAGTGACCATGGACAGAGGGGGTTGAAAAGGGCCCCCTTATGTCCATGTGGATTAGATCAAAAGCATTTTGAGTTCTACTACTACTAACAGGAAAAGGAAGCTTATGTTGTTTGGCCAAATGACAACAATCACAAATTCTATTATTATTCTTATCATGTACATATGTAGAATCATTACAATTTTTTTTTATAACAACATCAGATGGATGCCCTAACCTATGATGCCACAAGGCAAATGTATCAGATACAACATGATTACAGAAACTTGACTAGACAGATGCATATTACAATCAGAAAGAGTTTATCACTATCTATGTTAAAGGCAGACAAGCATTTGGCTCCTTGATCAAGAACATATAGTGAGTGAAAAGCTCTAGCGTGCCCAATCGTCCTCAATGAGGGCTTTTCTGTATAGTGCAATCATCATCATCAATTATTATCTTACATTTTAAGTGATGTGACAATTTATATCCAGATATAAGATTAAACCCAAATTCGGGTACATATAGCACATTGTGCAGTGTTAGATCATAATTAAACACAATTGCTCCTGCAAACTTAGCGTATGTGTGTGTTCCATTGGGCATCCTAATTCTAACAGTTTTAATCTCATGATGTGAATAAAACGATGATAGATTGTTGCATATATGGTCGTGGTGGCACCCGTATCTACGATCCAAATTGTGTAAACAATGTTACCCGAATCGTCCCGAGTCATGTTAAGCAATGATATGATGAGTTTGGTGCACTGTTCCATCTCCGCATCCATTGAGCAATGCTAAAAGCTTACGCATATCTCTCGGAATGATGCTCACCAAGATTCATTGTTACGTGTTTGTTGAGTTTTCACTTTGAGTGTTGCTACCTTCTGCAATGTATTATTTGTCGAGCTTTCCTTTTCGCGAAACTTGAAACCCGTGGGAATCCATGTTTAAAATAGCATGATTCCACCGTGGTGGCCTTGCTTCCCACAATAACTACAGAGCCGACTGGAACCATTGTTGTTGTTATTACCTCTTCCCGGGAATCTTCCACGCCCTACCACGTGAGTTGGATGTTCCTCTTCCCCGAAACCTTGATTTCCTCCGGTGTTAGCCATCAACGCCGCTTTTGTGCTTTCCCCCAAAGTGTTGTCGTTGAAATGTCTTTCTTGCTTTGCAATGTGAGTGAGAAAACTTTGTTGATATCCGGTAGAGGCTCGATCATCATTATCCGAGTCTTTACCGTGTTGTATTGCTTTCGTTCAAACCCTTCAAGAAACAAATCACATACTCTTGATCCCGTTGTTTCTTGATACTAGCATCTATCTTTCCACAAGAACATGCATTAACAGGCCTGAGTGATTCAAGATCTTCCCAAATCACCTTCAGATATGTGTAGTACGTGCTGACACTTCTTTCTCCTTGTTTTATCGAGTGAATTTGTTGCATAAGATCGGACATCCTAAAGGCATCGCCCTTGGAGAATCTACTTTTCAATTCATTCCAAAGATCAAATGCGTTCTCGACGTTCTCGATACTTTGTGCAATTTCCGGTGTGAGAGATCCTGCGATCCAGGCGACGACGGTTCCATTGCATCTCTCCCACGCTTCGTAGAGATCATCGCTTTCGTCCGGAGCAGTAATTTTCCCATTGACAAACTTGATCTTATTCTTCATTAACAAAGTTCTCTTCATCTTTTTACTCCAAGTGTCGTAGTTATTTCCGTTCATTGGTGGAGTAACAAGGACGGCGCCGGGGTTCTCCGCCGGATGGAGATAGTAGGGGCTCGTTAAGGTGAGAGCAGGATCTTTGATTTTCTTCGTTTGTTCATTGGTTTCTGAGTCTTCGATTTCTTCTATCACTTCCGCCATTGTTGCAGTGTTGAGGATTGAGAGGCGAAGTGTTTGTTAGAGGCGATTGGCACGCTGAACAGATTTCTCTGCTCTGATACCATAAAACGCTTGAAGATATGAATGAAGAATCGAATCAATTGTATTGATGAATGAATTGATACTTATACAAATGTATTCTGCAAGAATTGACCTGGTAATCTTGCACAGCTCAGTGAAACCAATTAAGAGTCTGTTTCAACTAACTAACTACGAGTTAAGACCAACCTAACCATCTTACTCTAGTAAATGTACAATTAGGAATTTACAATTATACCCTCAATCAATCTATATATATTCTATATAGTCTAATAAGATAAGAGATGCTGCCATATATATATTTTTGTAAGAGATGCAGTACGTTGAGAGGCTGCCATATTTGCTTGTATAATAGGTTCTATAATAGGTTCTGGTATATATATAGCAGTATGTATAGATGTTGCTTGTGCTTATTTCTTAAGTTCATTATTACTTGGCCTATATAGAATGACAGCTCGTGTTGATAAGAGGGCTATTGTGGATCCTCCTTCAAATAATGACGGAGATAAGAAGTCAAAAGCTGTTTGGGATCTTAAAGCAACTGAATGTTTTGTCCAAATATGCTTGGAACAAGTTTCCAAAGGGGAACACTCTGGTACTAGCTTTACGAAAAAAGGGTGGAAATGTATTATTTCCAAATTTGAAGAATTGACTGGAAAAAAATATGACAAGAATATTTGGACAAACCACGAGTTGAAAAAAAATATGACAAGCATATTTGAACAGTCTGAGAAAGAAATGGCGAGCATGGTATAACTTGTTTGGGAAAGAAACTCGTTTAGGGTGGGATCCTGTGAAAAATACTGCTGGTGCTCCAGATGAGTGGTGGGAGAGTGGTGTGTGGAAAAGTGTGCAAGTGTACACAGTACAACAAGTAGTATAAAAGATCGAACCCACAGAGATTGATTAAACCTTTGTATGTTCAGAAGATATAAGTTAGTGCAGCTACACTACTCACAATATTGGGATGTTGGAGTTAAGTAAACAGAATGTAAATGAAGAATAAAATGTAGAGGAAATCAGTTGAGAAAGATAGTTGAGATGTCTTCACTAAATAACTTACTTTCAAGAGTATTGTGTTTTCTGTGGTGCAGATGCACTTGAGTCTAGTTGCACCAGATTGTGCCTTTCACCTACTTTCTTCAGAGTTTCATTACAAGCTTCCTATGTCTAAACTTGCTAAATAAGTTCACTCCTGCCTTCGAAGTACCCACTGTTTCACCCTAAGGACTATGTTATCCTATGTCTAGGACTTAACATGGAATTAACAAAGTGTACTTTATTACACAAGTTAACAAAGCCTTCATTAAAACACACACCCTTATTAGTTCTTGATTTCTAGTTATAAACTATGTCTGTGAATATAACTCTACTTATTTTAAGCGATCAACCTTAAAACAAGATGGATGTAGTATAACACAACAACCAAAAATGCATACACCACACACTACATATAGTAGTGTGTGGTTTGATGTGAACTGACAATCAGATTCCCTACTTGACATCCTAGTATTCATTTATACTCCAAAATTAACATCAAACAATTAAATTGAACATAAAAGCCGTCCATTATAACAATAAAATAGATACAACAAATATAATCAAGCATAAAACATGACAACTCAACATCCAAAACTTAATAAAAGGTTCAAGAAAAATGCCACATAATCCTCTGATCATTCCTAATAAATCATTCCTACATAAAACATGACAGCTCAACATCCAAAACTATATAGTTAGGCCTCAAGTAATTTAACCACTTACGTATGCAACTCTGTCTACATCTCTTAAGGCCAATATCTGAAGACTTTTGCAGTATCTCATACTTGGTGGAATTCCACTTGAGTTGCTCTTTCAGCTGCACAAAGTATAACTCCAGCACAATCCTAAAATAAGTAGAATGAATAGGCAAACATCCATGGTGAAAAAACATAAAATAATAGTGTTTGTTGCGCATTATTTTATTTGGAGGGTGTGATGATATAACTTCAATATTGCATTTACAATTGAAGAATTTTTTATATTCATTTGAGTTTCTTTTTGATGATAAAAGTTGGAGAGCTTCAGTGATTCCCACAACTCAGTGATTCCCTCAACTCTGCATGCATTTTAAAATCTCACTGAGTTTTTGGTACTCTCACTGATTTCTGTTTTCTCGGGATACCTTGATGTTCATCATAACTAATCTATTATGAAATTACACATGATGATTCTAGAAAATAAAACTTAACAGAATCAATTTCAAGATGATAAGCAGAAAAGAACCATCTGATAAAGCATGTCACAACCCACTACATGCAAAATCAGAATCCAAAATAGAGTGCTGAAGTAGTTACCCGTCACAATGCATCTTTTGCTTATTATCTCTAAGTACATCCACCACCTACATCAATGATTCAACATCAACAAAGCATACTTAAATACAAAAAGAAGAAAGTTTGTGTGGGGAGTAGTTATGTAATGCAGAGGCAAGCTTAGGTGAAATACCATCAAACAAGTGAAATACCATTTTCTGATGCTCAGGTGTTCCAATGGCAACGGTCAAAATATCATTCTTTCCTCGCGGAACGAAAGATCCTTTGGCTGCTCATAACCATAAGTTCGTCCTACAACAAAAACATGTTCACGTGTTAGAATTGAATTACTTACCGTTTGTGTTTCCCACCCCAATTTCCATTCTTCTTATTTATTTATTTTGGAAAAAATTAAATATTGCATTTACACTTACTCATTTATTCAGTTGAACACTGCATAATCTACTAACCTATACTAACAAAGTAACTAGCTAAAAATAAGAGAAAGAGAAGATTAAATATTTTAAAGCCACATGGGGTACAACTTAGACAATTTCACAAAACAACAGTATGAATGTTCATACTCTAGACAAATCCAAGCCAGTTTGTATTTTCACAAGAAGAAAAGATATCAGAGCAATGAGTTGATGAAACACAACTTCCAATTCGGTTTAGTCTCTGTATATATCAAATAATACAAATTTAACATTTTAGGTACTTGTTAGTTCAACCCTTTGGGAATTTAGTATACAACTGTGGCTAAATCAGGTGCAAAGTGCACATTTGGGTTTAGTTAGTGGCATGCATAAGCATAACTGAACTCTAACTAGTCTATCATAGTTAATCTTCCTACATGCATCCTTTACTTCAAGTCTCAAATATTCATATATAAAAGCCAAAACCACAGGTCACAGTGCCACTACAGTTCTCATCAACAATAAAAAGAATCAAAAACCAGTTAAACTAACATAAAAATATTTGTCACATGACTAATCGTGATAGACAAAATACATTACCATGTTCTGTTGAGCACTGGGGGTCTTCCTAAGAGGAGACTCTGAAGAGGGTAACATGCTACTTGTCCGAGGTACAAGTCGATAATGTTGCATATTATGGTTTGCAGAATCATCAGCTTCACCACGCATCTCAGCTGCTTGCTGTTGTTGTTGATCTTCGTCTCTTTAACTCCTGTTAAAGATATAAAGCATTGCTTCATACACAAATCATATAACTAGCCCACATAATCAGTGATTAATAAAAAGAAAAACCAAAATAGTAGAGTTAAAAAAAAACAGTGAAATTCAGTGGTAAATAGATAAAGGGTATTCAAATGTAGCATAAACTCAAACTACCTTATGATGTAACTAAAATAGGCTCCACATTAGCATCACCATTAGTTGTTTGTTGAATCCAATAACTCTAGAATTTTAGACACAATTACAACCCTATTAGCACACAATAAACATTTACATTGATATTGAAAGAAAAAAATAAAGATGTTCCAAATTGGAAAGTAAAAACCATTTATGCATACCTCCTTCAATTCTTTGCAGACATGCCTTCAAATGTTTTAGCATGTTGCTAGTTCCATGAGTGTCAGTATCTGCTCTATATGTTTTCTTACAGTACTTACAAATAGCATTGTCCTTCACTCTTATGAAATGTTTTCAAGCATTAGAAGGAGCCCTAGCAGGCTTTCTTTTCGGCAGCTCTGGTTGTGCTGCTAGAGGTTCTTGCCCATGTACTTGCTCTGTTAGAACAACCTCTGGTGCTTGCTCTGCTAGAGGAGCTTGATGTCCTTGAGGAGTTACAGCAACTTGCATTGGACTTAGAGTATTGGCCGCTGGATTTTGAGGAGGAGGATTAACACTCTCCATTTCTATAAAATACAAAAAGTTGCAACAAAATTGCAATATAATAGATAGCCAATATAATAGGCATGAAATCAGTGCAACAAATAGGGAACATGCAGAAAGGGGAATATATAATATATGACAAATCAGTGCAAGAAATCAAATTGCAATAATCAATTAAGAACAACGTAGTGGAATCAAATCTTAGCTGATCATATATGTAAGAAATTGGGTCAAATTGAACTATAATAAAGAAAAAGGAAGCAAATTGATGCTTACCTTTCAGTTGCGGTGTTTCTATACTCCTTTGCTCGTCAATCATCGCTGGGGTGTTGAAGGCTTGTGAGGAGTGAAGAAACTGTTCGAGTTAGAGTAGAGTTTGGAAGGAGGGAAGACAAAGTAATATAACATGCCTAAAAGTAAAACAGATTGACATTTCACAATAAACTATCTGTTCTAGCTGGGAGTCTCTTAAAGAAATTACTAGGCACAGAAGGCAATTTGCTCCTTAACTTTGGATGTCTCAAATGATACAAACCAGTCAACCAGTCACCAAAGCCACCACTCTAAAAGGAATTACATAGAGTATAACAGCAGCACATAAGCTAAACAACACAAAGACTGTAAAGAGTCTGATTTTGTTCAATTGAAAGTCAAAAGCAAAATCAGATTCACTCAAATTCGCAAAATTCAGATCAATAATCTTAATCACTACTACAAATCAAACTCCAATTAATCAGATCAATAATCTTAATAACTACTAGAGCTGCTAAATTTAGAAATTAAGAAAATAGACATGGCTTATAAAAAACAAACAAACCAAAATCAGTAGCTAGCTCATATAGTGGATAACACCAAGAGAGTTCATAACAAAAAATTAGTGGATACTTAGAGTACAAAATCAGTAGCTATTCTCAGGTTTAAGATCTGTATGCATAACACCAAGAGAGTTCATAACAAAAAATTCTCAGGTTTAGGGTTTCAAGCACTAGCCATATAGTGGATACTTAGGGTTTCAAGCAAAAGAAAAAGAAAATGAAGCATCAGTTTTTGAAGACGCAGACAAGAAGAACGAAAACAAAAATATTGAAATCAGAGATGCTTACTGCTTTGAAGATGAAAACGATGCTCGTTTGAAGATTTCTCTGCAAAAGAAAACGGCGACGACGAGGAAGAGAGAGGAGAACGGTGACAGCGAGGAAGAGAGAGGAGGGCGGCGAGGAAGAGAGAGGAAGGTGATGGCGATGGCGATGGTGATGGTGAAGTGAACGAGACTTGAGAGTGAGAGAACGAGAGTTGAGAGTTGAGAGTGAGAGAACGAGCGAGACAACGAGAGTTGAGAGTGAGAGAACGAAATTAGAAAGGGGCCTTTGGTATTAGGTGTTAAAATACCTGATACTAAATGTGTTTGAGATGCCCATTTAGCATCGGTTGTTTAAACAACCGATGCTAAATGTAGGCGCGAAAATTGAAAACTTCCACTTAATTTCAAAATTGCCGCCGCGTTTACATTTAGCATCGGCTGTTCAGACAACCGATGCTAAATGGTGCTTTCTAAAGTCAATTTTGCACTAGTGAAGGTAGAGGTTACACAAATTGAAGTTCCTTTGCATGAGATTCCAAGTGGTGCAGATGCATTAATTCCCTATACATGACTATCTTGATGAAGAACTGAAGAAGTGAGTCGTCAATTCCTTCCTTGCCTTCTTACCAACTAACTACTACTAAGAACTATATAAAGTGTAAAAGAAAATACAAGAAAAGTAGTAAGAATAGATGTGAAGATGACATCCTTCAAGTGAGAAGTGGAAGCCTTTATATAGTCTTGGAGCTTTCCTTCAAGTGAGGGTTTCCTTTGAGATCAAGTTAATCCTAGAGAGGTTAACTATGGTTACTTTTCAGAACTTGATGAAGGAAATTGAGTCCAACACTTAACATTTGTCTTGGTGCAGAAGCACCTAAGTGCAGATGCACTGTGTAAATGTTTCTAGTGCAGATGCACTGTTGTTTTCCTGGTGCAGAAGCATCAACTACAGATGCACTGAACAAACACATCAAACATACCAATATACATACAAAATGCTAAGTTATGAATGTCATTCATCTTAAACTACAAATGTTGTTATTTTATTCATACTACTATATTTAAAACATATTATACTTGAATTTAAGCAATTATCTAAGTTTAAATGCATGGATAATGTTGAGTTATGAAAATGCAAGAAAACCCTTTATATGGCAAATTTAAACTATATTATCTAAATGTAATTTTAATTTATATATTTTATATTTTTATTTAGTATTTTGTTGTTAATTTTATCAAATTTGAAGTTTTCAATATATTTTTAAGTTGAGACCCATTTTGGTACTTTCACATGTAAAAGCAATTCTAATCCAACCTATCCAAACAACAAAGATTGAAAAAAATCATTTTTTCAGCAAAGGTATCCAAACAAAAATCATGTCAAGTTCAACTCATTTTTAACTAAAATCAATTCTACAAATTCAATTCTGTCAGAATCAGTTCTACTCACCGCAGAACCAAACGCACACTTAGTTTCTTTTCCTCTTGACTTCATTTAGGTTCTTTGTGGTACAATAGGAATATGGTCTTCAACATCAAAACCAAAACCATCATCTTGGTTACAAACCCTCTCTTTCATATGTTTCCTCATTGTCTTTTTACTCAATAACACTTTTTCCTTTAACATTACCACTATTAACAACAATTATTCCTTTACAATCTACATATATATCCACTTATCACACTTGTTTAAGTAAATTTATATCATATGGATTGATTCGGTTCACAAGTTTGTTTTTCAAAATCCAAGTTACTCATTTTATTAGTTGGTTTAGATATTTTTACAATGACCATTATGACGACTTACTATTGGTTGACATATGTTTTCGATAAATCAACAAAATAAAGTATACTTAATTATATATATGATTTTAGCTATATGATAAATTTACTTAACCTGTGCATTGCACGGGTACACGGTCTAGTTTGAGTGAAAAGATAAAGAGTAAAATAGTATATCATGCATCACATTTTTTTTTAAATTCTTTATATTTAGTGCTCACATAAAAAGTAGGCTAGCTCTGCCATTGGGTGAGAGATAAAAGTCGTGGCCATAAGATCAAATCAATTAGTGGTTAAGATTAAAACAAAAGGTCATATGACTTTTTTTAAGTAGTCTTGTTATCACTAAACAAGTTTTAATCACATGATCATCCATGTATTGTTATACAGTTCAGGTTTACGCCTCTCATATTAAAACTCTTCTCACTTAATACACCCATGTGTGTGTGAGAGATTCAAAATTGGGCCTTCTCTATCGGATTAAAGGAAGGCTTTTTTTTTCCCACCCCCCTCGTTATCAATCCCACCCCCATAATTACCCAAACGGACAAAAATACCCCTGAAAATTTACAAAAATCACATTTCACATTTCACATTTCATAATTTCGAAAAAGTAAGTAAATTCGGTTGGGATTTTCGGAAATACTAGGTAATTCCGAAAATCCAATTTTTTTTTTCAATTTTTAATATTTTCTAATTACATTTATTTTTTTAACAGTGACGAGTAGACGATCAGACAACGTAGCGCGAGCAGAGTCTTCGGGAGCAACACCCGCGCAAAACGACGACGAGCAAAGCATTCAGGGAGGCCATGAGTAGCGATACTCTTCTCCGTGCACTTTACGAGGCTCGTAGTCGCTGGGCTTGCGAGCGGCGTCGGCGCCAGAGAGCCCGCACCAGAGTGATAGAGATGGTTGAGCCTGAGCCTCAGCCTCAGCCCCGGTATGAGCAGCCCTACCGTGACCACCCTGATTATGAGTACCATATGCGGAACCAACAGGAGCACCAAGAGTCAGATCATGACGTTCTTGCTGCGGTTTGGGAGGCTTTGGAGGAGCGAGGAGGATGAGGTCGACATCGGAAGGAGGAGGAGGAGGAGGAGGAGGAGGTTCGGGAGGAGGTTCACCGCCTCCCGGTGTCGATCACACACCATTATATATACACCGGGATACGCGACCGCGCGGCCCCGGATAGATAGAGCGAGGTAATATTTTAATTCTTTATTTTAATTTTACTTAACAACAATTAATTACTTATTTTTAATAACGTATGGTTTAATTTTAATTTTTTCACCTTCTAAAACTAAAGGTTGTATCTCACGGCGTAAGTTTCCTAGAATTAGACTCGCCGAGCACCACCCACAGTGAGAGCTTTGGTTGCGTCGGGCTAAGCTTTCGAGTTGGACATCACACCTTCAGGGGGCAATCAACCATGAGTTGATATCTCTTTTGTGGAGAGGTGGCATCCCGAGACCTCGCTCATTCCACATGCCCTTTGGGGGAGATGACGGTCACCACCGACGATGTGGCCGTCTTTGCTCCACTTGCCATTGGATGGCACCCATTGGACCACAGCCGATTTTGATTCTGTTCGTGCTCTTCACTTGGTCGTGGACTCTTTGGGCATGGATCGAGCTCATCGTCATCCAGAGCTTAGGGATAACAGAGGCGATGTCGAGGATCTCCCGTGTAGAGACTCCTACAGGAGAACATGGCACGGGGTGCTTATGAAGCGGTGTGCCGCACTGTTACATGCTCTTCTTGTTAGGCACCACCATTCTGGCCGACAAGACTCACACATTAGTGCCGTGAGGTGGATGTATCCGCCGGGATCTTCAAAGAGTGGCGATGGTCTTGGGGTATAGCCGCTCTCGCCACTTACCTACACCCACCGACGAAAGCGGTCTTTTATTCGACCAAGCAGTTCGGCGGATACGCGACACTGGCTACAGTAATCATTTATTTATTTTTTTAATTTAAAGCTTTTAATTAAATTACTCATATATTAATAACTGATTATTTTTAATTTAATTATTTCCAGTGCTGGATCTACGAGCACTTTCCCACCGTCGTTAGTCGGAAAGTGTTAGCTAGGACGCATCGACCACGTGCCACCAAATGGGAACAAGAAGCTGGATAAAATAAAGTTGGTGGACTTTAGGGAGCGGATAGATGCTCTGCAGCTGGAGGATGTCATCCTCACCCCTTATGCAGACCACAGGCAGTATGTTCCTTTGTCGAATTATAGAGGCTGGTTGCTTTGGGGCGATGACGATGTTCCCTACATGCCAGACAGGGTGCGTTAGCAGTTCGGCCAGCTACAAAGGGTCCCTCTTCCACCCATTTCGGGTAATCCTCCCTCTGCGGACAGGATCATACAGGGGTTGCTGATGTATTAGATTCGGGCGCGGACTTTTTGGAAGTCAGGTAACCAGGGTGCGTCTTACTCCGGTGCAAGAGCCACAGCCAGAGCCAGCTCAGGATCCACCATATCATCAGGAGCCTGTTGTCCCAGAGACATATGAGGAGAGGGTGCAGAGAGCAACAGACCGACCGGATGCCCTAGATGTTGCCCGTTCACCTACTTCACGTGCTTATTTTCAGTCATTGTTAAACATTTTGGACCCATAGTTGTATTTGTACTCCTATTTTATGTTGGTCATTTTATATATTTTGACGTATTGTTATTTAAATCGTAAACCGTTCGTATCATATTTCCAAAATAAAACGCGTTTAAATATTAATTTAATATACAAACTTTTAAAAAAAAAAATTAAAAATTTCGGAATTACCTTTTTTAGATGTAATTCCAAAATAATTTTTTATGAACCGGAATTACCTTTTTTAGAGGTAATTCCGAAATTTTAATTTTTTTTGAACCAGAATTACCTTATTTTGAGGTAATTTCGAAAAATTTAATTTAATTTTTTTAAAAAGGCAGGGGTAGTATTGGGTTTTTTAGAAATATGGGGGTGAGATAGAGAAGGAGGGGGGTGAGAAAAAAAAACCCTTAAAGGAATAGACCTATATATACTCTGCCACAAATAGCTTGGATTATGGCCTACTTTAGCTTCCAATAAACTCAACTTGAAAAAATAATTAGCTTTGAACACTCTTGTGAGTAGGGAGTTAGGATTAGTGAGAAGCTTCCATCCCTCCTGTTTGCCTAGCATTGCAACATTGAACCCTTCAAGTGCAACATTGAACCCTTCAAGTGACAAAAATTCAAGCCACCTCCATGTTTTGTTTTAGACAACCTGTTCCAACTCATTTAGTTAATGCTTTTATTTCCATTTCGTTTTGTTCCCCAATAAAAAATTAAGCATTCTTTTTATTTCCTCACCAGAGAAGTGGGAAGAAGAAAATCACATATACAGTAGGTTGGTATTGCTTGAGCAATCGACTTTATGAGAATTTCTTTCTCCTCTCTAGATAGAGATTCGAACCTCTAAGACTAATGGTATGTTTGGGAGGGGAGGGTTTAGAAAAGATTAATCTATATTTTAATTTATATTTTTGAATTTTTAAAAAATTAAAAGAAACATGATAGATGACAAATATAACATTTTAATCCCACTTCAGTTATATTTAGTGACATTGTATAGCTTCACCAATTTAGAATTGAAAAATATGTCCTCCCTTTCTCTCCTAAAACCCCTCCCAAACATACCCAAAATGTTCTTCTATATGTCATCCTTGAGGTATCCAAAAATAGCTTTTATATTCCTTCCTATAATAGATGGAAGGCCAAGATACTTCCCTAGACCAATGATTGTTGAGACACCTAGAGAGGAGTATACTATATTAAACTTCATATGTCACAAGTATACAAAATTTGGTAAGATTGATTCAACAATCTAATTGATTAATTTCACATTCTATATAAAAAGTTGTTGATATAAATATCTTACATTTGCAACACAATAATGCATCCTGATATGTACAGCACTCAGCTTTGTTTTCTTTGGTTTGAACTAGCACTACGCTTATTAAGTTTTGTCAATATGTATGCCATCGCAACTTTAGCACCTAGACTAGAGTGACCACGAGACAGACATATAGCACCCCCCAGAAGCAGCAAACCATTAGCTAGCAACTTTTTTGACGGCCTTCTCGAGATTACACATGCTTGAGATTCAGCACCAGTAACTCGATCATGAATGATGGTCGAATTTGCTGCAGATATGTTGTTTGTACTAGATTCCAAGCCAGCCGGTACCTACAAACAAGGGATTGTTATTGGAATTTAAGTCGGCGTGCCAAAGGATCGAAACCCCAACTTGAACATCACGGCCCCTATGACCATGATATATGGCATGAAGCTATATATGTGTGGTGTTTATTTGTCATTTCGTCTAAATTGACATAAAAATATGACAATTATCAGTTAGTCCTGAAAAACATAATGTGATCTTGCCAGCAGGAAAACAACAAGTTTACACATTGTAGGCTATTTAGTATTTACTATCAAGAAAACTAACTTAATCTCTATTCTCTGCACTTGAATTGAAAGAGATCGGTATCTCTCTCTAGAACAAAAGACAATGCATTATCGTAGAAAACTAGTATCAACTGTTTAAAATTAGAGAACGGGTAATTAACAAATTGATTTCCAAGCCAACTTTTTAGATCTATCATGTTAAAAAGACAAAGCAAAAAGAGTTTACGATAAGTGATAGAGAAGAATTAATTTTAACCTTAAACTGCTGGGGATCTCCTAATCACATCAACAAGCTTTAACCTATTATTTTCTAAGGTGATTACTTCCAAGAAGCTGAAACAGAAATGTATGGTTTCCCGGATACACAATCCTACTGGGACTTGGAAGAACTGCTATATCCAACTCCAATACAGACATTAAAAAGCACAAAGGATTGAACCAAAGGAGAGAGAACAGAAGGCCAAATGAAGTTCAAATTACTGGATATCCATGGAAGAAACCAATGCCCAAAATATCTCCCAAAAATAGTTGCAATAAGGAGGAACCTATGAGTATTACTAGTACCACTAAAGTGACGAGAATAAACTCACGAAAAGTGCCACTATCCTAAAATTTAAGTCTTCAAACGCGAACATCGTTACCATCCTACATACCACTGAGAACAGTGCCGAGTTCTACAAATCTTCTCACATTTTGTCCTACATGTAGTTGATTTCTGCCATTAAACCATTAATTATTTTTCCTTCTGACAACGCCATCAAACCATTAGTAGGAGACTCTCACATCATAGAAGTTGGTTTATAGGTTAAGAGTGTTATAACTAGGCATCTGTAACTTTTTATTTTGAAGTCTAAAGCAAATCTACCTCCAACAACACTCCCGTAAGTCTAATACAAGGCATCAACAGAGGAAACTTGGAAGGTTTAAACCACAATACACATTAAATGATGGTATGTGAAACTAAAAGCACTAACCTTCTGCAACAAATTGACTGAAGTGGTTACCGAACTTGATAAATGGTAGCTTCTAGAAGAGTATCTTCTAAGTGCATTATCCATCTTACATACATAACTCCATATGCCTTTGGAAAAAGCCAATTTCGCCATATCCATATTCAAACCGGCATCTTCTTGATGAAACATTGTGATCTCACAGGCATTTCTACCAGGTACTGTAATTATACAATTGCCAGTTACAAAAAAAGTCATTTCATAGGTAGAAATCATTCACTCATTGTTGAGAAACTATGAAATATAAACTAAAAGGAGAACACAAATATCACTGAATTCAATGAAAGATTTTTCAACAGCATCAAACTTCAAAAAAAAGCATCAATACAGAAATAAGTAAGTTGTCATGGTATATTATTCAAATTAGTATCTATGTTATGAAGATATGTCACGTGGAGTTAACAGATTTCAACCATTTTTATGAGTACCAGAAGTGATAGCATTACTAAAAGACAAATTTCCAGTGAATTTTTTCTATTAAATTTGATTGTTTAACAAAAAATTGAAATAAGCCAACAAAACAACCTACCTTTTCTAATTCGCCACCCAGATCTGAAATACTCAACTCGTACATATTTTCTCTGCCGTGGTGCCAAAGGATGCTCACATTCCTAACAAGGTTTTAATCAAAGATGAAAAGAAAAAAATAACCAAGCAATCCAATGCATAAACAAGAAAAAACGTATTTTTTTAAAACAATTCTCGCAAGCATCCCTCAGATACTAACATAAGAAATCTCATAATTGTCAGGCTATTCCAAAGTTAAATTTTGAATTTACTATTGATTTTGAATATGCTGCCATCCTGTATTTATCTTGCAATATCACTAACAAAAACGAAAGATATCATGATAATATCACTACCTACTGTTTGAATATACCAGTAACACACACACACACACACACACCAGTGGAAAGATATCATGATAATATAAGTCAGCAGGTGCCACACGGTCCTAAGGTGTGGAAAGTTTATACTAGAAAGGGAAACCGGGGACGGAAAGTAAGACGTGAGGTGTGTGTGCTGTGCTGGCAGGAAGAGAAAGATAGTTACGGTTAACAGATACCTAGAAGAGTTGTGAGGAGGGATCACTTTTTGGAGAATCATTCTGTTAGTATGAATTGAGAGCTATAGGTCTCTATTGAGTCTAGTTCTGGCAGTAGGAAGTATCTTATCTGTAATTCTTCATTTCCAGTAAATATATCAATCAGTTTATTCACTTGCTGTGATTTTCTTCTGCTATTTCTGTTCTATTTTCTCGGGTTCCTAAATGTTATGAACAGATAAGTAAAAGGAATGGAAAATAGCGTTTCTTTACACATACAGCTGAACTATTTGCCAATATCAATTAAGATATATGAAATTTCTATTCAACTACGTATGAAGCAATGGTTAAGAGCTTCTACATAAAATATGTACAGAATGAGAAATCAAACTGATTTGATGTGCAAATATTTCCGTGTATAGTGTACAAATGCCAAACAAATGAACCTCAAATTAATCAGAAAATAATGATAATATTGAAATACTCATGGATAGTTGTTATATAGATATATGAAACGACACTATGTTCTAATTTCTTGACCAACAAATTTTCTAGGAAATTTTATTTCATTTTTTCTTACAAAGATTCTTCACATTGAATGACAGGACAAAAAGTTCAAGCGAAGAGAAAGAGGGTGGGGATATGGAGCTGCAATAACATTCATATGAGAAAGTAATTACGATCACGAATACATGGGGCATAACAATGTGCAGTAACAGTAAATAGTTGTCATATATTAATGCAACGCCTTAATAGGATATATTACCTTCATATAACAGTAAAAAGTTTTATCCCTCCCCTCCCATAACTTCCAACTTAACACATATTCTCTAGGCTTTAAAAGAGGGAACTTTTTAACTGTACGACCAAATTCAGAACCATCAGATTCGTCCACTTGCAGTTGATCATGCTCTACAACTGTCTTATCCCACTGCTTTCTGTAATCATTGTCCATGTAGAAGTTTCTTAGCATCTCAGCCGAAATATCATTGAACACAGTCACGCTCAAATATCTCAGAGGACCATTCTGCAACATTCACAGCGAAACAACTATATAGTTAATAGAAAAACCATTGTTATCATATGTTTTTACTTTATAGGAGATACTAAATAAATTAGAAGCTTTCTAATTTAAGATCACACGCTTGAATGACAGACAAAGAACTACATGTAGCCTCCCTAATATTATTAACAATTATCAGAAAAAGCCACTTGTGTATGAAAGAGACTTACAAGTTACAACCTATGAAATGACACTTCTTTCTGAATGTCTAAAATGTTTCACATATCGGCTCGAACAAACACCAACCACAGCTGAGACACCTCTTGGACACTCGGTCGACACTCATCTATGGCTTGACAGTTGAAGGATACAACACAACCCTTACCAAAAAAATATTTTTTAATAACTTTCAATAAAGTTGACTTTAAACTTAAACAAACTTCAAGAATAATTGAAACTTAAATGTTAAGAAAGGTCTCCAACGTATTCCATTTTTTTAAAAAAAACATTCTTTCCAGTTTCCCCTGTTCATCCTATGCCCCCCTATACGTGTATTTTGGGAGGTGTATGTATCAAGTGAATATGTGAGAAGAGATCATTTTTGATCATAGAATCATATGTGATGTGAGTGTTGATACTAACTCTCAACTAATTGTCCTCACATAGCACATATTACACATGTGCGCTCATTATGTACACATACAGTTACACAAAACGTGTCCGAAGTTTGTTTTTATGTCAGTGCCAGTGCATTGACTAAAAACTACTATTTTCCCTTAAACTGGACAAAATGTTGCTAATGAACTATAATGAATATGTTGAAAATAGTTTGACTCTGAATTTGTGTCAGCATCTAGGCCTCCTGCACATTGTGCGAGATAGAAAACAGGAAACACAGGGATGTCTTACTCATTGTATAACTAGAAAACAGGAAACACAGGGATATCTTACTCATTGTATAACAATTAAAACCTGATAAAATTTAGATAACAGACACAGAATAATAGTGATGCAAGCAATGTATTGCATACACATTCCAAGAATAGCAACGATCAATTCTAATGTCTACACTCTGGTTTAAGCAGTAACCTTGGGCTTGCTGCATTTGGCATTGTAGCATAGCTGATGGTTTCTTTTATCTATGACATCCACCCATTTATCATTCTCATTTACATTTACATTTTCATCCAAAATCTCCATTAAAAACTTCAAATCTGCATCTGTCACAATCTTGGAGGTTCTGCAAGAATAAAAAAATTACTCCCACTTATTACCTGACTTGATACTGGTTAATGACAGCAAAGACACAACTATAAATATGATCCAAAAAATTAGGAAGTCAGGGAGTGCAAGTTTAAACTGGAAATCAGTGCTAAAAATTTTAGTGATAGCAAAATAATGAACACAAATTGTATGTTTTACAAATCAGGCAATACAAAACCTATTTATTTATTCTACTTGAAGGTCTTGTGAAAATTACTCAGTGCTAGACAATCACCTATTAGCATAATTCACATTGATGTTCAACACGATAAGATGAAGCATGTAAGGATTGACAGGTGCTTCATATAATCAGAAATTGAAAATGGAAATTCCGGCCGACAAAATGTTTCAACCAAGACACAAGAAGCTGATAAGTTTGCAAGATATTTACTAAAGTCATAATTTACTCAAATATAAGCAAGCTGAGCTAAGAATGACTGACATCTCTATTCGCCAAGTTGAGGGTAAGTGTTGGAGTTGATGTTTTAAAAGTTAGCATGAGCCATTATAGAGTATAAACATAATAAAATGCTGGAAAAAGTGAATACTTATACAGCCAGTAAAGTTGTTTAGAATGGACCAGATCTTAATACAACAAATAATAAAATAGATGAAGGGATAAAAATAACAAATATTAGTAGCTAGGAAAGAGAATAAAGCTGCCAAAAGAAAATAGAGGACACCAAACAAGAAAATTCCATATTTTGGATAAATTGTGGCAGAAGCAAGTCTGGACACAGGTCATGCTGGATAGAATTGCTCACATGCCAATATTATACAGAAAGGATTTCAAATGATGGAAAGATAGAAATAGGACTCTCTATGAAGCACCGACGCAGACACAGACATAGATACCGGACACAACACTGACTTAGACACAGTAGACACGTAGAAACCGATAATAATTTGAAAAATGTAAGTGATTGAAGTATTGATGTCATTGTCAATGTCCGTGTCCGACACGACTTCAACTTGAAGTGTCAGGTGCTACAGAGAAGACTCTTACCGATATATGGTTGAGTATAAGCAAATGGCTCAACCCACTATCTATCACCCTATAAAGTTCCAAATCTAAGGTCTACTAGTTAAAGTTTGCTTCAGGATTTTCCCATATCTTAATGTGATATGCCCTATCTTTAACCACAACAAAAAATGATTTCCTTTTGATTGTGTGATGCAGGTTAATTTTCTTCATCTAGAGTTTGAACCTTTGGAACACAAGATTAAAAACGCTGCTTCTATCAAAACCATCATTAACAGTAGCTGGATTTTCCGAAACCATAAACTCTAAATTCCCAATTTTACAAGTACTATTCAAATCCCCAAATTCACTAATATTTTATATCATACCAAGTAATCAGCGTAGACTAACTTTGATTCTAAACGTAAAGCAAATTTCTTGCAACAAAATGAAAATACCAAGAAAATCACAGTTTAGGAATAATAAAAAAAAAACAATTGCAGTTGGAATTCAATGAATTTATTATAATTATTGAATAAAAAGAAGGAATCCGAGTATACCTCAAATTTGAATTGATAGAATCGGAGACCAAAGATGAAGTAGATGAAGATGAGACGAAGAAGAATCTCTTGCGTTGCCAAATAAACGATATCAAAAGTATAACAACAACAATAGCTAAAAGAATTCCATAACCGCTATAGATGATCGATACACTCGTTAACATCGCAATCATGTTCATCTTCTTTCTCTCCTCCTCCACAAAACTCTCTGTCTACCGCCGTGGATATTGCTTCACACACACATTATATGTTAACCTTGTTTTGTGTATATCTTAGATGGACGCATGTACCACGTCACTTTTGGGCACCACCAGTAGTGAAACGTTGGCGTATATTTTTATTTTTATTTTTATTTTATAAATTGGGATCCTTGTGCGCAATTACGTGACCAATCAATCTCTCGAGCTGCCAACTTGAGCCGCCAACCATATGTAGTAAAATTGGCCAATCAAAGCCTCTCGAGGACTCTTTGGTAGGTGATCTCTAAGTACGCTCAAATTAGGGATGAAACAGCGCTGCTTTTCTTTCTACACCGCTAAACACGCAGCAGAGAGCGAGTTGGCTAAGAAAAAACTACGGCGAGTTCAAAAGATCGACCAACCAGTAAGTGATGGGTTTGTGGTCAACACTTTTTTTTTTTTTTTCAAAGTTTTTGAACAAAAAACTTATATATTTTTAACATTTCAATTTCAATAAGATTTTTCATTTGCATTTTAAAATAGATTTTTTATAAAGCATTTTTAACAAATTTTTTACTTTAAAAACTCTTGATATATTCAAAACAAAAGTATAAAACAATAATAGCATTGGAATTACTAGGATTAACTATGTAGCAACTAAAAGTATAAAACAATAATAGCATTGGAATTACTAGGATTAACCATTAAGAAATGTCACCTAGAAGGCTAGAGAGTAGTACAGAGAAGAGAGGGAGAATCGAGATGAGGAAGGCTAGTCTTTGGTCACACCTGTCAGTGGTGAGAAATGAGAGTGAAACATGAAACCCTAAAGGAATTTGTTTTTGGTCAAATAAATGAACTTTTTTGGGAGTGGGTGGAATGGATAGTGGTCGATGGACTCCTCGGAGTGGGCGTCCGGAAATGGAATGAATTTTGTTGAATTTTTTAAATAAAATGATTGATCCGAATGATCAATGAAGGAAGTTTTTTTTTAAAAACGGTGTGTGCAGCCGACCCTACCCATCCTTGCTTTAGCCCGCGGGTTTTTTGTTGGCGGCGGCGGCGCCACGGTCAATGATCCCAATATCCTCACCCGACCCGCTTTTTTGAATGGCCGATGGGTGGCTGGCGGCCAAAACCTGCTTTGCCATCCCTAGCTCAAATAGCCTTGAGACTAATGTCTTCGAAACCCAACTCAACTAAAACTTTGAATTTTTTTAAAAAGAAAAACAGCCAATCAAAGCCCTTTCAAAAAAAAAGTAGTAAAATAAGGAGAAAATGAATGCTTATAAAAAAAAGGAGAAAAGAAAACATTGGTTGTCTCCTCTCTTTCTCCGTCGGTTTCCAGCAAGTGTATTTGGGAAAGAATTATTTTATGTGGTTTATGTCTCCCAATAAATCTACCATTTATTGTGTTTCCTTAGATAAGAGAGTGCAGTTATTACCAAAATAAAAATAAAAATAAAAGTCGTGAGGACCTCTTTGGTGGGATCTATAAGTAAGTAATTCTGTAAACGCAAGGAGTCGTGAGGCCTGCCATGACCTGGTGAACTCCCAGAGCCCAACTCACCTAAACTTTCTTTTACCAAAAAAAGAGTGTGTAGTTTTTAAGGGAAATTACACTAATGATCTTTTAAGTTATTAATTAATTTAATTGTAATAAATTGGTTGTTCCTATATTTTCTTGAGAAGGACCGAGACTAGAACACAAATGTGAGAATGATGATTATGATCACAAAGATTGTATAAAGCAAGTAATAATTTCTGATTCAATGAAAATCAGTCATTTCATTAGCCTCTAAGGGAAATTTATGTAGTACATTGGGTGATTAATGTTAATAATCACCCATATGGCCGTTGCGAGATTGGAGGGATTATAGGGATTACATTTATAACAAGTAACAGTCCCTCGGTCGCTAGCACCGGGGCCGAGTCTTGAGAAGGGGCGACCAACTATGACTGAGTCCCTCGGTTATTGATGTTCAAGCCGAGTCTCTAGGGCAGCGGTGTGTTCGGCTGTGAACACAGTTCCTCGAGCGGCGAGCACAGGGTGAGAAGGTGCTCTAAAGTGAGATGGACTCAGTTGTAGTTATCGTTCCCAAGTTCCTCGAGTGTTGGGCCGATGCGTGTGCGGTAGGATTGGTGGCATACACTAGAGGTCGATGCTTGTAGATGATGGGACATGTATGATATCCTTTGACTGTTTGAATCTTGACTTTATCTTCTCGAGAGTTCACCTTGACTGACGCTTTTTCTTGAGCCACCATAAATGAATGTTCATCGTTGTAACTTGCTCTTTCTTTTGCTAAAAAAAGGGGAGTTGGTTTCTTTCACCTCATCTTTTCTCGTAGATGGTTGCTTCTCCTTTTGGCGAGATTACTTCTACCTTCTCGAGCCTTCTGCGCAATCCCAGTGGGGTTTGCTATTCTTGGATTGTCAGAAGGTTCAAGATGGGAGTTGTAGATCTTTGAGAGTTGTGAATATTTGCTTGCTTTGGCTCCACTGAGGATTGTAGGATTGTGCGGAAGACTCAAATGTGACAAGCCTATATGTTAAGGTTACCGCTGAGCTGAGCCTGCCCCTCGATCTTCTGGTGGAGGATCTACAAGGGGGTTTCCCTAGGGCCGACTGGGTATGGTGTTTCCTTGCTTCCCCTTGTCGACACTCCACTTGATCGAGGGTTACAGTGTGCCTTTAGTTTTTGGCACCTTCGGAGGGACTCTAGTGACTTGCTAAGCCGGGGCGAGTCCAGCAAAATAGTTGCGAAGAAGTTCCAAGGCTCGGGATGAAGGCTGACCGAAGGTTTTAGTAGAAATATTATAATGTGTTTCTCGTCGTTTGTACTCTCTAAATATTCTAATATAATTGTTGTATTTAAATAGATGTAATAAAGTTTGGTGTGAGTAACTTCCCTTGTTGCCATGTTTGTACCAAATCATTAATCGAACCGACCATAGTGCCAAACAATATTGACGTGTCTGCGCGAGTAACTTCTCTTGTTGCCATACTTGTATCAAATCATCAGTCGGACCGACCATAGTATTGAACTATGCCGGTGCGTGTGTGTGTTGAACGTCTGATGCCCGAACACTAGGTTGATGTGACATTTGATTTGATGTTGATTGATTTGGCGGGAATTTTAATCATGAATGTCATTGGGAACTGTCGTGTCATTAACTGTTGTGCTAGGCAGGTGACACTTGTCGAAATCTTGGCCTTTAGAATTTGAATAGTCTATCATCTGGACCGTTGATCGGTCGAGTGGGTTTTCTGTCGTTAGACTCCTGCATTCTCGTTGGGTGGATTTCATTTGATCAAGTTCTTTGTTTTTTGCCTCCAACTTGCGTGCGTGATTAAGTTTCAGGTACACAATTGTTGTTTTGTCTTTATTTTTATCTTGTTCGGGGTTTTCCTCTTCTAGTAGTCGTTGTCTTAGTTTTGCCTATAATCATGTCAGTTATAGAAATAAGTAGCGAGAGTGAGGAAGAAGTTACCTCTTTGTTTAGGTGTTCTAAACCTTCTTGCATCCCTAATTAAGGCTATATGATTTTAAAAACAATCCTACTCATTGTTTGCTAAGACAGTTTACTTTTCAAACAAAGTTTGTTTTGAAGAAAGAAAACAAATGGAACAACCTAAGAGCGCAAAATATAAGCATATATACTAATTGCGTGAATGCGTGTTTTCTTGACTGTAGACCATCTATACTCCTCCATAATAAAATATAAACAAAAATATGTATATAGCTATAGGTTGAAGAAGATCATGCATACCTTGTGAAACATATGCCCAATGTTGACAAGGATGACTTTAATAATAGAGACCACCTGTGGATGGAAAGTTAACAAAACAACAAAAATAATGAGAGCACTACTACATACTAGTAGACCACCAATTTCCTCTTGAAGCAATTTCTGGATTATCTACTCCCACATCATTCTTGAACTATGAAATAATAAATCATGTTAGGCAGTCATGATATTAGAAGATAATATATAAACCAAATATAATATACCCAAAATTATAATTGATATAGTGATTAATTTTTTATATGCTTAAGGTATAGAGTAGTATTCCTATAATTGATATTTATGTAATATATTATGCTGGTTAAATAAAATACATGCTTTCTTAAGGTCAAATTTGTATCAATCAATACCGAGTTTGTCCACTACAGAAATCAAATTTTAGAACACCTAATCGATCTTCGTGTCCCAATGTATGTTACACCACTGGATTGGATTAACTGTGTTGATTATAATTCTAACCTAAGAAATATATAATAGAAACCGAAGGTAATATAATTTTTTTTTTGTGAAAGGTAATATTAAGTCTTACAATAACTACTACTAGTAGTAAAATAATTCTTTATATAAAAAATTATTTTATAATTAATAACAAATTTATATAGTTGTGAGGGGTTAACTAGGGACACAAATGTCTAGTTAGTTGTGCAAGTTTAAGCTGAAATTTTGAAATATAGCTTATTTGCATTAATTTTTTATCAAATCTTGTCAGGCCATTTTATAAATTCTCGTCTTCTCTCCCCAATCCCCATCCACATCTCTCTCTCTCCCTTCCTCCCTCCCCTTCCCTTCGGCTCCTTCACATCTCTCTCACTCCTTCTATCCTACCAGATGTATTGTTTGGTCTTTTAGTAGGAGTTCATCTTATGGTGAATGTAGTATAATATAATATACCCAACATTAAGGTAATGGAGTAGTATGTTATTATTATTATAGTTTTTTTGGTATAAACCGAGAGATTCTCTCATACAAGAATCGCAGTAATCTAATCCTCGAATCAGTGGGAGACAATGGATGGACAAAGCTCTCTCTCTCAGAGAGATTTATTTAACACCGCTGCGTGGCTAAAAATTTGGATTGTTACATTCTTTCTTGCATTTTCGAGTTCAGCATAAATTGGAATGTAAGTTGTTACATTTCTTCTCTATTTATTGTTTATTGTTTTTTTTGTTAATTAGGGTTTCAAAAAAAATTATGATAATTATATATTTTTAATGAAATTCTGTTAATTGTTTCCTAATTGTGATATTATTTTGTAGAAGAGGGTGACATGTGAGTTGTTCATTTGGGATGACCTACTTGATGTAGATAGAACACTAATGGTGAATGCCTTCCAATATGCTGAACTCGAAAATGACCGGTACAAGGTGTTGTAGCCCAACAACCAATTGTTTGTAGCTGTTCTTAGGAAATGTCAAAGTTTGAGTTCACAGAAAATTGCAAATTAAAGACGAAGTTGGAGTATGAGAGGAGGAAAGTGAAGTGGCTTATGGGATTGATTTTAATTAGTTGGATTTTGTTGGCTTTTAGCTATGGGAGGAAATAATGTAATGGTGTTAGTTTGTATGTAATGATGTTAATTATTATGGAATGATGTTAGTTATTATGTAATGATGTTAATTAGTATGTAGTGATGTATCAGGACACATGCATGATGTATTGGGAAACTATGATGTTGTAATGATTTTTGTGGAATTAATGAATGCATACTTTAACTTATGGTGTAAAATTCAGCAACATAATTGGTACAATTCAGCAGCATATTCAACCGCTAAATTGCTGCCTAACTTATGCTAAAATTCAGCAGCATATTTAATAGTGTTCCGGAGTAGGCTAGTAAGCTCCAATAGAGAAGACCATCAAAAGATGGGCCAGCGGCCCAATCCAGCGAGACAGGCCCAATTCGGCCCAACTGCATAACGTGAGGCGCAATTCTCGCGCCCGGCCGCAAAATGCGCAACAGCCAGCGCGCCTCAGGGGTATAAGTACCACCCTCGTCCATAGCATCAGGTACATTCTATACCATGTGATCCTGCCCGATAGCACACTAGTGACTTGAGCGTCGGAGTGTCATTGCAGGTACCACCCGCGCGCAATCAAGACCGGTCTAGTCCGCTCCTCAGCGACCGACCAACAAAGCAGCAGCAGTAACTTCACTTCTATTGGTCAAGGTACGATCAATTGGCGACCACAGTGGGAGGCCCGCGCGCTATCCTACCTAAGTCATGCCGCTGCGAAAACCCTCTACGCGGGCATTATCACAACTCAACCCCTCTTGGGCAGGACGCTCGTCCACAACATACTCCAGAGGGCGTGCCTCAAACTATTCATAAATCACAGGGCAATCCTCGACAGGAACAATCAGTGCAGGGTGGCCGAGGACCGGTGTTGGAGCCCGTACAACAACCGGGCCAACAACAGATTCTAGCCAAGCTGGTCGAGGCCGGAATTGCTGACACCCTGCCAAAACATGTCACCCATGCATTTCTTCAAGTGCTATAGAACAAGAATCAACTCATTGCTGATCGGGATGAATTGATCTCCCGCTACGAGAGAGGATCGATCCCAGCTCGCCCGCGAGTGGCTGACGGAGATCCCCGAGGTCACGGTCGACCATCTCGCAGACATATGACGCCGCCCAGAAGGAACATTCCTCACCGCGGTAGCACTTCTCGTCGATCACCTTCGCGCAGAAATAGGGCCCGTAGATCGCCTGCTCGCAGGAACGTGCGCAGTCGCCGTTCCCCTTCTTATGACTACGACTACACAGACTCCAGCTACCATCCAGATTCCGGTAGATCTCCTACTAGATATTCTTCTTGTGAGTCCACTGGTTCTAGAAGGTCAAGGAGTCGGTCCTGGGATTCGTACGACGAATTTGAGGACTATAATCGAAACGGAGGAATCCGAGAAGTATCTCAGGTCGCTTGCCGTCCCAGGAGACACCAGACCGAGCATTACGATGGCCCTTCCTCTTCAAGGCTCCCGCCTCGGCATCACAACCGGCCGCAGGTCGACGGAGGATTCCTAGGCCAACCATTTAATGGACTCTTTGGAATGCCGACCAACAATGCTTATCTCGCCATGCAACCATTCGCGCCGACTATGTGTCGAGCGGGCAAGGTCCATTCACTAGGGAGATACATCGTTATCGTATTCCCAGGGACTTGAGGAAGCCTCCCAATCTTAAAAAGTTCAACGGTCGAGGTGATTCAGACAAGCACTTGAGATACTTCAACAATTATTGCAGTTATAGGGAGCTAGGCCCGACCATGAAATGTAGGCTCTTTCCACAGTCGCTCGAGGAGCGAGCGTTAGAATGGTGGGAAGGACTGCGGCCTAACACTATCTCTTCCTGGGACAGCCTAGTCAGGAAATTTTTATCCAACTACACATCGAACAGGTGTCAAGATCGATATGAAGAGAATTTGGACACTATCGTCCAAGGGGAAAATGAATTGTTGAGGCAGTACATCGAACGGTTCAACACAGAGGCCGACACCATTCGCGACCTATCAGATAGGGACAAGCTAAAGTACCTTAAACGTGGTATCAGACCAGACCACAGATTCGCCGAAGAGTTTGGCCTAAATCGTTACATGGACCTGACCATGTTCCTTCGGAGGGCCAACGACCATATGGCCTACGAAGAAGCAAGGCAGGCTAGGATGGGATCCCGCGAGCGACCCAGAGTAGAGCAGAATAGGTCGACCAAAGGGCAAGACTCTCAGCGTGATAGTAGGGCGGAGTACCGACCTAAGAAATACGAGCGACATACAAGGTTGAACACCCCTATAGCACAGATCTACTCGGAATGCCAAAACAGTGAGTTTGTGGATGTGAAGCGGCCCGACCCACTCGTTCTTAAGAAGGGGGTTCGGGCGACCAAAAAGTACTGTAGATATCACAAGAGTACGGTACATGACACCAACGACTGTATGGCCCTAAAGGATGATATCGAAGATTTGATCAAGAAAGGAAAATTGAGACAATACGTTAGGGCAGAAGGTGGCGACCGGCCAGCAGAAAGAGCCAGAGGACAGCCCGCCCAAGACAAAGGTAAGGCCGTAGTTACGGATTTGGTCGTGGCTTCCAGAGAAAAGGACACGACCGAAGAAGATCGCGACACCCGGCAATCCAGAGGCCGAAACGTCGCCATGGTGATCCACGGAGGCAATCTGCTTGACCGCAAAGAGTCCAACAAGGCCATGAAGAGAAAATGGAACGAGATTCTTATGGTCGACACCACCTCAGCGACAAGGCCGGCCTTGTAACATCCCAGTCTGCTTCAAGAACTGTTGACTGCCCCCACGAACCAACACGAGTCTTTTCAGCATGCTTTGTCCTCACTTGCACGCTTTCCGGAAAACTTCCCAGAAGGTCACCCATCCCACTACTACTCCAAGCCAAGCACGTACTATGGAGTTCTTATGGGATGGGCTCCCGAAAAGAAGATGCACCTTGTTGGTATAGGTAGTCCAAATCAATTCTTTTAAGCCTTCCTTCAATCATGCATCCCCCATACCGCATGACCTCGGGATCCTCTCATTCCGGGTGCGTGTTCGGTTCATTCACGCGCCGCCGCTTTGAAGTCGCCAGAGCCGCTCTTTGCCATGCCACCTTTTTGGGCACCGGCGATCACTCCCGCCCTCGTCGGCCGGATGTCACATGTCCACTGGCTTCCGCTTGGTTCGTCCCTCGAACCACACCGTCATCGGGAGAGGTCTCACGCTCGATACCATTTGTAACATCCCGGTCTACTTCAAGAACTGCTGATCGCCCCACGAACCAACACGAGTCTTTTCAAAGATGCTTTGTCCTCACTTGCACGCTTTCCTAAAACTTCGGAAGGTCACCCATCCCACTACTACTCCAAGCCAAGCACGCTTAACTATGGAGTTCTTATGGGATGGGCTCCTCAAAAGAAGATGCACCTTGTTGGTATAGGTAGTCCAAATCAATTCTTTTAAGCCTTCCTTCAACTGCATACCCCATACCGCATGCGGCTCGGGATCCTCTCATTCCGGTGCGTATTCGGTTCATTCACGCGCCCGCCTTCGCTGAAGCCGCCGCCAGAGCCGCTCTTTGCCATGCCACCTTTTTGGGCACCGACGATCACTCCCCGCCCTCGTCAGCCCCGGATGTCACAGGCCTCGTGTAGGCCGCCCATCTCCTTCAGTGATGAAGACCTGCTCGACGGACGTACCAACAGATATGTTCCTTTGTCGTTTCGACAGTCATGGCCAACACCGAAGTAAGAAGAATATTGGTCGACCGGGGAAGTTCAGCTGACATAATGTTCGAAGACCTAGTCGACAAACTGAACGTGGATAGGAGCGAAATCATTCCCCAGGCCGACCCAACTCCTCTGACAGGATTCAATGGATCTACTACATACCCCTCTACAGGACTATTAGAATGACTTTTCTAGTCTTACTAATCAAGTCGTGTTATCAGTGCATCATAGGCCGACCCACGCTTGGGATGTTGGAGGCAGTAGCTTCTACGGTCCATTTAAAAATGAAATTCTATGGCAAAGATGATCGGGTAGTGACCTTGTTGGCCGATATGGAGGCGGCCAAGCGCTGTCACTACTTGCATCAGGAAATGTGTGAAGAAGCAATCCCTGATTGGGACCCTAGGGACACTAGAGAGGACCACCAAGTCAATGTAGCCGACCTAGATGCCCGCTACGATCCAGATAGCGACCTGAGGAAGACGATGATGACTTAGCCCGCGAGCTGAAGAATAGGTTGATAAGGCCAGAGCCTCATGGGGAGTTGATTGACGTCCGGCTAGGGGATGACCCAACAAAAACAGTTAAGCTGGGGAGCGACCTGCCTGAACAGGTCAAGCAAGACCTCATGGGATGCCTTAGGGATTATGCGGATCTGTTTGCATGGCAGGCATCGGACATGCCTGGAATTCCCATAGAAATTACGTGTCACCAACTCTCGGTCGACGAGGCAGCCAAACCGGTCGCCCAGAAAAGGCGGTCTCAGAACGAAGAAAAGGCTCAAGCAGCAGCCCGGGCCGTTGACGATCTAATCAAAGCCAACTTCATTGAAGAGATCAAATATACAACCTGGCTCTCCAACGTTGTATTGGTAAAGAAGAAGAAGAACGGCAAATACACCAACCTGAATAGGGCATGCCTGAAAGATGCCTTTCTTGTACCCAACATTGATAAATTGGTCGATGGTGCTTCGGGCACAAACTGCTATCTTCCTTAGACGCGTATTCGGGCTATAACCAGATAACCATGTACCCACCAGATCGACATAAGACAACGTTCATGACCGACCGTGGCAACTTCCAATACAAGGTCACGCCCTTCGGCCTAAAGAACGCAGGGGCGACCTACCAACGAATGATGAACAAGATCTTCAGGAAGCAGATTAGTCGGATAGCAGAAGTGTACTTAGATGACATGATCGTCAAGAGTAAGACCGACCAGGATCACCTGGACGACCTGAGAGAGATCTTCGAGGAAGCCAGGAGAAACTCGCTAAGGCTAAACTCAGAGAAGTGTACCTTTGGAGTCAGGGCGGACAAATTTCTTGGATTTCACCTAATAGAAAGGGGGATTGAAGCTAATCCCGACAAATGTAGTGCGGTTCGCCGACATGAGGCCGCCCACCACCAAGAAAGAGATCCAACGATTGAACGGCATGGTCGCTGCCCTGTCAAGGTTCATACCCAAGTCTGCATGCAAGTCGCTCCCCGTTCAAGCTATTAAAAAAGGAAGTGGAGTTTGAGTGGACCGAGCAATGTCAACAAGCATTAGACGAGCTGAAAGCAACGTTGACCAATCCACCGATCATGACCAAGCCGCTACCGGGGGAAACACTGTATTTGTACTTGGCGATCACTGAAAAAGCTTTGAGTGCCGTCCTAGTCAGGGAGAATGACTCAAAGTAAAACTCGATCTACTTCATAAGCAAGGTGTTGCAAGGATCTGAGACCAGGTATCAGAAGATCGAAAAGCTAGCCCTTGCACTACTGGTGGCCGCCCGCAGGTTGAGACCATATTTTGTGGCACACCAGGTCGTGGTGAGAACTGATCAGCCCATAAGGCAAATGACTTTGGAGATGTCATCTGTATTTACAAGAAATTAATAAGAAATAAAAAGAAATATTCTATCGAAAGCTTTTCATAATTGATCCAATAGGCTATAGATAAGCATGACATATTCCTCCATACAGGCAAAAATTTTACCAATTAAGTTTTATGGAATCAAATCCTAAATTAAAAGCTATAGACAAACTTTTGATGATTTTTTCTAAAATAATAATAATAATAATAATAATTATAATTACTATTATTATTATTATTATTAGTATTGGGTGCTGTTATGGAAAATTTGAGAAAAGGAAAAAGTTCTTGTAGGAATTATGCTATTATTATTTATTTTGTCAATATTATATCTTAAAAGGATCTTAAAAGGATACAAAGTTACACATAGATACAAAAATAAAAATAAAAATAAAAATCAGAGACTACAAGAGAGAGTATCTAGTACCAATTTTTGAGGTCAACATCTCATAAGTTTTGCCTCTCATCAGACCGCAAAGATTCTCTCCCAAACACCTGAATCAACACAACAAATAAATAAAATCTCAAAGCTGCATCGCCAACAAGACTCTAATACTTATGAACTCTTTACTTTCTTCGTAATAAAATATACACAAAAAAAAAGCCTATATATGTAGCCTAAATTTGAGGTAAATACATTGAGACAGAGGAGTATATATATCATTCAAACTCAACCCATGTTAAGGACTTAAATAATAACTTCAATATAAATTTATCAACACTATTATATATTCAATGAAAATGTTATATCATTAATCGTTCAAATTCAAACCAACCTAAGAATTTAAATGAGAAATTCAATAGATACATAAATTCAATCAATCACTAATCATTCTCTTACTCTACCAATTAACTTACCTCTTCAACAAGTTGAAATTTTACTGCAAGAGGAGTGATCAACATAACCATGAGAAGCATATAAAAATGTAAAGTCGAATAAAAAACAATAAAACAACAAAAGCTGGTGATATTAAAAAAACAAACCATTACCTTGGACGATGAAGAAGAAAAGAGAGAGTCAAAAATCCCAGGAGAAGAAGAAGAAATGGCTTTGGACCCAAAAAGCTCAGAAGTGAAAGAAGAAGAAGAACTACCCTTTTGCTTATCTCCTTCCATTCTTTCTCAAATTCACAACAACAACAACAACTTCAATCAAAGTTAGAGTCTTTTATTAATATATATATATATATATATATATATATTATTACAAAAACAAAACCCCACAAAGTTACATCAATCACCGTTTGAGAAAAAGGCATTAAAATGAGGAAAATAAAAAATACCAGTTGTGTTTTTCTTGCGAAACAAACAGAACTTAAAGAAAAAAAAGAAGAGAAAACGTGATAGTGTGTTGTTTTTTTTATTCAAAGCCGTAACTTACACTCTTTTATAAACCAGAAAATATGGCATGTGATGATGTATTATGTTTTGTTTTAGTACTTTATATGTGTGACGTTGAATTGAAGACCAAACATTTTATTACTGCCACGATACCTAGACGAGAAAAACATGAGTCATTTCATTTTCTTACATGAAAAAAGCATAATATTTTTATTCATTTAGCTAATTAAATGTTTGACTATATATAAATTATAAAATAAAATTAATTTAAAAATAAATATTAAGTACTTATAGTTAGACTGAAAATAATATTTATATTATCTTCCTTGAATGGAAATTTTTATTTTGTTAGAAAATTTAAAAAATTTAAATTGTTATTAATATAAAAACAAATATTAAGTATTTATAGTAGACTGAAATTAATTTTTATAATGTCTTCTTTGACTGGAATTTTTTTTGTTAGAAAATTTAAATTGTTATTAATATAAAAGCAAATATTAAGTATTTATAGTTAGACTGAAATTAATTTTTATAATGTCTTCTTTGTCTGGAAATTTTATATGTTGTTAGAAATTTTAATTTTTTTAATATAAAAACTAACATTAAGTATTTAATTTTAAAATATTCTGATATTATAGCAAAAGTGTTATGTGAATTTGTCTGCACTGTCAATTTCTTAATATAAGCTATATCCTTTAACAGTTTTTTTTGTTGATAAGTTATTATCCTTTGACAGTATCTATCTATCTTGACCACTGAGAAATATCTTGGTAAGGTAATACTATAAATTGCAATTAAATCATTTAACCAGTCAAAAAAAATTGTTCTATCAACACAACTTTTGTCTAATCCTCAGAGTAAAAGATCTACACATTGTGATCATACGGTTGTTATTATTAATAATCTCAATTGTTTCATTATTTAATATAATTTTATAGGGATTATTTCATAGAGAAATTATAAATAATTATATGATGTGGAAAGCCTTGAGAGGGCTTATTGTAATATGTTAGTAGGCCCATACTTTACACAAGTGAGAGGTCCCTACTTCTAGCCATAAGGTTTTGTGTTGTCTGACCTATTGTAACTCACACTGAAAACGACTATGTGAAATAGAAGTAATTTTTCTCTCCTCACACATAGGAACCGGAGTCAATCACTCATGGATTCATCTTCCTATGTAGGTAATTCTAATTCACAATCTATACTCTGTTGATTAATATGTTCCAAATTTAGGATTAGAAATACTATTTATATTGCTACTTAGGTTTTCACATAATTCTTATATTTGCAATAAGTTTAGGCCTAGAAACCATATACGAAAATATATGTCAAGTATTATGTCCTATATGGTTTCTAGGCCTAAACATATTTTCTGTTTATCGAATATCCTTATATTTCCTGTGAAGAACAACCTTACCTTAAATTGATAAAAGATTTCTCTTTGTAACAGAAATAGTTAATAGTTGTAGCAGGACATAAGCCTGGAGGTCTATATTACCTTTCATTGCAGACTATGATTAGTATGATGTTCTTTTACTGTTTTACCTCTTATGAAAAAATGCATCACACCAGAGATAAATTTGAAGATGGTATATAACATGTGCATTATGTTTGTCTATTTAGTGTTCTATTTTAACTAAGACTTTTGGTGTTCTATTTTAACTTCCATGATATGCTCATATTTGATTTGCAATGAAGGAGGATGGAGAAGTTAGCCAAGTATAGAAATGTTCAATGAGACTTGCAGAATTGGATTATGCTTTTCAATTTTTATTTTTATTTTATTTGAGAAGGCTAGATTATGCTTGAGATGCAGAATGTTGATGTAAATTGTAACATCTATAACTTTTAGACGTCATAAAGACTAGTATACTACACTTTGTATTTTAATCAGAGGTGCGTAGTTCTAAGCTTGGATTAAAATATATCCTCATATAACCATCATAAGAGTTCAACTTACGTATTTAACGAATTTTCATAATCCATAAGAACTCCATCATCATTGTGGTATAAATAAAACCGCTTACAATCTAGTAGACCGTTTTAATCCAAACTTTCCCAGCCAAAAAAATAGATCAGATAACTAGCACAAATCAAGATTGAGTCAATCCAAACTGCAAGAACGATCAACCATGGTGGTAAGTATCACACGATACATATGATACTTATCGTGATATTATACGATACAAATTGAGCCTCGGCGGCAATACGCAGCGATACATGTTGCGATACACAGAAGAATTAGACAATTTTGGTCCGCCGCTACACTATAGAGGTTTTGGGAGTATACAATCGAATCTAACCGATTTATAATGTCGATTTCAAATGTAACTGATTCAAACAACCTTTAGAATTGGGAGTCCAAAAATCTTTTCTCCAAACAAGTGTCAATCAATAGATTGGTGTTTTGGAGAGGGAACCAAATCTCATACTTCATCTTCTCAAAATCTGCAGGCTCTTCTTGCATTGCATCAACCCAAGATTCATGAACTACAACTTCATTTATGCTTTTGAGTTCAATCTCTGAAATGACTGTGCTTTTTGAGAAGATCCCTTTCTGAATAAGCTTTTTGTTCTTACTGGTTCTGAGGTTTCACTAATGATTTGATCTTTCTGGGTGATGTACTACCATTTTCCAACTCCTTGGTAGATCAGAAACTTGTATGGATTGAATTTGTGGATCTTTTGGCTAAGTTGAGGGTTGAGGTGTAATGGATAAAGTTTGAGTGACACCTTTAGCTCACTCTTATATATCTTGCACCTTCTTCAACCTCTACTAACTTGATTAATCTTCAATAAAACTAAGCATGCAATCAATCTTGAACTGGTTTGGAATCAGTGTTTGCTTCTGAACTTTAGAAAGAGTAGATGGGAATATGAAATTAGAACTAATAAAAGAATGAGGGGGGGAGTAACAATTAGGTTTTGGTTTGGAAGAAGGAGAATGGTTCTCACATTCTCAAGCTCTCTCTTTCTCTAGTTATTTCTTTCTTTCAGCTGAAATCCAATGTAATAAAGTGTGTTTCCCTCTTCTTCAATTTAAACAAAATCAGCTGAAAGTAAAACAAGGAGTTTGGGCCTTCTGGGATGATGTTTTATTTGGGCTGGGCTTGGTGGTGCAACTATAAATTTATGGGAACACCCCCACAGTTCCTAATACAAGGTTAAGTGTATTTTTACACAAAGATAATAACTTAGTAAAAGTAACATTTTCATTCAATATAAAACAATCAAACACATGTAATTCATAAATTATCACATTGTCACAATTGCATAATTAAGCATATAAACAACATGCTTACACAACTTGTTCAATCATAATCCATGAATTATACAAACTTGTAGTACAATTATATATCCTTGATTTTATGACCTGCTAGTCTTCCATGATTTCATAACTTGGGCAAGTAAACATAATTCATGAATTTTTCAAAATTGTTGTAGAATTAAAAACATCATTAGTTTCCAATGATCCTATTTTAGGAGCTATCCTTAACCTAGGAGGTTAAGTTTCGGGGTATTACAGGATTTCACTTGAGGACAAGTGAAATTCAAGAGGGGGAGGATGATGTGAGCCCATATGGAGTTTGGATGAAGGTCGCAAGGATAAATAATCAAAATCAAAAGAAGGAGACTCCACAAGAATTCAACACAATATACTTCAATGTGCTCAACCGAATCATTAAGACAACAACACATTGAAGGTACCATGTAAATAGTAGGGAGTTTCTAGATAATCAACTGTAGTGTTCCCTATGCTTTGTTTGTCTTTCAATAAATTGTAAGATACTTTTATTTGAGCAATGTTGGCCTTGGTTAAGTGGCGTTGGCATAGTAGCTTTAGTTTGCGGCCTTGGCCCTTGTTTTGTGTTTCTTTTGGACTTTACAGTGCGGGCCTAGGATCCATTAAGCCCACAATATAAACACTTGAAGACCTAGTGCAATCTTAGAACTTCTTGGAAGAAAGAAATTGCTTTTCCCATTTTAGCAAAGTTGAAAGCCAAAATACCTAGAGTGAGGTGAGGGCTAGTTCATGCTTGTGAGGGCGAGGTTCATCATGAAGATTCTCCTTGGTTCTTGAGATGAGAACCCTAGCTCAATCTGCATTCCATTTCAATTCTCATCCATCTTTGGGCTTTCTTCATTTTTCATATAAGTTTTGTGTCTTTTCCTTTTGTGTTGTTGAATTGTGTCCATCTTCTTTCTGTGTGAGAAATCTATGATTTGTCAATTTTCAAGATCCTAAACTTCTAGATCTACTTTAGATCACATCACTGGTTCCCGGTTAGATGCGAAAAACTTATATGGAGTCAGTCCATTCCTCCTCCCAAGTCTTTTACACTCTGGAGACTTCTCCATAATAAAATTCTCATTGATGAAAATCTTCGATCTCGAGGTTGTATCGTTGTCTCTCTACAACATGTGTAGAAATTCTAGTGAGACTTTCGATCACATTTTCTTACAGTGTGATTATGCCTCCAGACTTTGGCCTTGGTTAGGGGATCTTCTTAATCTACCTATCAATGTTAGTAGCATTCATATTGTTCTTGGTATATGTGAGAAGGATTGGAGATTGCAAATTCATTATATGGTTCTTTCTCCCATTGCCCACATTATCTAGGTTATTTAGTATGGCAAGAATCACACACGTTTTGATATCTTTGCTCTGTCGCTGTATTATTATTTGGTCACATTTCTTCATGGATTATCTACAACTCCATTAATGAGTTTTGTCTTCTAAATTCTTTATGTGTCATTGGTCACGCCTAGAAGGCTCCGTCCATTATTTAAGTCATTTGGAGAAAACCTTTGTATGGGTTGGTTAAATGCAACTCGGGTGGGGACTCGCATGGTAATCTTAGACCTGCGGCTTATGGTGGTCTGTTCTGTGACTCGAGTGGGGAAATCATCATTTGCTTTGCGAACTAAGTGGGCATTGATACCTCTTTTGAAGCGGAGATTCTGGCTCCTAGGAAATCCATTGAAATTGTTGTTGAGATAGGGTGGTGTAAGCTTTGGATAGAATGTGACTGCTCTGTGACGACTTTTAAGTCAGTTTGTTTAGTTCCTTGGAGGCTCAGAAACAAATGGTGCAATTACATATCCATAACCACTACATTGAGCTCCATTACTTCACACATCTATCGAGAGAGGAACTCTTTTGCGGATAAATTAGCTAAATATGGCTTTATTAGTCATTCGTAGAGGATTTTAACCGAATAGGCTAGGCCTTTCGTTTTACTGTTTTCGATGAATCTTTTTTCCGCCAAGGGTTTTTGTCTTGTCCTCCCTTGGTTTTCCTCTGCACTCATTTTGTTTTCTCTTTTTAATGTCAACAGGGAAAGTACTCTTTCCTTTTAGATGATTTATCTCTAAGGAGAGTTTGCATCAAAAGGTTTTATCAAGGCTCTCAACGATCCACTGATCATAATGGGCTGGCACACTCAACTTTAAATGCTTACACAGTTTATCTTTTTTTTATATGTTTTTTGTGAATATATGCAAATTAGAAAGCATTCACTTGGAAAACTTGGTTCAATTTGGCATTTTTTTGGCTCTAAAACTTAGAGACACTTCCGTGTTTGTTTCGCTTCAAATTCTGAAAAAATTTCTTCTAAGTTCTAACTTGTACATTTTTCCACTAGAAAGGACACAAGAAGTTTCATTGAAATTTCCATTGAGTCAAACTACCCCAAAAGTCAAGAACTAACTAGATTTATGTTTCTCTTCACAGGTCTTGTAAAAGCAGTAGTTATTATTGATAAAAAAGCACGAAAATGAGTAAAATTCTTTTCTTTTTAAAAATTAGCAATTCATTTTTGGAAATACTTTTTGCAAGTAAAGAATGTCATCAACTTCTTTAAATCGTATAAACACGATTTATATTAGTATTAAAGAATAAAGCGATAAGCTATTTCTTTCAGTACAACAACAAAATGACTTTAAATGTACACCAAAAATCCCAATGTCACATGATCAGTTAAATAAACCTTTAATCTAATTAAATCAAAAGAAAGTAACATCAAAGCGCGCCATACTACAAGTTATTGGATGATCTGTAGCGATCGCATCTCCACCGCTGCACAAACGTAAGCGCCTACTCCAACGACATCTGTAACTCAATCTAAAAAGGTGGTGCACGGGTGAGAAAAAACACCCAATTGTAAGGACTATCACATATTGAACAGCTTGAATCTGAGCCGTGTTTATTTTACTTGTTGTACCTACATCTTTGATCTAGCCTTTATCATCATTACCAAACATGACAAAGTCTCCATGGAGAGAAATTTTTCTTTCTCCCTAGTTATGTGCCTTGAGTATCCACTGTCTAAGAACCACAGCTTTTTCACGTGATGCTAATAGGCACTTCTGGAATTGAAGTTAACAAAGATTTAGGTACCCATTGTATTTTGGGTCCTTGTTGGTTAGTGTATTTCCAAAACTTGTTTTTTTTTTTGCTTTTTATAACAGCTTGAAATGTAGTATCCAAGTTGTTTACAGTATGAGCATTTTTGTTTTGGCTTTCTGTGATGTTCAGAAGCCTTTCTTATTCAGAAGAGAAAATTCTTGTCTCATATGACTGGTTTTTCTGCACTCAAAGCAGGTGATTTTCTGTTTGTTTGAATCACTGCTTGAAGCATCTCTTTTGTACTGAGGGAATGCTTTTCCTTTCTTTTTTGTTTGCAAACCATCTGTTGACCCTCCTTGAGATTAATGACCATTCTTCTCCTTCTGAACCTTCTTCACTTTCTTCATCATTTTCCTCATCTGTCTCTTGAGAGGCTTTTGATGTTGTTCCTTTCCCTTTCTTAGAAGATGTGTTTCCTATCTTCTGAGAAACTTTGAGAGCTATAGATTTGTTTTTATTTGGATAAAGTTCTTCTTTTATTACTTGCTCATGTACTTTCAGTGACCCAAACAGTTCATCCATTTTTAGAGAATATATATGGTCTTGGCTTCTTCAATGGTTGTCACCTTGGGTCTATGCCTTGGGTATACATCCCAGCAACTTTCTGACTTTCTCTAGGTTAGAGTATTTCTTTCCCAGAGAACCCAATCCATTAATCATTGTGGTGAATCTTGCTGAAATTTCATCAATTGTTTCCTTTTCACTTTTGTAAACATTTCAAATTCTCTGACTAGAATTCCTGTTTTGGTGAGTATCTTGACCCACTACTTGACCGAGATTCTCATCAAGTACGGTTGGAATCCAGAGTTATATTTAGTTTGTTATATTTATAAATTTATTGTAAATTTTTGCCTCAAACTTATTTTTAAGTTATTGTTACAAAATACTTCCTCTGGTCCACAATATAAGAGAAAAAATCGTACATCTCACATACCAATGAATGACATTGAAATGAACTAGTATAATTTAATAAGGTTAAAGGTTTATCTTCTTTCCAATATTACCCTTTTTATTTAATGATGATTTACACTCCTAATTAATGATAACATTATTAACTACACCATTTAAATAGGGGTAAATTTGGGATAGATTATTTAATACACCTAAAAAACTGTGTTTATTTTTTATATTGTGGACCATCAAAACTCAATTTTTTCCCTTATTAATATTTAATATAACAAAACAGCTACACACACTTGTGTCACTTGTTGACCTTAGCCAAAAGGATAGACTAGTATACAGCGAGGCATCAAAATATTGTTTCAAAAGTAATGTTATATGAACAAAAAATTTCAGACAAATATAGCCAAAAACCAATTTACAACACCAATTAACCAAAATTTTTAGACTATTAACCAAGTAACCAATTAACCAAGTGTTTAGTTAATGACTTAAAAAACTCTGAAAAGACAAGTTGGTTAATAGCTTAAAACAGTTGGTTAATAGCTTAAAAAACTTGGTTAATTGGTGTTGAAAATTGATTTTTAGCTATATTTGTCTGAAACTTTTAGTCCATATAACATTACTCTTGTTTCAACGCCTTCATATATTTTGGTGCTATGCCGTACACAATTCACGTTTTCAATGTTGGAAAACTCATGCCATTGTCTTCCAGACTCACTCATAACTACTCTCTCCGTCCAATATTATATGATGTTTTCGCCATTTCACACAAATAAAGAAAAATAGTTACTTTTATATGGAAACGAAAAAATTTAAGTTACTTTACAATTGGGAATATAAGTTAGTAGAATTGGAAGAAGAGAGGTTATTAAATGATGAATGTTATGATAGAAAAAAACATTAATGATGTATTGGTATTGTAAAGCGCCGTATAATACGGGACAACATTTTTTTTGACTAAAACGACATACTCCCTCTAGTCCCTATTATAGGAAACACAATACAAAAATCACCACTACTGTTCCCATCCGGGCGGTTATACATCCGCTCGGCTCTCTAAGGGTCTGGCCGATCGGCTTCCAAATATAATACTCCGCTCATTCTCTCCAGACAACGAAGCGCAATCCAAATGGGAAAACCCTGATTTCCCTCCTGTTCAACTGTAACGATCAACTCGGCCTTAATTGTATTATTACTCATTATTAGCCATTAATCTGTATTAAATACTATTGTAGTATAAATTCCGCCCTCCGAGGCCAATCAACGGATCCCAATTTCATTTTCTCCAACTTACTATCTTCTCTAAACGAAATTCACTTAACTTGTGTTCGGCCTGCTTCTCTACCGAGAAACCGGCCGTAACAACTACCAATGAACTCATTTAGTTCTTGTCTTTTTTATGTAAATTAAATCTCCTTTTTTGCACTAGTGCTCTACTCAAAACCACATGTGAAATAACTCCTCTTATGCCAAATTTATGTGCACACCTTGAAAACTGAAAAGACAAAAGCATTGGGACTAAAAAAAATAATGAGGGTAACACTAAAAGTTGAAAAAATTTCCTATATTTGGGACCAAAATTTACTTCAAAAATATTCTTATAATAAGGACCAGAGAGAGTATAATATGAGACGGAGGGAGTAACTCCATTTCCCCATATACTCAAGTTTATTGCAATTCCCGCATATATAATCTTGTAAAATTATAATTTTTAGAATAGTCCTTGCAAAATTAAAAATTATTCATTTTGGTCCCTGCAAAATGTTTCTTTTTAAAATAACCCTTGTAAAATTTTAAGTTATTCATTTTGGTCCCTGCAAAAAGTTTTTTTTATTTAAAATAGCCCTTCTAAAAATTAAAATTATTCATTTTGCAAGGACCAAAATGAATATTCATTGTATTTGCAAGGACCAAAACAAATAATATTAAATTTTGCAAGGGACCAAAATGAATAATTTTAAATTTTGTAAGTACTATTTTAAGAAAAATAATTTTGCAGGACCAAAATGAATATTCACCATATTTGAAGGAGCTAAAATGATATTTAAGCCTACAATCTTATACCTAGCAGCATAAAGCGGCAAACTAGTGGAAAAAAGGGTTTTAAAGTCGGATATTTTGGACTTTTAAAGTCGGATGTTAGTCCGACTTCTATTAAGGCGACTTAGAAAGTCGGATATTTTTAAAGTCGGGTGGTGATCCGACTTTAAAAGTAGGTTTTTAAGTCGGATTAAGGTAGCTATCCGACTTTAAAAGTTTGTTTTATAGTCTTTGCAGAACACTTGTAAAGTCGGACAACAAAGCCATCCGACTTTGAAAGTTTGATTATAGCGTCGGATGACATGAGTATCCGACTTTAAAAGCTTTCGATTATTATTTTGCTTCACACTGCATATACAATCATTTCTGCACATATTTTAAAGTAATTTTCAGCTAGGCAAAATAGAGACATACACACAAATAATTAAAGTACTTTACTTAAATATATAGAGTTAAACTCTCAAATGCACATGCTTTTGGCAAGAATCAAATAACATGGCTAATCAAAATCACTTGGGCTTTGTACCAATAAACCACAAAAACATAAACAGTGAGATTACAAATCTCAAGTGAAGACACTCTGAGTTTATATCTCTCAATGACGTCCTCAATGAGAGATATAAACTCACAGTGTCTTCACTTGTGTACAACTTCCCTTACCATATTTGCACAAACAAATATGAAACCAAATCAAAATCAGATTTGCATAAGTAAGCTTGCATAAACTCTTTCAAATTAGTGTCTTCATTCAACTTTCCACATTACATTTTACTTAAACCAATTTACAGACCTCTAACAGAATTCTAAATGGCAAAATACATATGGAGTTTAGTAACAGCTGTAAAGGCAAACCAGAATTGCTGCTCATGACACATATCATCTAACTCTTATAACCATCTTATCAATCTCAGACATCAATTCTTTCAAAAAGTGTTGAAATTGCAGAAATTATAGAAACCCATAGAAAACATGAAACAGAATAGGTACGACCTTAGAGGAAACCTCTGTCAACTACATCTCTGTTGCTGCCATGAGTAACCAGTGATCCGCGCCGCTGCAGTTGATGGTGTAAAATACTTGGCTTTGAGGAGGAATATGAAGACGCAAATTCAACCATCAAACAGAGACAATAACACATCAACCATGTTAGACACTCTTCTCCAGCTCTGCAAGAACTAGTTTTATAGAGTAACTTTATCAGATCAGAACCAACAAGGGGATGTCCTGAGTTTATAGCAATAATCAATATTACTCCCATCATCTATGTAAAATAATGCTAAGGCTATATATTCATACACCAATTCATATATGCTATAGAGGCTTAACTTTCACAGTGTGTTCACTATTTATGGAGAAATAAGAATTGTTTCTCTAATCCTAATAGTACCAAAATGAAAAATAAAGAAACTGCACTTAGCTAGAGACAGCTCAATGACGAACTTGTAGTAAAAAAGAGTCATAAGCACAACTTGTGATAAGAATCAAGCACATAAAATGCTTTAAAAGGATAGTAGCAAAATTCTTCAGCTTCACATAACTTTAGCATTTGCATTCATTGAATCAAATATCACATTGCAAATATAAATCACAATCAACATATTTGAATAACCAGAGTAAGTGCGGAGATGGTTCAGCAGCTCCATAAGACAGCATATGAATAGCCTACAAAGACATAAATTTGTTTCCAGTGTAGTCAACCATTCATTCAACAAAATTGTAATTTCTTCTGTCAGCATCTTATGAGCACTCATTTACCTCTGGCACGCCACATTGAGACACCCACATGTGAGTATTTGTCATAAAAAGAATTATTAAGGATCGTTTTAGCTATAGGAAGGAGATTAATTTTTCCTAAGGAAAGATTCAGAGATATGGAACATAACAATATGTCACGAATAACTGACATGCCTTAAGCATTGTTTAATTGTTTTTACAAACATGCTAGCCAGATGGGTAAAGTGTTATGAGGAAAGCAACTTTGTGAATATTGTTATGTTGTGCAAGATATCAAATGGGAAAAGGTAATTGGAGTGTGAATTTTATGCACTAATTGGACCTTAAGGTTCAACTGTTTGTAGATCAATTTAACCTCTAAACTTAATAACTTGAGTGTGTATTTCATGCACTATCTATGGGGGGAAAAAGCAAGTTGGTACCTCAAATGCGAAAACAAATTCAAAATGCAGTGTCCAGTGCAAAACAATCTGAGAAGTAACATGACACCTCTCTAGGGAAACCTCTACTATACAATCAAGTGGTGCCTGAGAGAGTGGAGAACCAAGTGATCCAAAATAACTCACAGAACATATACTCTCAAACTCTCTGCATAAAGAAAGTATTAGAAGAACAAAATTCAATAGTAATACCTGATGCTGCCTCACCAACTGCAGCAGGTGTATTTGGCATTACCCTAATAAATCTGTTGCTTCCAGCCCATTCCTACATATTATGAAACAACTATTTCCATAAAAATATGCAACCTCAGTACCTCACTAAATCTGTAAGGCTAAAAGAAAAGGGAAAATAAAATTGAAAAGAGAAAAGCTTCTTGCACAAACTATATAAATTCGATGCCTTTGACTAAACTCAAGACTGCTGACTATACTAGTTCCTTTGGTTATCATGCCTTTGACTAGTTCCTTTGGTTATCATGCCTTTGACTTTGGCAATAAAAGTCAAAGTCACAACAACCAGTTTAAATGTGCCATTATTGAGATACAGCATATCAGTCAAAATTGAATTTTTGTATCAGTATCAACCACCACAGACTGACAGTTGAATCAAATGCACCAACACCACAATTGTTTGAAGTTTTAAGCAAAGGTAAAACATCAAAAATAGTAACCATAGTAGTACTATGTAAGTGTTAAATTATATGGTATATTTAAGACTTGAATACATGACAGTTGAATCAAATGCACCAACACCACAATTGTTTGAAGTTTTAACCAAAGGTAAAACATCAAAAATAGTAACCATAGGGACTACAAGGTCTATCACATCATCAAGCTGTTGCAGAGTATAATTAGTGGAAAATCATCACACAAAAATACAATTTTGAGGATTTTAAGTTGTAATATCAACCTTGAGTAGATCTGGAATTTCGTCTCTTGAAGTTACAAGCCCAATAAGTTTGTCACCGACAGTATCCGGCATGGCTGAAGTAATGACCTGCAATAAAGAATAAATGTTAAAGATGGAAACTTATTTATAGATGGATGATGACAAAGAAACAACAGTTCATTTTGATTCTGACAGACAATCAGTGGCGGACACAAGATCCTAGATCAGATAGACAATATACCTTGTGTAAGACCGCATTTGATCTTCGAGCTTCCTTTCCTCCTTTAAGCAATAAACCATTCCCACTTCGAATTGCCAATGCCGCTATCTATTAATCCATTTAGACAAATAACTTGAACATCAATATCCAAATTAACTAAAAGGATATATATTCCATAAAGGATACTTTGAAAATGAAGCTATGGTCAACTTATATACTAGATTTGATACTTTGAAAATGAAAAATACTTAAAGTGACCTGAACAAGGGCATCGGGTCGAGACTCAAATATAATCAGGAGGACGCCGAGAGGACAAGAAATTTTATCCAGGATGAGTTTATCTGCTAGCTGGACACAGAGAAGCAATAAGTACTGTCAAAATGAGTGAAAAAGGGTATTTGTTATTTTTCTGAATGAAAAAGGGTATTTGACTTAACCTCAGTTCTCTTTAAAATCTGACCAACCGGTTCTTCCATATCTGCCAGCATGCGCACCGACTTTGCAAGACTAGATATCTGTTAAGTACAAAAACAGTCAGCACCAACACAGACGGAAAGACGACACGAACACCGGTTTTAGTTTGAAAATACAATTAATTGAAGTGTCGTTGTGGGTGTCCGACATGATACATAGCTACAGAGAAATTAAATCAGTGCAATCAAATGAAGTTCTTGCCTTTTCTGGTTTTAGGGTTAAACGCGATATAATAGATTTTTCATATCCAGCTGCCACAGCAGCAGCAACATCAGCCTCATTCTCTTGCCTTATCATACTTTTGTTTTTCTCCAATGCATCAGCCACTGCCAGCAATATATTCCTCCTTTCCTCAGATTTTAGGGCCTGAAAAATCAAAAACACCAATGTTATTGCCAACTTCATTCCTTTTATCACAAGTATTTCTCCATGAAGGTGAATTCTGTGATATAATCGTTTTACCTGAAGGCGTCTAGAAGAATCGCGTGCTGCAACAGCCATTTCATGTGCAGTCACTTCCTTTTTGTTTTTCCACAAATGTGCAGTCACTTCATTCCTATTGCCTATCTGCGAACGCTTTCGATGCAACCTAGGACAGAAGAATGCAAAAACTGCCAAAACAATTCGAATAACCAAACCAATTGAAACCCCCCATTGATTGTACTCCTTCGAAAAGATACATCAACTGCAAACAGAAGTTACTTGAAATTGGTAAATTGAATATTAAGTGGTGAATTGAATAATATCATACAGAACAAAAAGGGAATTTCTGACACATGCCAAATCCAATACACAAATACACAAATGAAATTCAATCCAATCTTTTACCTGAATGAATGTAAAGTACAAATCTGTTTTCAACATGTCAAACCAAATCTTGCTAGGCAAGAGTATGAAAACATGAAGAAAGAGAACACAGAACACAACTTACACGAACACAACAAGACCTCGAACAAGATAACATTTCGCAGAAGGGTTTCCGAAGCCATTGTTAATTGGTTTTACTCAGAGCGTTACAAAACAAAATCAATTAACAAGCTAAAATTAGGTCACAACATTAGAAAACTAAAATTAGGTCACAAGAAATAATAGATCTCAAAGATCAAATTATCCATTAAGCTAAATCATGCCCGAAACCTAAAAGAGTAAAACAAAAACGAAAAATAATCTAAACCAACCTATAAGAAATTTTGCAACCTCAACGATGCACATGAATGAAAACACCACTGCAACCTTACCAACAAATCACGAGGGGGACATTGCAGGGAGAGGCGAGGTCAGGGAGGAGTGGGCGATAGGGAACGAGGGAAGTATGGAGGGAGGGAGGCGAGAGCGAGAGGAAGAAGGCATCGAGGAATTCTGAGAGAGCGTAGGGATTCTGAGAGAGCGTGTTTATTAATTTATTAAAATTAAAAATAAAATAAAATAAAGGCTTTTAAAGACGGATTGTATACCAGCTAGACTTAAAATGTTAAAATTTTGGCTTAAATATCATTTACTCACTTCACAATATCAAAGATAATCCATTTACCTCAGTAAAAAAAAAAAATTTTAAAAGCGCTCAGAAAATAATAAGTGTTTACAATTCTGCACTATAGTGAACTCAGAACGATTTATATTTTCAGAGGGTAATATCAGAAACTGATTATACCCATTATACACTTAACATCACAACATAATCTAACAAAGCAGGGGTAACTGTAAATAAGCGCTTTATATTTGTAAGGGGCATTTTAAAACATTTATTTTTACAGGAGGGTAAATGGATTATGGTGATATTTGCAGGGGGGTAAATGATATTTAAGCCTAAAATTTTTAAACGTATTTACAAGTTTGTCACCGCCTCTATCTTTGAAGTCTGATATTTGGACGTCCGACTTTAAAGGTTTAATTCTTTTCCTGATTTTTCACTAGTGAAAAATACTTCAATGTATAAATTAGTGAAGTTCTTGTCAAAAAAAAAATTAGTGAAGTTAAAAAAACTTTCCAGTTCTTGTAATAAAAAAATTGTAGATCAAATCAAATAGGTGTTTCATAAATTGAAACCGACCAATGTAGTCGACCAAGGGAAACATGTCAATAACCAAAAGAAGTGATTGATAATTAATTATTATTATTTTGATTATTGATATTTAATATTTATGGTTGGTGTTTAATGATTATATTTTTGAATTGAGTACCAAAATTTAAGGTGGTATTAATTTAAAGTGAGTAACAGACAAGAAAGAAAACGGGTGGTCATTTGAATTGATATTGTTTAAAGATACCATGGTTCGGTTATGCTGTCATGCTTGCATTACATGTTTTTATCATCATTTTCATATTGAGATGTAGCTCATTGTTGAACAACTTGACAAATGACAAACTTATAACTGTCTATTCTCTAAGACTCATTTTTCTATTGCAGATTTAAAATATATACTAATTTCTTAATTGGACGTTGCCAAATATACTTGAAGTTACTCTTGTGAAAGACTATCTAAAATGAAAATATATATAAAAAAAAAAAAAACCCAAATAATAACATATGTATTATATTTTTCACCGTACAATTTTTACTAAAAAATTAGTGAACAAACCGGCAAACTAAGTCTAAAAGCAAAATAGGTACTAATAATTTGAACCACGGATCTGACAGAAGATAGAGGCCTCATCTCATCTTATCTTATCTTATCTTATCTTATACATAAATGCTATTGGGTCCTGCAGTTGAAATGCAGTTGCTCTACAGTTGGTTGTAGGGTATAATTTTGCTATTCACGTGTGCTGTTTTCTTCTAAACACAACTTTCCAATGGCATTATATGTAAATAATGCAAACATTTTGTCTCATTATACATCTAGCAAAAACCCAGTCCAATTTCACGCGCTTCTTGGTCCGTTTCCACAACCCGTCATCCCTACCCCCAAAACACTACTCTTCCTACCACACACAGACCACAACCACAACCAAAACCAAATGTTTGATGTGAAATTAGTATCACAAATGAAATGATTTTTTTTTAAATTCTAAAAAAGAAGCCTTCCATGCGATAGATATGTTGTTGTGGTGATGTTGTCGGGGTCAAATGGACACAGTGGTCCTAAACTATCCTCTTCTTTACCCTTAATCTGGAGTGGAGATGACGATATAACTGAAGATGAGTGTCTGGGGGAGATTAAGAACTCTACTTAGCAAAGGAGAAAATTAAAAGTACCAGTTGAAGAATGAGACATGACTGGAGCTTCGAGAAGGGGGGGGTTGAGGGAGCAACTAGAGAAGGAGGAAATCAGAGCTTCAAGATGAGAATAATGAAAATCTTACCTTAAAGATGAGAGCAGAGCGAATCTAACTATGGAGATCAAAAGAAACAGAGGAATGGCGCAGTGCAATAGCCCGAGAGCAAGATCACCAACTAACAAGCAAAAGCGTCGGGGGCGAGAACAAAAGGATTCAATCTTTGCAGATCAGACGTGTATGGATCAACAAAATGAGTGTGGGTGAAAGCTGAACTAAGAGGAAGACAAGGTAGTGAATGAAGAAGCGGTGAGTTAGGAGAGGGTAAGGATCCTCTAACTTTAATTCCGTTCGGAGAGGAAATAGAAAGAGACGCATGGCATTGGAAAGACATGCCTTGGAAAGAGAAGCATGGCCTTGGAATTGTGAAAGGGTAAAGAAGAGTCTAGATATCCGTTGGAAAACAAAATGGAGTTAATGTTGGATTTTTTCGCAATATTGATGTTTTCTTATTCTTGCAGGGTGTGTCCAACAACTATGGAGGTGCAACTAGTGTATTGGGCTCAACCACTTGAGGCCCAATCCACTTGATGGCACTACTGAGTTGAATAAGCACCAATGCTGCTAACGGGTCTTGCGGAACCCAAACCCATTGATGATGGATATACGCGGGTTAATTCTGACCCGATGTATTTAAGCTTTCTAACGCTCTTCACTCTCTCAGAAAGCCAAGAACCTCTCACTCTCTCTTGATTCTCCGGTGCCTCTCTCTCTTCTTCTCTCTAACCTCAGAAACCCTAGATCACTTCTGAGCTCTCACGTTGTGATTGCAGCTTGGATTTGATCTTGGTTTGGCTTGTGATGATTGCTGATGATGATTCAACAAAAACCCCTCTGGTTTTAGGTTGAATCTTGCAACCTGAAGCCCAGAAACTCCCTTCTCACCTTCGCGATGAGTTTTAACTTCTGAAACCCTAATCTGGTTCTGAACAGGTTTGATTCTCCTAATCAAACCTTCAGTGCTCTTATTAAGGTAACAATCTTTAATTTCTATGCTTTGATTCTGTTTATCTTCAGAAACCCTAATTTTTACAAACCCTAACTATCTGTTCTGGTTGTTATGTTTGCTTGCACCACTGAGATGTGATACACTCTTGTACTCGTGATTTCTCCCTTGAAATCACCTCCTTCAGAACCAATAATAGAGGTAATAACTTCCCCTAATTATTTTCCTGAATCTCTCTATCTTCACTGTACTGTAGCAACCCTAATCTGCTGATTTCCTTGATTGCAAGTACCTGTTGTTCCCTTGATACAAAGTTGAGGCTTTATTTCTTAGACTTGTACTTACGGCAACAACACTTTGAGGTAAACCCTCTCTTTACCTATCTTCTCCTTCTTCCTTTGTTTTGTTTCAGTCACAGAAACAATACACTTACCCTGTTTCTTCTCTTGTGTGCAGGTACAATCCTTCTTGATTGAATCTTGCTCACTCAAAGTTCCAAGGTTGAAGACAATTTGGAGCTTACGGTTGAAAGGGAGTTATGGAAATTAGAACTATTCTGAAATTGAAAAAACTAAATTTTTTTATTGATAGAAATTGTATGTACATATTGTATTTACACTTGCCTATTTATATACACTTAGGCACAATAGAATACAGACATGTCAGTTAGAGGTTGTTAGGTAGAGCTAACAGCCTCTAACTGAATAAACCGTTTAGGATAGGAATTCTTAACAAACTTCTAACCACCAGATTTTTTAAATTGATTGTTTGATGGTAGCTGTTTGTAAAGTTCCAACGGCTATTTATTTTAAAGGTATTAGTTTAGGGTTTTTTTATTACCCAAACCAACACCCCCCCCATAATATAGAAACCCTACATTATAGGATACAGAACCAAAACACTTAGGCTAAGAAATTACAAGTAGAAAAACTTTAACCTAAAATACTAAGCTAGAGAAATAGGACTTAGATCATCAGGACAGACCCCTGGTACTAGTCTTTAGATAGAAATCAGCTTGAGACAAGCCCCCAAGCAATAGCTTTTAGTGATTGCCTCCTAGGTTAGAAAGCAACCAAGCCTATTTCTCTTCTTAGTTTCACAAAGGCTTCTCCTTTGAGAGCCTTAGTGAATAAGTCAGCCAATTGTTCTTTGGTAGAACAATATTCCACACTTAGCTTCCCATTTGTCACTTGCTCCCGTATGTAGTGGAATTTACCTTGAATGTGTTTGGTCCTTCCATGTGAGCTAGGATTCTTTGCTAGACTTAGAGCTGATTTGTTGTCAATCCTTAGGATAGGAGGTTGACTTAGATTAACCTGCAACTCAGAAATTAGAGAATCTAGCCATGCTGCTTGGGTAGCAGCAGCACATCCAGCAATATACTCTGCCTCACATGAGGACAGAGCTACTACACTTTGCTTCTTTGAGCTCCAAGATATTGGTGCTCCTTGAACCTTAAAGAGGTACCCTGAGGTACTTCTTCTGTCAATGTGATCTCCACACCAATCAGAATCAGTGAAACCCTCTAGGATAACTTTGTTAGTTTCAGATTTATTAGGAAAGAAAATACCAAAGTTAAGTGTACCTTTGATATACCTTAGTATCCTTTTTGTAGCATTGAGATGAATTTGCCTAGGTTCATTCATAAACCTAGACACCATACACTGCAAGCAAAATGAATATCCGTCCGCTTGTGACACAGATATCTTAGAGAGCCTATCATTTGTCTGTATAGTGTAGCATCTACCTTAGTACCAACCTCATCAGTTTCTTTACCCAAAATACCTTCTGCTGGGTTGACTGCAGAATTACATTCTGCCAAGTCAAATCTGGCCAATACCTCTTTAGCATATTTGAGTTGATGTAGGATGATACCTTCTGGTGTCCTTAGGAATTCCATTCCTAGGAAGTAGGATAGCTTGCCTAAATCTGTCATTTCAAATTCCCTTTTCATAGAGTCTTTGAACTTTTCAATCTCCTTAGCACAGCTACCAGTAACTAATAGATCATCTACATATAGGCATACTAAAAGAAGATAGGACTGTAGACTGCCTTTGACATACAGGCCATATTCATTAGCACACTTAGTAAACCCATTTGTAGTGAAGAATGTGTCTATACGTTTGTTCCAAGCTCTAGGAGCTTGTTTCAACCCATATAGAGCCTTGTGAAGAAGGAACACCATTTCCTCTTTACCTTTAAGTTCAAAACCTGGTGGCTGCTTGATGAATATTGTTTCTTCAAGTGGCCCATTCAGAAATGCAGATTTCACATCCATGTGATATAGTTCCCAACCCTTGTTATTCAAGCTGTAAATTGAATTAACCTTTATTGTCTCGTGTCTTGCCACTGGGGAAAAGACTTCAGTGAAGTCTATTCCTTCCTTTTGTTGAAACCCTCTAGCCACTAATCTGGCTTTGTGTTTCACAATTGTCCCTTTAGGATCTAGCTTAAGTTTGTACACCCATTTTACATTGATGGCTCTTTTACCTTTAGGTAGATGAGTAAGAGTCCATGTACCATTCTTCTCTATGGACTTGAGCTCTTCCTGCATAGCTTTCTTCCACTGCACATCCTTAAGTGCCTCTAGGTAGTCCATAGGCTCAGCATCAGCTAGCATTGCATAGTGTAGAAGGTCACCCTCTTCATTTACTTCTAGATCAGTAACTAACTCATAATCTGCCAGTCTTCTAGGTAGATTTCTAATCCTTTGGCCCCTAGCAACTTGTTGAATAGGAGTAGGATTAGGAGTTTCAGGCTCCTCATCTTGAGGAGGTTGATCTGCTTGCTGTTGCATGTTGTCTTGGTCACTGTCAGAGGTGTCTTCATCATCTTGGTGAAGTACTTCTTGTGTAGTAGTAGCCTCTTCTGTCATTGGGATGTTCTCAATTCATTTGCTCGAAATCATTCCAATTCCAAACCTCATCCTCTAGAACTGTCACATCTCTAGAAATCTCTACCTTGTTGTTTTTAGGATTAAACAACCTGTAGGCTCTGTAGGATGATAGCCAACCAAAGATAAGGGGTTTAGACTTGTCTTCTAATTTTTTCTTTTACAGTGCGGGATATGTGAGTAACATAGAGAACCAAAGATCCTTAGATGAGCCACACTTGGCTTGTCTCCACACCAAACTTCTTCTCGAACCTTTCCTTCTAGTCTCTTGGTAGGACACCTATTTAGGATGTAAGTGCAGCTTGACACACACTTCACCCCAAAAAGTGTTAGGAAGCCCTTTTATGCTTGATCATGGATCCGGACATGTCAAGCAAGGTTCTGCTTTCTCCTTTCTACTACTCCATTGTGTTGAGGAGTGTAGGGTGAGGTAATTTCATGAATGATGCCTCTTGTAGTGCAATAATCCACTGAACTCATGTGAGGTATACTCACCACCACCATCCGTCCTTAGGATTTTTAGCTTTACTGTCACTTTGTCTCTCTGCGCTTTTAGGAATTTCTTGAACACGTCCAAGGCTTCTCCTTTGGTCTTGATCAAGTACACCCACACCTCCTAGAGAACTCATCTACAAAGGACAGAAAATACCTTTTGTTACTAAATGATAGAACATCAAATGGACCACATATATCGAGTAAACAACATGCGATGAAGTCATTAGCCCTACTAACAATTTCTCGCCTAAACTTCTTTCTAGGTTGTTTTCCCGCAATACAAGTGGTACATACCCCATCCGGGGACTCAATCTTTAGTAGTCCCCAACCAAACCTTTGGAACTTAGTTTAGTTAGGTTTTGCCAAAAGTTTAAGTGGCCAAGTCTCCTATGCCAAAGCTCACTTTCAATACTAGTAGTAGCACTAAAGCATTCTCGCTTTTTACAAATTGCTTATACTAGTCTTGAAGGTTCTGCTTTTAGCTAAGGGACTTGTTAGAACCATTTATCCTTAGTATCAAAAATCTTGATTTTAGATCTTTCATAATGATTGAGAATCCTCTCTCAACCAATTGTCCTAGACTAATCAAGTTATGACTAATACCGGAACATAATAGACATCATGAATTAATATTACCCGACCATCTTCTTTTGTAAACATCACATTACCCATACCTTCAAATTTCTAGTGTTTAGGTTGTTAGCACACTTGATAGTTGTCCTTCTCTTAGGGTCAAAATCAACTAGCCAACCTTTGTTACTGTTAGGTGATTTGAACATGCAGAGTCTAGATACCATAGTTCAGTGATGGTGTTTGCCATCATCATCGCTTTGTTCCACTAGAGCTATAAAATTCTTATCTTGTTTTATATCTATAGCAGCTTACATGCACATTAGGTCTAGTTTCTGCTTTTTAGTATCAACACTAATAGTACTAAAGGCTCTCAGCACCTTCAGAGTCAAGATCCTCTTGACCACATTGGCTTCATGCACTGACTCTTTAGGCTTATTAGTATTCCTTGTGGGACACTCTGTGGCATAATGCCCCAGTTTGTCACACCTATAGCACTAGACTTTTGACTTGTCCTTTTTCTTAGTGTTGTTACTATTTTTAGAAGAATTAGATGAATTAGACTTAGGTTTAGAAGTACCTGCCTTACCCTTAGGACCTCCTGCCTTCTTACCTTTGTTGCCCTTCTTTGACTTACCCTTAGCCAACATAGCAGTGTCTTCATCATCTGAATCTTCCTCCAGGATTTCCATACGGATTTCCTTAGCCTCTAGCTTACCCTGAAGCTCCTCCAGCTTCAGGCCCACATTCTTGGTGGTTTCCTCTATAGTATTGGTCACTGTGTACCACTTCTTTGGCATTGACCTTAATATCTTCCTACACAGAGAGTTTTCCTCTAGCTTCTCTCCTTGTAGGGCCATACCATTTTTGATTTTCTTCACTCTGTTGAAGAAATCAGTTACCTTTTCATCTTTTTTCATCTTTAGGCTTTCATACTGTGCTCTTAGAGCTTGCAGCTTCTCCTCCTTGATTGGAGCTGCACCACAGTAGTAATGTTCTAGAGCATCCCATGCTGCCTTAGAGGTTTCACAATCCCTTACCCTTTCAAAATCTTCCTCTCCACAAGCCCTGTGGATGAGTGACAGACCCTTGAAGTCTTTCATTTCTGCTTCAAGGAACTCTTTCTTTTCAGCAGGGGTAGCAGTAGCTTCAGGTGCTGTGAGTCCCTCTTTAACCAAGTAGAGGCATCCATGTGACCCTAGTATAGGCTTTATTTGAATAGCCCAAGTATCATAGTTGTTCCCATTGAGCTTAGGAACATAACTGTCTTCTTTTCCCATTTCTGCAGATTTACACTTTAAACACACAGAAAATTAGAACACAGTAACCTGCACAATTTCACACTGTGCAGGATTTAAAGAAATTTAAAGAAAGTTTAAAGAACTTAAAAGAAACACAGAGTAGAGTTAGAAAGATGCCCTGGATCGTTTTACCAATGCTCTGATACCATGTTGGATTTTTTCGCAATATTGATGTTTTCTTATTCTTGCAGGGTGTGTCCAGCAACTATGGAGGTGCAACTAGTGTATTGGGCTCAACCACTTGAGGCCCAATCCACTTGATGGCACTACTGAGTTGAATAAGCACCAATGCTGCTAACGGGTCTTGCGGAACCCAAACCCGTTGATGATGGATATACGCGGGTTAATTCTGACCCGATGTATTTAAGCTTTCTAACGCTCTTCACTCTCTCAGAAAGCCAAGAACCTCTCACTCTCTCTTGATTCTCCGGTGCCTCTCTCTCTTCTTCTCTCTAACCTCAGAAACCCTAGATCACTTCTGAGCTCTCACGTGATTGCAGCTTGGATTTGATCTTGGTTTGGCTTGTGATGATTGCTGATGATGATTCAACAAAAACCCCTTTGGTTTTATGTTGAATCTTGCAACCTGAAGCCCAGAAACTCCCTTCTCACCTTCGCGATGAGTTTTAACTTCTGAAACCCTAATGCAGTTACGAGCAGTGTTTGATTCTCCTAATCAAACCTTCATTATCTTATTAAGGTAACAATCTTTAATTTCTATGCTTTGATTCTGTTTATCTTCAGAAACCCTAATTTTTACAAACCCTAACTATCCATGCTCGGTTGTTATGTTTGCTTGCACCACTGAGATGTGATACACTCTTGTACTCGTGATTTCTCCCTTGAAATCACCTCCTTCAGAACCAATAATAGAGGTAATAACTTCCCCTAATTATTTTCCTGAATCTCTCTATCTTCACTGTACTGTAGCAACCCTAATCTGCTGATTTCCTTGATTGCAAGTACCTGTTGTTCCCTTGATACAAAGTTGAGGCTTTATTTCTTAGACTTGTACTTACGGCAACAACACTTTGAGGTAAACCCTCTCTTTACCTATCTTCTCCTTCTTCCTTTGTTTTGTTTCAGTCACAGAAACAATACACTTACCCTATTTCTTCTCTTGTGTGCAGGTACAATCCTTCTTGATTGAATCTTGCTCACTCAAAGTTCCAAGGTTGAAGACAATTTGGAGCTTACGGTTGAAAGGGAGTTATGGAAATTAGAACTATTCTGAAACTGAAAAAACTAAATTTTTTTATTGATAGAAATTGTATGTACAGATTGTATTTACACTTGCCTATTTATATACACTTAGGCACAATAGAATACGGACATGTCAGTTAGAGGTTGTTAGGTAGAGCTAACAGCCTCTAACTGAATAAACCGTTTAGGATAGGAATTCTTAACAAACTTCTAACCACCAGATTTTTTAAATTGATTGTTTGATGGTAGCTGTTTGTAAAGTTCCAACGGCTATTTATTTTAAAGGTATTAGTTTAGGGTTTTTTATTACCCAAACCAACAGTTAATTGTTTTTTTTTTTTTTTAAAAAAATGGAATTAATTGTTGTTGATCATATCCTTACGAAATCAAAAAGCACAACATGAAGAGGTATTATCCAGACACGTGTTTTTTGGTACAACAATTATCCAACACGTGCTCGAATAAAATGTTAAACCATGTGGATATTAAGGGTGTTCAAAACCGAATCAACTCAATAAAAACTGCAAATCGAACTAACTCAAATTGAAAACCGCAAACCACAAAATTCTATTTGGTTTTTTCAATCAATTGCGCGGTTTGGTTCGGCCCTGCAGTTTTTGTTCCACGAACCAAACCAAACCTCAAGTAATACTAAGGCTTATTGACTTACAACCAACCCAACTAAAACTCAACTCTCACTCACTTACTAGCTCAAATCCAATTGATTGCTTGACTCACTTACAAATAATCCATACTATTATGATATATTTAAAAATTACAATAAAACATTTAGTTCAAATTCTTTTAAAGATGGTTTTAGCTATCTTAAAAGAATTAAAAGAGAGTAATTTATATACTACATATATTTTAGCAGATTTCTTCTTAAAGATCTATGTTTGCCGTTTTTTATTTTAGTTAATTTTAACTCTATTTTAAATTATGTTTTCTCTCGAAAAAAAACCGAATCAACTAAACCAATCAAAACCGCATTGGTTTGGTTAAGTTTGGTTTTTTTAGGAAACCAACCAAACCAAATTGCATGTAGTTTTATCTTGCGATTCATTTCACCTTTTATCTCAAAATCGAACCAAACTGTACTGCGAACACCCTTAGTGGACATTACGTACTTTGTGAATGAGGGAATAGTTTGTCCGTAATAACTTTAACTCTAAACATTATTTTTTGAGAAAGATAGCAATTCAAGGAAGAGGAAAAGTTTTTAAAATATTAATAACGTCGTCGGTGGATGGACCAAATATGTTTATTTGTTTCACCGTAATAACTTTTTTTTTTAGATAAGCAATTGGCTCACTGGCCTAACACACACACACTAGGGGATGAGGGAGTGGCAAGACCGGGTGTAACATCCCTAATTTCGTTAATTTCAAATTAAGAAATTAACGAATGATTTATTACTCGGATAGGTAATAAATCAAGTCACGGATAGGAGGTCGTTACGAAAGCAATTTATAATTGCTAGAGAAAATAATTTAAATGCATAACTGAGTGGAAATTAGTACTCTAAGGGTATTTTAGGAATTATACCACTCATGTTAAATGAGCTCTAAGATACCAAAAATATCCAAATACACTCTTATCTCTCACTTGTGTGAAAATAAAGAAAGAAGAAAAGGTAAAGTAGGAGAGAGGGACCGTGAGAGAAAGAAAAGGAATTGGAAGAAAGAAAAAAAAATGGAACAGAGAGTGACCGAGAGAGAGAGACGCGAAGGGGAGGAGGAAGAAAGAGAGATCTCTCTCAATTGAACTCGAGGTAAGGGGCTTTATAGCTCGTTTTCTTCCATTTTTCGTCCTCTATCTATTGATACCACTTTCACACCCTAATTTCTACTCGTTTTCAATTCGCCATTAATGGGTTTTGAAGCTCAAATGGAGAAAAAGGGAGATTTAAGTAAAATTGAAGCTTGGTATTGGTGATTGGAAGCTCAACAACTGATGTGGAGTGTTCGGTTCCGGGTTTGGAGCGGATCCGAGCGCGTTCGTGAAGTTTCAAAATCGGAGCTTGGAGAGCTTCGGTTTGGTGTGATTTTCATCACACGAGGTGAGTTTTACTCACGTTAGGGAATTTTAATGATTGTTGTGTGTTATGTTTTAATGGTTTTCAAAATTCGAGTTTCGAGAATTTTAGAGTCAAAAACATTATTTTACGAGATTATGTGTTTTTGAAACATAGAACGAAACAATATGATTTTGATTGTTGAATTGTATTGCTCTGGCCGGAATATTTGTGTGTATGGTCAGACGCGGGTTGTTTAGGATTGAAATATCGTTTGGGATCGACGGAGAACGAAACGGAACGGAATTGGGCATTAAGTCGAGAAGTTCCTATGTTCCTAATATCCAATGTTTCGCTTTCGGCGCTCTCGTCGGCTTCAAACTTCTTCTAAATCCTTTTCCTAACCACCACGAGCATTTATGTGGGATACCGCTTGTTGGGATGTGTTTTAAAGTCGTTGGTGTGATTCGGTTGAATTTTCAAAGCTAATTGGAAAAACCGTAAATTTTTGTATATGTGTAAAATTAATGATTTTTGAACAAATTGATGTCCGGACCGGTTTTTCAGTGATTATTATTTTTGGGATGTCCAGATTACGAGGAAACTCGTCGAATTTTCGTTGGAAATTTTGATACAAATCCAAAGTGGTTTTGAAATAACGAATAATATTATATTTATTTCAAAAGTCAGAATTAGTATACGTGTGAGGACATGTTTTGGAAAGTGAATTGAACAAAATGTTCCATTTCTTAATTTATAATTGGCTCGGGATGATTATGTTCATCTAAACCGCCCACGCTTTCACGATATATAAGAAATATCGAATTGAGGTGACGACCTCCATGCGTTAGTACACTAGAGGGAAGTCATGCGCCCGGTCCTAGCCCCCATGTTAAAATTAAAGCTATCCGCCTTTTAAGAGTTGTACACTTATTGGCTATGTTGGGGTTCACCCATGCTTCCTTGTGTTGTTGGTGATGTACTAGAATTGATAAAACTTTTAAATGTGTATATTGTGATTTTGTCACTCGAGCTTCTTTAGGTTGTTGGTGACAAGTCACAAGTAATTGATTATATATTGTAATTCTTTTGAATTACTAATTATGGTTTTATAAATGGACCAGAGTGAACCGAGACAAGTAGTTTGTTTTCGTAGTAACAGGAAAAGAAGATCATTTATGACACGAGTGGATTGCTCGAGAAGGAAACTGGAAGATTTAGTTTTAAACTTTTTCCTTCATATCTTTGTATTCGATTTATATAACTTGAATTTATTCAAAGTTATGTTATATTTTTGAGAAAGATAAATCTAATTATATATTGTAATTCTTTGAATTCAAAAGAATGGAAAAGTTTTCTACTAAAAGACTATGTAATAACGTCGTCGAACCAGGATGGACCAAATATGTTTATTTGTTTCACCGTAATAACTGAATTAATAGTATGGCTTAAAGATTATTACTATCAAACTATGTTTATATTTCACATTCAGAAGAAGGTTAATTAGTGTTACTAGTTCAATTAGTGATTTCATTGGACTTTGATGTCACTTGAGATGATCATTTCTAAAAAAAACACAAACCAACCGAACCTATAGTAATCTATCTATTAATAATATATTTTTTAAACTACCAATTTTTTTATATAAATTTTTCTGAATGTTTCCTTATATTAATAGATACCACCAATTTTTTAATGATAAAAACATGGCTATAATCTATCTATCTATTGAGTCTAAAAATATCTATCTATATCTATATATCAGTATAACAATATATTCAAACTAGATTTAATTTAATTTATTGTAAAAATAAAATACGTCATCTCATTAACAACTAATTTTTTTTGGTTGAATAGTATTTTTTTTTTGGTTGAGATCATAAACGATTAATTTTTTCACAATTCCAAACCAACCACATTTATGTAAATTAATATAAGAAAATCATTCCCCTTGCTTTTCAGCTTTTTTGCAATTCATGTTTCATGTATGCTGCTCTAAATTTTTTTGGTAACGCAACTCTAAATCTATATCTATCTATATATATAACAATTGAAAATAATTTCATTAATTTATTTTCCAAATATCATCTTATAAGCAACTTAACAATTAATACACTTATTCTAAATCATTCCTATACACTTCACCATAATTTAATTACTTATACCAAAAAAAACTAACTTAATTAGTTATTTTAAGGTTTCTAATTTAATTAATGATTTTGATGCAACATTTACTCACTTTTCAATTTTTCCGTTACTCATTGAATTATACCCTAAATTATCTTTATTTTTAATAAACATTAACTATATATATATACACACACTAAATTAGAATCAGTTAAGATGTTTTTTTTGACAAATGATTTGTTGGTATTAAACTTTAGTATATTTAGATAAACTTTTCTTTGTCCTTCATTGTTGGGGACGTCAGCTCTCGAGTTTGATCCCGAGTGTGAGCAGTGGTAGTGTGTGTAGTGTTTATTTGTCATTTCATCTAAATAGACAAAAAAAGATACAATTTTCTTTACTTCTTTTATTTATTAATTATGTTGTTTTTTTTGCACAAAATTATTTAAGTTTAATATTATGTGCAAAAATTGCTTCCCGTGCATCGCACGGGTTACATACTAGCAACAACAACAACAATTACAACAACAACAACAATAATAATAATAATAATAATAATAATAATAATAATAATAATAATAATAATACTCACGATTAACAGACTTCATTTTTATATCCCATACATTTGTATCATAACTCATAAGTGTTATAAACCGACGTACTTAATATTCAGGTTCCCCTACAAACCATTCAATCTAAAATAGCTTTTTAAATGACAATTATAACTAGAATTAGGCGAAATTTGTGCGGAGCACGGGTCATAGCACTAGTTAATTAGTTATTATTAAGAAGTTGGACATGCATTTGCATAAAGGTACATGAAAATAATCGGTGTCACATCTGCCATTATACCTGCAAGAGGTGGTGCACACTTTGACTTTTGGTTTTAATATCAACCGTTCATAATTTTATTTATGGTCATTTTTTCTCAGATTCTCATTATAAAACTCTCCTCATAATATACGTTCCATATACTCCCTCTGATTCTTATTATAAAGATCTCGTACGATTTTTTCCTTTTTAATTAAAGATCACGGGAGATCTTGTAATTAATAACATAATCTGAACTGTTAATTTTAATCTGACGATTAATATTTAATGTTCTCATGTTCTCACAATAACCAAGTGTTCTCACATGAGTTGTTCCTTATATATATATATATATATATATATATATATATATATATACACCTCTAATCTCTTTTATAAGCAAAAAGTGGTCAATACAAATTGATGTATTTGTTCCAAAATTTAGACCAAATACATCAACTTGCGTTGACCAACTTTTGCTTATAAAAGAGACCGGAGGGAGTATATACATTTTTGTTTAAATACTTATTATTTAATATTTAAATATTAGTAATATATTGTTTTTGTATTCAACATTTAAAACCAATCAGGAGGATCTCTTTGTATTCATTTTTTGTATCCCTTGCTCTTCTTAACATCTTGGAAACGGAAAAAAGCATTAAGTATTGCAAACCTTTCCTCTTCTTAACATCTTGAAAAGGGAAAAAAACTTAACACTAAACCCTTCTTAGGCTCTGTTTGGCAAAAAAGAGCGGATAGCGGTTAAACTAGCGGATAGCAGATAAGCTAGCTTATAGCGGATGAACTTATAGCGGATAAGCTAGCGGATTTAATTTAAAGTGTTTGGGAAAATTAGCGGTTGAACTAGCTTATAAATATAAAATGACTTAAATGGACATTTATAATTAATGCTAAAAGATGAGAGAGAATATTTATTTAATGTAGGATAAATGAGAGATTTAACTAAAACAGTGAGGGTAAAAGTGGAAGAAAAAATGAAACGCTATAAGCTATAAGCTCAAACGCTACTTCAAGTAGCGTTTCAAAAAACACTATAAGTTAGTGACAAAACGCTATAAGCTCCTGATGCCAAACACATAAAATCAGCTTATCCGCTATAAGCTAGCTGATTGTGCTTAAACAAAGCCTAACACTAAGTCTATATCTTCTTCATTAGTAACCGTAACTATTGCTCTTCTACAGAGTTATAGTAAAAAAAAACCTGCATAAAGTGGGGGAGATGATACGCAAGGAGTTTGTCTTCATAATAGAGTTTAGTAGCTAGATTATTGGTTTAATATTTTCTATTGTTACTTGCTATCTCTCTAGATTTCTTGATGTCCTTTTCATTGTATTGTATATTAGAGGCATTTTTTTCCAGTGAAAAACAGTCTCATCCTGCGTAAAACAAAAAGGACAACACAACCCATAAGGGGGGGCTGCCGGATGTTACTAAAATAGTGCAGCATAATAAATAGAGGAAAATGAGACAAATGTGTTGGGTGGCTGTAGTATGGTCCATTTGGTTAATAGGAACAACATCGTGTTGAAGGGGGGGCTGCCGGATGTTACTAAAATAGTGCAGCATGTTAACTTCATAACATGGATGTTATGAAACAATCCTCAAAACTCAAGAATTCAGGACAAAACAGTTAAGTAAATTCGAGAGAGAGTAAGTAAGAGAGAGAGAGAGAGAGAGAGAGAGAGAGAGATCTTTGGAAATTGAATGTATTATTCTCAAAGATTGTCTTAATTCTGTTTAGCATACAAGAGTATATATAGGTACATTAGAGAGCTGTACAAACAGTTACAAGGTGTAACTATCATAACTACCTATAACAGACGGCTAACAGAATTAATCAACAAAACATGTGCTTCGACTTCGACAGCAAAACGAGTACTTCGACGCTTCGACTTCGACAACACAACAAGTACTTCGACACTTCGACTTCGACAGGTGCTATCAGCAACACAACTAAGTGCTATCAAGTGCTACGTGCACTCTAACACATCGACTAAAGTCCTAAGCCATAAACTCTACAATTCTCCACCTTGGCTTAGCTTTAGACAGGGCCAATTCCCAAATTTCCAGGCAATGTTGAAACTTCTTCCCAGGTAGTGACTTGGTCATCATATCAGTAGGGTTGTCTTCAGTACCAATCTTCTCGAGGCACACCTCTCCCATTGCAATGATTTCTCTTACAAAATGCAACCTCACATCAATGTGTTTAGTCCTTTCATGGTACACTTGGTTCTTAGCCAAGTGAATGCCACTTTGACTATCAAAAACACCATTGATGCAGATTATTTTCCACCCAAATGCAAGGCCATAGCCTTCATCCATATAGCTTCCTTAATAGCTTCTGTTACAGCCATAAATTCAGCCTCAGTTGTAGATAATGAGACCACATGTTGCAAATTACATTTCCAGCTAACTGTGTTTCCACAAAACTTGAAAACAAACCCAGTTAGTGACCTTCTAGTATCTAGGCATCCTGCATAATCTGAGTCCACAAAACCTGTGACACCAGAGATGCTGCCAACATGTCTCTGAAAATGCAATCCCACATCACTTGTCTTCTTCACATATCTGAGAATCCATTTCATTGCCTCCCAATGCTGCTTGCCAGGCTTTCCCATATATCTACTTACAATACTCATAGCATAAGCCAAATCAGGCCTAGTACATATCATAACATACATGAGTGATCCCACAGCACTAGCATATGGAACACTTTCCATATATTTATTCTCTTCGTCAGTCTTAGGTATGTCATCTAGTGACAGCCTAAAATGATGAGCCAAGGGGGTAGCAACAGGCTTAGATTGATCCATATTGAACCTCTTCAATACCTTCATTATGTAGTGCTTTTGACTAAGAGTAAGAAACCCCAGATCTCTCGCTCTCTAGCAATCTGCATTCCTAGTATCTTGCTAGCAAAGACACCATGTCCTTCATTTCAAACTCACTCTCTAGCATTTGCTTCACCCTCTTGATTTCTACTTTGCTCTTACATGCTACAAGCATGTCATCAACATAGAGCAACAAGTAGACAATTTCTTCATCATTGATCTTCCTCCAATAGACACAATTATCTGATTTGCACTTATTGAAGCCATTCTTCACCATAAAACTGTCAAACCTCATATACCACTGTCTTGGGGACTGTTTTAAACCGTATAGAGACTTCTTCAGCAAACATACCTTCCCCTCATCACCCTTCTTCACAAAACCTTCTGGTTGTGCCATGTAAATTTGCTCATCTAGCTCTCCATGAAGGAAAGCAGTCTTTACATCCAACTTTTCAAGTTCCAAGTTTTCTTGTGCAACAAGTGACAAGATCATTCTAATAGAAGTATGCTTTACCACTGGTGAGAACACCTCATGATAGTCTATACCTTCCCTTTGAGTGAAGCCTCGAGCCACGAGCCTTGCCTTGAACTTAGCCTTAGTTACCCCAGGAATTTCCTCTTTCACCTTGAATAGCCATCTACACCCAACAAGCTTCTTCCCTTTGGTCTATCTACCAAAATCCAGTTCTTGTTCTTCCAAGTGATCAGCATCTCATCTAACATAGCCGCATACCACTCATTTCTTGATTTGCTATTCATAGCATCTTTGTAACTAGTCGGCTCTTCACTATCAACCTCTTGACCACATTTAAAGCAAAAGCAACCATCTCAAGCATGACCAAGTCTCTCAGGTGGTCTATTAGTCCTTCTAGTTCTGTCTCTAGCTAGAAGATAGTCCTGCAGATCATCTTGATCATCTATGGCTTCTTCACTTCCTCGATGATCTGGTGCTACATCGTGTCTTTGTGATAGCATCTACACCGTTGTAGTAATGGCTCCACCTCAAACTCAACACTATCATCATTATTCTCGCTCAATTTGCTTCTTTTTCGACCACCTTCTCGATTGTAGTACATTTCCTCGTTCTCTAAACACAACATTTCTTCTAATGATGATCTTCTGTGTTGCTTATCTACACACCACAATCTATAGCCCTTGACTTCTGCAGGTACCCTCTAAACATACATTTCACACCACCGCGGATCAAGTTTACCTTGTTTGACATGTGCATAAGCAACACAACCATATATTTTCAAATTTGACAGATCTAGTGGATGCCCTGACCACACCTCCTCAGGTGTTTTCATTTCGATAGATGAGGAGGGGCATCTATTTATCAAGTATACAAAGAGAGATACGATCTCATTTTCAAAAATGATGACTCGAGTTAGCATTCAACATCATACATCTAACCCTTTCCATGATAGTTCTATTCATTCTTTCTGCCAATCCATTTTGCTGGGGTGTACCACTAACTGTCTTATGCCTATCAATTCCTTTCATTTTACAAAATTGATTAAACTCATCAGAACAAAACTCTAGTCCATTATCAGTCCTTAACTTCTTAATCTTCCTACCAGTTTGATTTTCGACTAGAGTACACCATTCTTTAAATTTTTCAAATGCATCACTCTTAAGTTTAAGCATGTAATGTAACACCCTAAATGATTTAATTAATTATTTGATTAAATTATTTAAGTGTTGCATTATTTTAGTTATATTAATTTATTAATATAGTCTTTTATTTTAATTGAAGGGAGTGGTATCAATAATTCCGGGATGGCAAGGATTGGCCCAAGAGCCCAAGCCCATTGACTTAGGCTCCTAGGGTTGATGCAATTCGCATAATTTGTGCAAGGAAAGAAAGAAAACGAAAAAAAGAAAGGAGAGGAGAAGAGAAACTTGCAAAGAGAGAAGAGAGAAAAAGAAAGGAAAACGACGCAACCCCAAGGAGAGAAAGAAGGGCTTGATCGTGAGCAAGGAAGGGAAAAGGGAGAAGGAGAGCTTTTGTTGCTGTGGTTTTGTTGGTGACTCCGTAGAGAGGACTCCGTCTTCGGTGTAATCAAGGTAAGGGTGGGTCTTGCCTTATAATAGGGTCTATAATAGGATGTATGTAGATTGTAGGGTTCACATTAGTCTCAATTTGATGTTAAAGTTGTTTCTGAATATATGATTGAATGTGTGGATTATGAGAATTGTATGGAAATTGAATTGTATGTGAATTGTGTGTTGAATCAGGTATTTGATAGTGTTAGAACGATTATAAGTGTTTTTGGAATTGTTGTTGATGATTGATCATAGGAAAATTGGGGAAAACTGGATTTAGGGAACCCTAGGCACCCTAGGGCGCCAATTGCTAAGGGAAATGGCGCCCATCAGTGTCTTCTTTGCCGGCGCCGATTCTTTGCTCAAAATGGCGCCTGTGTGCACCTGGTGTCTAGGCAAGGGCGCCTGGTGAGGCGCCAAGTTGCTGTGTGTGTTTTGTCTAGGTGCAAGGCGCCAAAATGTGGCTGCCCATGCGCCTGGTGTGTGGCTGTCTAAGTGGGCGCCACTGTGGCTGCCCCATGGCGCCTGGTGGGGCGCCAAGATTGCATGTTGTTGGGTTTTGTCTTTGACGCGTGGTCTTTGGGCGCCAAGGTGGCGCCCAGCGCCAAGTGATGATGCCCAATTCTTTGGGTGATTTGGGTGGGTGCGTGTGTGGGGGCGCCAAGGTTGCTGCCCATGGCGCCTAGTGTGGCGCCAAGTGCTGTGGCAGGGTGTGTGTGCGTGTATGGTGCTGCACAGGGCGCCAAATGGTTGCCCTGGCGCGCCCATGCCGCTTGCACAATATGCGAGGCGTGTCTCGGTTTGTGTCTTAGTTTGTGTCTAAGTGTTGTCTTTGAGTTCTTGGCGCCAATGTTGCCCGATTTTGCGCTGTGTGCTCATGTTGCCTGAGCGCGCCGATTTCTTGTGTTTTTGGCGCTGTGTGCTGTGTGTTGCACCTGGCGCCCGATTTCTTTGTGTTTTTGGCGCCTGGTGGTTATGTTGCCACTGGGGGCGCCAGTTTTGCTTGTTTTGGCGCATCGTGGCTGTGTTGCCACTGGGGGCGCCAGTTTTGGTGGTTTTGGCGCCTAGTGCTGCCATTTTGTGTCTTAGGTGTTGTTTTAGTCCCTAAGTGTTGTTTTGGTCCTTGAGTGCTGTTTTGGTCCTTTATGTGCTGTTTTGGTCCTTGAGTGCTGTTTTGGTTCTCTAGTGAGGTTTTAGTCCTTGTGACACATTTTCTAATAATGAAGTTGATGATGTACGATTTGATGATGATGTTAATGACGATGGGTCTATTGACCAAAACTAAAAATGACGATGATGTGAGAGATGATGTTGATGATGTATGAAATTATGATTGTTGGTTGTTCATGGAGTCTCATGCATTACATGTGCATTTTATTGACGATGTGAGGCTTCGGCCTTCGAGCTATTGACGATGAATAAGGCTCAATTATTGACGATGATGCCCATAGTGGCTAAAATTTATTGACGATGACTGGTACCACATGCATGATTGCACTACATTACATTCATTCTCATTAATGATAAATGCTCTGATGGTTGATATTTGATATGACTGTGACTGCTGTATAAATGTGTATGTGATGCTGTGATTGATTAAATTCTATGATCTGATATACTGCTTATTATAAGCCTTATTATGTGGTTTGAGACTCACCCCTTATGTTGTTTATTACCACAGGTAACCATGAGTGAAGGCTTGTTTCCTTCACATTCCGAGTCGGTCTGCTCTGATACGTAGCACCTAGGGGATGGGCTTTAGACTTCTATTTGTTTAGTTTTATTTGGCTGTTGAAACAATCTATTTGATAATACTACGTTATTGCTGAGACTGTAGTTTATGTTTCTGAGATTTAGATTTTATTCTGCTGCGTGATGTGTAATTGAATTAATATGTTTTGAGGATTCCATCCCACTTGATAGATCTTACGTATCATTTTGACTTAACAGATGCTTTGTTTTATTTTGTCGTTGTTGTAAATGAAGTAAGTGTAGCATCCCGTTTGGATGAATTAAAATAAATAATTTTTAAAACTCTGATATTTATTATAAATTATCGGGTAGAAATGGGGTGTTACATTAGTAGTATCAGAGCAAAAGTTCGGTCTGTCCGGCCAAGTCTGTCTGTCATAGTGTTTTATGACAATTAGGTGTTGTTAGATTAGTTCTAAATTATTGTTTCGTGCTGCAGTGTTAGGTTGAAATGGCTAGGAGAGACGATGCTGCTCTTGCTACTGCTTTGCAAGCTATAGCTCAGGCTGTTGGGAACCAGCAGAATGTTGGTGAAAATGCTGGAACTCGTAGTCTGGCCACATTCCAGAGGGAGAACAAGGGGAGGTATAACCCCGATGGAGCTCTTGCGTGGCTGAAAGAAATTGAGAGGATCTTCCGGGTCATGGACTGCAATGATGCGCAAAAGGTCAGGTTTGGTACCCACACACTGGCATAGGAAGCTGATGACTGGTGGTCGGAGGTCAGACAAAGGTTAGAGACTGCTAATGAAGAGATCACTTGGGCTGTATTCCGTAGGGAATTTCTGAGGAAGTACTTTCCGGAGGATGTGAGGGGGAAGAAAGAAATAGAATTCCTTGAGCTGAAGCAAGGAAACATGTGTGTAAATGATTATGCTGCCAAGTTCACTGAATTGGCCAAGTTTTATCCCCACTACACTGATGCTGGTTCTGAGTTCTCAAAATGCATCAAGTTTGAGAATGGGCTGAGAGCTGATATCAAGAAAGCTATAGGGTACTAGAAGATTCGGGTCTTTGCTGATTTGGTTGATAGTTGCAGGATCTTTGAGGAGGATAGTACTGCTCACTCCAGGGTTATGAGGGATCAGAAGGGTAAGTTTCAGAACCGTAGTAAGCCATATGAGGTTTCTGCTGATAGGAGTAAACAGAGATATATATGCTGGTGGTAATAGGTCTTCTGATGGTAAGAAATCTGCTGAGGGTAAAAGGCCTAGTGGGGGAGATGCTCCCGCTAACATTGTGTGTTTTAAGTGTGGCAAGCCGGGTCATAAGAGCTACGACTGCAAGTCTGGGGGAAGAATGTGTTTCCGTTGTGGCAAGGAAGGTCATTTGGCATCTGATTGTGACCGCAAGGACGTGGTCTGTTTTAACTGTGGTGAAGGGGGTCATATTAGCACCAAGTGTCCTAAACCGAAGCAAGAGAGGTCTAGTGGAAGGGTATTTGCTCTAGCAGGATCAGAGGAGGCCAATGAGATACGAGGTACATGTTTTATTAATGGTACCCCGTTAATTGGTATTGTTGATACTGGTGCTACGCACTCTTTTATTGCTGCTGTGTGTGCTGAAAAGTTGAATTTAGTTATATCTTCTATGAAGAGGGGAATGGTTATCGACACTCCAGCTAAGGGTTCGGTGACTACCTCTCTAGTGTGTTCTAAGTGTCCTCTGTCAGTCTTCGGCAGAGATTTTCTGGTTGATCTTATTTGTTTACCATTGGGTGGGTTGGATGTCATACTTGGTATGGACTGGTTAGTAGATAACCATGTGCACATAAACTGTTTTAGTAAGTCTGTGAGCTTCCTTCCTCCAGAAGAGGAAGAGTCTGTTTTGTTGTCTGCTGGCCGGTTGCATAAGGTAATGAAGGAGGGAGGTCATCTGTTTGGTTTGATGGCGTCCTTGTCTGCTGAGAATCAAGCTATAGTTGATGGGTTGCAGGTGGTGTGTGAGTTTCCCGAAGTGTTCCCCGATGAGATTCCTAGTGTTCTGCCAGAGAGGGAAGTGGAGTTTACGATTGATCTTGTACCTGGTACTAGGCCTGTGTCTATGGCACCGTACCGGATGTCAGCCTCAGAGTTGTCAGAATTGAAGAAGCAACTAGAAGAGCTACTTGAGAAGAAATTTGTGAGGCCAAGTGTGTCACCATGGGGAGCTCCGGTGTTGTTAGTGAAGAAGAAGGATGGAAGTATGAGACTTTGTGTGGATTATAGGCAGCTGAACAAAGTAACAATCAAGAACAAGTATCCTCTCCCGAGGATTGATGATCTGATGGACCAGTTGGTAGGTGCTAAGGTGTTTAGCAAAATTGATTTGAGGTCAGGTTACCACCAGATTAAAGTGAAAGATGAAGACGTCCAGAAGACAGCTTTCAGGACTAGATATTGGCACTATGAATATTCTGTAATGCCGTTTGGTGTTACCAACGCACCAAGGGTGTTTATGGAGTATATGAACTGTATTTTCCATAGTTACTTGGATCGGTTTGTGGTGGTATTTATAGATGACATATTGGTGTATTCCAAGACGGAAGAAAAGCACGCAGAACACTTGAGGTTGGTGCTAGAGGTGTTGAAAGAAAAGAAGCTATATGCTAAGTTGTCAAAGTGTGAGTTCTGGTTGAACGAAGTGAGTTTTCTTGGCCATGTTATTTCTGGTAATGGTATAGCTGTCGATCCAGCCAAGGTAGATGCAGTGTTGCAATGGGAGAACCCAAAGTCAGTTACTGAGATCAGAAGCTTTTTGGGGTTGGCTGGTTACTATAAGAGGTTTATTGAAGGTTTCTCTAAGTTAGCCCTTCCGTTGACTCAATTGACGTGTAAGGGAAAAGCTTTTGTGTGGGATGCTAAGTGTGAAGAGAGCTTCAATGAGCTGAAGAAGAGGTTGACAACATCTCCTGTTCTGATATTGCATGTTCCGGATCAACCATTTGTTGTGTATTGTAATGCTTCCAAGATGGGTTTGGGAGGTGTGTTGATGTAGGATGGTAAGGTAGTAGCTTATGCGTCCAGACAGTTGAGGACACATGAGAAGAACTACCCTACTCATGATTTTGAGTTGGCTGCGATTGTGTTTGTGCTGAAGATTTGGAGGCACTATCTGTATGGTACTAGATTTGAGGTGTTTAGTGACCATAAGAGCTTGAGGTACTTGTTTGACCAGAAGGAGCTGAATATGAGACAAAGACGTTGGTTAGAGCTGTTGAAAGACTATGATTTTGGCTTGAACTATCATCCAGTCAAAGCTAATTTCGTGGCTGATGCTTTAAGTCGGAAGACTTTGCATATGTCAGCAATGATGGTGAAGGAGTTGGAGTTGATTGAGCAATTCCGTGATATGAGTTTAGTTTGTGAGGTAACACCGCAGAGTGTTAGATTGGGTATGCTGAAGATTGGTAATGAATTCCTGGTTAGTATTTGAGAGGCCCAGAAGATCGATGTGAAGCTTGTGGACTTGATAGTTGCGAGTGATCAAGCTGTGGACGGGGATTTCAGATTAGATTCCCAAGGTGTGTTGAGATTCAGAGATAGGAGATGTGTGCCTGATGATGCTGAGATGAAAAGAATGATTCTGGAGGAAAGTCATAGAAGCAAGTTGAGTATTCATCCAGGGGCTACAAAAATGTATCAAGACTTGAAGAAGTTGTTTTGGTGGCCTGGTATGAAGAAGGATGTGGCACAGTTTGTGTATGCATGTTTGACTTGTCAGAAGTCAAAGGTTGAGCACCAGAAGCCTGCGGGGTTGATGCAACCATTAGAGGTTCCGGAATGGAAATGGGATAGCATTTCCATGGATTTTGTGACTGGCTTACCAAATACCGTAAGGGGGTTTGATGCTATTTGGGTGATTGTGGATAGGTTGACGAAGTCTGCTCACTTCATTCCTATCAATATCACGTATCCAGTGTCGAGGTTGACTGAGATCTATATTCAGGTGATTGTGAAGCTGCATGGTGTTCCGATGTGCATTGTGTCTGATAGAGACCCTAGGTTCACTTCTGATTTCTGGAGGAGCTTGCAAGAGGCATTAGGGTCCAAATTGAGGTTGAGTTTAGCTTATCATCCTCAGACTGATGGACAGACAGAGAGAACCATTCAGTCGTTGGAAGATTTATTGAGGTCTTGTGTTCTAGAGCAGGGGGGTGCGTGGGATACACATCTCCCGTTGATTGAGTTCACTTACAACAACAGTTACCATTCTAGTATAGGGATGGCTCCTTTCGAGGCACTATATGGTCGGAGGTGTAGGACTCCGTTGTGTTGGCATGAGTCTGGAGAGAGTATTGTTCTTGGACCTGAAGTTGTTCGAGAAACTACGGAGAAGGTGAAAATGATCCGTGAGAAAATGAAAGCGCCGCAGAGTCGACAGAAGAGTTACCATGATAGGAGGAGAAAAGACTTAGAATTCCAAGCTGGTGACCATGTATTTTTTAGAGTTAAACCTATGACTGGTGTTGGGCGTGCGCTGAAATCGAAGAAGTTGACTCCTCGATTTATCGGACCGTACCAGATTACTGAGAGGGTTGGAAATGTTGCCTATAGAGTGGCTTTGTCGCCTAATCTTTCGAACTTGCACGACGTATTTCACGTGTCGCAACTTCGGAAGTATGTTCCAGACCCGTCTCATGTGATTCACATGGATGATGTGGAGGTACGAGATAATCTCACTGTGGAGACTATGCCGGTGAGAATTGACGATAGAGAAGTGAAGGTTCTGAGAGGGAAGGAAATTTCTTTGGTAAAGGTGGTTTGGTTGGGAGCTGCTGGTGAGAACATGACTTGGGAGCTGGAAAGTAAGATGCGGGAGTCTTATCCAGAGCTGTTTGAATCAGGTATGAATTTCGAGGACGAAATTTCCTAAGTGGGGGAGAGTTGTAACACCCTAAATGATTTAATTAATTATTTGATTAAATTATTTGAGTGTTGCATTATTTTAGTTATATTAATTTATTAATATAGTCTTTTATTTTAATTGAAGGGAGTGGTATCAATAATTCCGGGATGGCAAGGATTGGCCCAAGAGCCCAAGCCCATTGACTTAGGCTCCTAGGGTTGATGCAATTCGCATCATTTGTGCAAGGAAAGAAAGAAAACGAAAAAAAGAAAGGAGAGGAGATGAGAAACTTGCAAAGAGAGAAGAGAGAAAAAGAAAGGAAAACGGCGCAACCCCAAGGAGAGAAAGAAGGGCTTGATCGTGAGCAAGGAAGGGAAAAGGGAGAAGGAGAGCTTTTGTTGCTGTGGTTTTGTTGGTGACTCCATAGAGAGGACTCCGTCTTCGGTGTAATCATGGTAAGGGTGGGTCTTGCTTTATAATAGGGTCTATAATAGGATGTATGTAGATTGTAGGGTTCACATTAGTCTCAATTTGATGTTAAAGTTGTTTCTGAATATATGATTGAATGTGTGGATTATGAGAATTGTATGGAAATTGAATTGTATGTGAATTGTGTGTTGAATCAGGTATTTGATAGTGTTAGAATGATTATAAGTGTTTTTGGAATTGTTGTTGATGATTGATCATAGGAAAATTGGGGAAAATTGGATTTAGGGAACCCTAGGCACCCTAGGGCGCCAATTGCTAAGGGAAATGGCGCCCACTTGTGTCTTCTTTGCTGCTGGCGCGATTCTTTGCCCAAAATGGCGCCTATGTGCGCTGTGTCTAAACAAAGCGCTGGTGAGTGCCAAGTTCTTTGTGTGTGTTGTGTCCAGGTGCGGGCGCCAAAATGTGGTTGCCGTCTTTGGTGTGTGGTCGTCTAAGTGCGTGGCGCCATCAGGCCGCCATGGCGCTGGTGGGCGCCAAGATTGCATGTTCTTTGGGTTGTGTCTTTGTCGCGTGGTGTTGGGCTCCAAGGTGGCGCCAGGGCGCCAAGCGATGCGCCAAGTTGCTGGGTGATTTGGGTGGGTGCGTGTGTGGGGGCGCCAAGGTTGCTGCCCATGGCGCCTAGTGTGGCGCCAAGTGCTGTGGCAGGATGTGTGTGCGTGTATGGTCTTTGCCACGGCGCCAAATGGTTGCCCCGAGCGCCCATGTTCTTTACTGTGTCTCAGGCTATGCGCCAATGTTCTTTGCCAGGCGCTGTGTGTGTGCGCCTGTGTCTCAGTTTGTGTCTTAGTTTGTTTCTAAGTGTTGTGCTGAGTTCTTGGGCGCCAATGTTGCCCAGTTTGGCGCTTGTGTGCACATGTTGCCTGAGGCGCCCGATTTCTTTGTGTTTTTGGCGCTGTGTTGCACAGGGCGCCCGATTCTTTGTGTTTTTGGCGCCTGGTGGTTGTGTTGCCACTGGGGGCGCCAGTTTTGCTTGTTTTGGCGCTTGGTGGCTGTGTTGCCATTGGGGGCGCCAATTTTGGTGGTTTTGGCGCCTAGTGCTGCCATTTTGTGTCTTAGGTGTTGTTTTAGTCCCTAAGTGCTGTTTTGGTCCTTGAGTACTGTTTTGGTCCTTGAGTGTTGTTTTGGTCCTTTATGTGCTGTTTTGGTCCTTGAGTGCTGTTTTGGTCCTCTAGTGAGGTTTTAGTCCTTGTGACACATTTTCTAATAATGAAGTTGATGATGTACGATTTGATGATGATGTTAATGACGATGAGTCTATTGACCAAAAATAAAAATGATGATGATGTGAGAGATGATGTTGATGATGTATGAAATTATGATTGTTGGTTGTTCATGGAGTCTCATGCATTACATGTGCATCTTATTGACGATGTGAGGCTTCGGCCTTCGAGCTATTGACGATGAATAAGGCTCAATTATTGACGATGATGCCCATAGTGGCTAAAATTTATTGACGATGACTGGTACCACATGCATGATTGCACTACAGTACATTCATTCTCATAAATGATAAATGCTCTGATGGTTGATATTTGATATGACTGTGACTGCTGTATAAATGTGTATGTGATGCTGTGATTGATTAAATTCTATGATCGATATCTTGGCTTATTATAAGCCTTATTATGTGGTTTGAGACTCACCCCTTATGTTGTTTATTACCACAGGTAACCATGAGTGAAGGCTTGTTTCCTTCACATTCCGAGTCAGTCTGCTCTGATACGTAGCACCTAGGGGATGGGCTTTAGACTTCTATGTTGAAACAATCTATTTGATATTACTATGTTATTGCTGAGACTGTAGTTTATGTTTCTGAGATTTAGATTTTATTCCGCTGCGTGATGTGTAATTGAATTAATATGTTTTGAGGATTCCATCCCACTTGATAGATGTTACGTATCATTTTGACTTAACAGATGCTTTGTTTTATTTTGTCGTTGTTGTAAATGAAGTAAGTGTAGCATCCCGTTTGGATGAATTAAAATAAATAATTTTTAAAACTCTGATATTTATTATAAATTGCCGAGTAGAAATGGGGTGTTCCATGTAAACCCATACCTTCCTCGAATGATCATCTATGAGAGTCATGAAGTACCTGGATCCTTGGTGAGATTGAACACGAGCTGGCCCCCAAAGATCACTGTGAATGTAGTCCAATATCCCTTTGGTGCAGTGAGTAGCAGTGTTGAACTTCAATTTCTTTGCCTTGCTGATAACTCTATTTTATATAGAGTATTTCATATGTTTAAACTTAGTAAATTGCTCTCTTTCAAGTAATAATAAAGAGTTATAGTTGTTATTAGGCCATTTTGGATATATTGTGGTATGTTTGATGTTTTTGTTCAGTGCAGTCTACAGATGCTTTCTGCATCAATGCTCCTGCACTGATCCTGCATCAAATCTGCACTACTTGGTGAATGAGCAGCTAGCTACATGTGCATCCACTTGCAATTGCTGACCTCATGCTTGGTCCCCAAAGCCGCACTCCACTTTATATAGTAGCGCGCCTACCATTCACACATAGCTATAGGGATAGCTTTGAAGAGTCATCAACATAGGGACACATGTTCATACATCATGAGACCTCCCTATACACTTAGTCAAAGATTTCAACTTGGGATCAACCTCTGAAAAGCAACTACAGCTATTATCCACTCAAGATTACTTCAACATGAAGGAAGGAAGCACCTCTCTTGAAGGCTATAAAAGGACCTCACATCTTCATTTGGAAATATATCACAATCCATAAGTTAGATCAAAATTTCAATATACATAGTTAGTTTCTATTTTATAAGAGGGAAAGGAAGGAATTGACAAATCCTCCTTAACTCGATTTCATAGTGTTTGTATAGTGCTAAGGAGTAATGCTAGTGCATTACAAGGAGACTTCATACAAAGGGCTTCAACTTGTGTAACTTTTATCTTGTTGTTTCTCTTTTGTGATTTCATTTATATAAACATGGTCTATTCAGTTTATATTCACCTTGCAATGTCTATTGTTAGCTAAATCTTTCTTAGTTGGAATGTTCTAATCATTTAATGAGCTTTTAAGTAAGTATGATGCATGTATGTATGTTTGTACTTTAGTTCTTGCTTGATAATGTTTTCAACACTTATTTTATGATTGATCACTTAAAATAAGTAGATGTGTAAGAGGAGACATGACTTACATTTAAGAACTCAAGAACTAATATGGGTGAGTGTTTTACATAAAGGAAACTTTGTGAAAACCATGCTAAGTCCTAGACATAGGATAGTATAGTCCATAGGGTGATACTGTGGGTACTTTCAAAGGCAAGAGTGAACTTATTTAAAGCATGCCTAGACATAGGAGCTTATAATGAAACTCTGAAGAAAAGTGACTGAAAGGCACATAACTAATGCAACAGCATTCAGTGCAATTTGCATCACATACTGCATCAAACACTTAAAATTGAATTACTTGATGAAGACATTCCAACTATCTTCTCTCATTTGCATTATCAACACTTATACTTTGCTTTCTTTCTAACTTAGTTGTGATCACATAAACTCCAATATTATTTGTTACTTAGTTACCTTATACTTCATTACTTTATATTGTATTTTAAAAGTGAGTTTTTCAATCTCTGTGGGTTCGATCTTTTTACTACTTGTTTTTGGACTGTGTATACTTGCACACAAGTGTATTTTCCATACACCAAGTTTTTGGCGTCGTTGCCGGGGATTGAAGTAAATTCTTTTTAAAATTCTGATATATAGTAATTTAGTGTTAATATATAATTACAGTATTTGTAGTTTCATCAATGAAGCACATGGTGCTTTAGTATATGTACAAGACCAGAAACAGAACACCAGAATATAGCTTAGATCCAGAAATAGAAAGGAGATTCAGGAGATTGCTAAGACTCCAAAAGCAGAATCAACAAGCTTGCAACATGTCTTTCAGTGAAGAACCAAGCTCAAGACCACACTCAGTGAGAGGAGGCCCTGGTTCACAGCATGCTACTGAAGAAGTTCACAGAGAAAATCTCATCCACATGGATCACATAGGTATGATTAATGATAGAGATAGACCTATGAGGGATTATGCTCAATTTGATCATCAAAACATGCAAACTAGCATATCTAGACCTCATATTGATGCTATGCATTTTGAATTTAAGCCTATGATATTTCAAATGCTTCAAACTATTGGTCAATTTGGAGGATCTCCTCATGAAGATCCTCATTTGCATTTAAGGCAATTTCTAGAAGTATGTAGTAATTTTATCATACCTGGTGTTAGTGAAGATGCGTTTAGATTAAGGTTATTTCCTTATTCCTTGAAAGATAGAGCTAAGGCTTGGCTAAATTCTTTAGAACTTAACTCTATCCATTCATGGAATGAAATGGCTGAAAAAATTTTAGGAAAATATTTCTCACCTATCAAAAATGCCAGAATGAGAACTGATATTACTTCTTTTAGACAAAAAGAGTTTGAGTCTTTATTTGAAGCATGGGAAAGATGGAAGGAACTTTTAAGAAAATGCCTCATCATGGTTTACTGTTATTATTCAAATGGAAACATTTTATCATGGTTTAGAACCTCAAACTGAATAATGCTTGATGCATCATCTGGTGGAGTGTTATTAAATCAATCATATAATGAAGCATGTGAATTGATAGATAGAATAGCGACTAATAGCTCTAGTTGGCCTCTTGAGAGGGTGAGTGCCCAAAAGAAACCATCGGGGTACATGAAATCAATGATATATCGATTTATCTGCTCAAGTAGCAACTTTAGCTAACTTGATGAAAAACTTCATACGGCAATGCTATCGCATCTAATGCAACACATCACCAGACAAACAACTTCTTGCTGTGATGAGAACAAGTACCTTCAGGCACTCCTAGTTGTGTGTACTGTGGAGGAGGTCACTTGTATGAGGAGTGTTCTAGCAACCCTATCTCTGTAAATTATGTAGGTTATAATAGAAATAACAACCCTTATTCCAACACTTATAATCCAGATTGGAACAATCACCCAAATTTTTGGTGGGGGAGTAACAATGTTGCTGCACCATCTACTCCACCAGAATTTCCTTCTCAACATGTCCAGAGACCATTTGCACCAGAAATGGAAAACTCCTTGGAATCTCTAATGAAAGTATTTATGAATGAAACAAGAGAATTTATGAGTGATGTAAAAAGCTCAATCCAAACTCAAGATGATTCCATTAAGAATTTAGAGAATCAAGTAGGTCAATTAGCCACTGTTGCGCCCCGAAAAATCCGGTTTGGACTTTTCGTTTGACAACGTGAAAATAGTAGAGCCGCCACCAATATTTATTTAGGAAAACATTGAAAAAACCTTTTTTGGAAAAAAGCGGGTGGTCTTTTGAAAACGCAGAGATGTAGGTTCGGGGGTCGGTTATGCATGGGAAGGTATTAGCACCCCACGCGTCCTTTCTACCGAAAGGGAACCATTAACTTGATGTGTGGTTTAGGAAAGTTGATTTGAAAGCAATTTGTTCTACTTCTTTTTCTTTTTTTTTTTTATTTAGGAGTTTATTTTATTGAAAAAGAGGAGGGGGAAAAAGAATATTTTTGGTTATCTTTGAAAAGCGGAACAAAACAAAGATTTTTTTGAAAAGGGAGCTTGACGGAACATGAACCCGGTCCTACATACCCTCACTGGGATGAGGGATCAAAGCTACGCAGTTCTTGATTTTTGCGTTTGAAAACGGCTTTTGGATTTCATCTTATTTAATTTTTGGAGCCTTTGAAATTGGACTCAAGTGTTTACGAACACCAAACAAGCAAGGCTTCGAGTGGCGTTCATTACTAACTTGAAAGAAAAGAGAGTTGGAACCGGTAACCAGTCAAGCAAAGGCTTCGAGTGATTACAAGTGACAACGTTGTATTATTCTTTTTGAAATTTGTATTAGTTTGTGTTTGATTAAGATGTGGGAGCTTTCACAATAGTCAAACAAGCAGAGGCTTCTAGTGACTATCACTAATATTTCCTCATTAGCGAACAAACAAGCAAAGGCTTCGAGTGATGACTAGTGATTTATTTCAGAAAATGCCTTACGGTTTTTTTAAAAAAAACATTTGATTTTTGATTTGAAAACTAGTTTAGGAAAGAATTTGATCTGAAAAAAGATTTTGGAAAATAAGTAGAACACTTCAATCAACTCCAAATCCATAACCAAATGCAAAAGGAATGAATGAAGTTCAAACATATTCAACTAATCAAGCAATCATGAACATGTTAATCATCAACTAAGATTAAGAATGCCAATATAATCAAGGGATTCAATTATCAAAGATGCAAGACAAAGTTCTCAAAATAATTGTGTGTGTGTGAGAGAGGTGCATTTATCTTAATGACTCTATGCTACACAAGTAGTAGGCTTACGTCTTCATATAAGAGTACATGCATGGGGAAAAGGATTGCACACAATTAAATCAAGACATTTAAATGGCATCATGGACAAGAGAATACAATTGATCATAAGCATAGGGTATTCTTGGTTGAATGAAAAAACATGTAAGCAAGGATGCATTAATTAATTTTGAACATGCATTTGATCAATTAGGTTTTGAAAATTAGGAGCAAGAGTTGAATCACTTTCAAGTAATCCTCAACACATACTAAATGCACTAGGCATGAGTGTTGAGTCATGTTACCAAATCATCAACAATTAAATAATTAGCACACCAAAAGAGGTTGAATCACATTGGGCAATCCTCCACACTATCAAGTATGTGCATTAAGGCACAAGTGGGAATCACTTTGCCAATCATCAACAATTAAGCAATTAACACATCAAAGGAGATTGAATCACATTAAGCAATCCTCTCACTTAGGTTAAAGTGCACGAAGCACAAGTGAGCATCACATTGCCAATCATCAATCAAATATTAAGTTGCAAGCGAATTAGGTCAAAACAACTTGAGAAAACTCATTTTAAAACCCATTTCAATTCGGTTCACAAGCAAAGTCACAAACCCTAGCTCACATCATAATTTGCAAAGTGATCGTACCTGATCGATAGATGTATTGCTAGTGGTTCCTTAGCTCGGTCGCCGGATGTCTTGATGTCTGGATTTGGGACGCGCCTGGGTGTACCTGCGCAAGCACTCCGACGCCCAAGTCAGCAATGAGCAGTGAATAGTGAATAGTAATAAATGACGTACCTGACTCCTTGAGATTCGTGTCACATTTATAGTAATAGTTATTGGGCCATGTTGGACTGCATTGGGCCTTGAGCCCACTCTAGAACAGTTGCCCCCCAAGCCTGGGTCGCCGAGAGGCGGGCTAAGGCTTGACTTGCTGCCCCGAATGATGTTAAAAACAGCTGAGTTGTAAACAATGAACGACCTCGAGGTATGGGAGCTGTCTAGTGTAACGTGGCTTATCGAGCGGCCGACCTGACTATTTTCTGTGTCATGAGTCTTTGAGGGGACGGTGATTTCTTCTTTGTGATTTTCACGCATTCCAAGGTGACGCTTGCTTCCCAGCGTGTCTCTTCGCTCCCCCGATGATTAATGAGAGAAGGCGAAAGGTGCGTCTCTTCGTTTTGGGCTGAAGTGCCCATTGGCCCACTATATAAGGTGGTGGGGTTTTGGAGTAAACCACTCTTCACTCTTGCCTCACTCTCTTCTCCGAAAGCTCGAGAAACGACCTCGCCGGCTCGTTGTCTACCGTTCGTTGCTCGCTCTGCGAGAGCGGCTCGCGCGTGCCCCTGCGCGATTCATCTTCCGTCTCACGGTAACACGAGCGTCCTTAATTTTGATTGATTATTTTTGGCATTCCAACCAATGGAGGAGGGTAGCGGTCGGGGGCGACCAAGTCGCCCCCTCTAATTGTGTGTGCTCGATCTTGACCGCTTCCCTCTCGCGAGTTTACTCTGCCGGACAAAACAAACTCGCCGCATCTCCGGAGCGGCCGTTTCTATAGCTAAAGCAATGGCTCGGTAGAGTTCTCCTCGATGGGTCGCCGTCCCTTCTAAAGATGAATCACCGCTTTTCCGCCCGAATCGGTCGTCTTGAAAACCAAAAGCGGGTCGCCGGGACTTGAGTTCGATCTCGTTGTCGTCTTCCGAATCCTCTCGGATGTCTGAACGAGCTGAAGTGGTTCCAAACCCTGTGGAGGCTGCGGAATGTTCGACTTCCTTTCTTTCCGAGACTACAGCCGGTACTCAGGCCGTTGAGAATCCAGCGCCCTTGCAAGTCGTGCCCGGCACGGTCCAAGACGCGGCTTTGGGGCGGGCGATTGATCTGGCGTGGGCGCCGAGCAAGATATTTCTTGGGTTTACAAATCTTAAGGAATCATAGGAGTAAAGTCCGCGCCATTCCTCGGACGAACAAGACTTGACCGCCCAGTTTTATGTTGAAGGCTGGCGGGTGGAGGGCATGGAAAAGGATGAGAACATAGCGACCTGGCATGATGAGCTAAAATTTACGATGTACCGAGTCGTCTTTGAGCGGATGGGGATCGTCCCTCCTTTACTGAAATTTCAACGACAAGTCCTTCGCTACCTTAAGGTCGCACCCTCCCAATTAAACCCGAGCGCTTGGCGTTCATTCAAGGTTACGAGGATGTCCTAACAGTAGCTTGGCGGCGGTCTCATTGAGGCTATTTTTACCCTCATGGAGATGAGCTATCTCTATGAGCACGTACCAAAGGGTCCGTAAAGAGTCGTCTCTCTACGAAGAACAGTCGCAATACAACTTTTTCAAGCCGTACATGGAGTCTTTGCCAAGCGGGTGGAAGAACGACTTCTTACGGGCGTTCCTTACACGATGGAAGCGATGAAAGGGATAGCCACTTTGATACAGGAAAAAGCGCTGGGGCGCCCGCATGCCGGCAAATGCAGTCCTACGACCATTTTTTGAAGAAACCTGGGGCGTATTCTTATAAATAAATCGAGCTCAATATTGGGGACATTGATACGATCCGCAGGCTCAGGCGGGTCGCCTCTTGCGTCCAAGGTGGTCGCATTAAAATCAATAAGATAGTAGACCCGTGGGCACAAAAAGCGGTCAAAGCAGCTATTGGTAGACGTTTTAAGATTTATTTGCTTACTTCAAATTGTTTGTGTAATTGCTAACGCATCTTGCTTTTTGCAGTTGAAATGGCGGGCGTTCAGGATTTTGACTTCTTTTCCCAGTGGACTGGTGAGGATGGGGATAATTCTCCCCCTCGGGGAACGACCGCTGCATCTCAAAAAGCGGTCGTTGACGAGCCTTTACAGAGTTAATCTGGGCGACCTGCGACCAATCGGCGAAACGTCATCTACCCCAGCCCTGTTGCAATTGAGAAGACGACCAAACGAGGGCGCCAAGATGATTGCGACCCTACTGAGAAGAAAAAACACAAGGGCCACCGAAGCAAAGGTCATTCCAGCCGGTCGTCTAACCTTGATCTGCTCGACCTTGGGGAAGAAGACTGTGCCCGTTTCAAGGAAGAGCCTTTTAAGGTGATGGCAGATGCGATGAAGGCGGCTGATCAACTCTTTGCGAGATATCAAGAGGGAGAGGCCGATCGTCTGAGAGGTAGGCGAGCCTTAAGTAAAATTTCTTATCTTGAAGACGACCTGTCAGACAAAAATTTTAAACTGCAATCTGCTTTGTCTAAATTGATAGTTTTGGCCGAAGAGCGGGTTGAGCTGCTAAAGAAGATTGAAGAGCTTGAACCAAAAGCCCAACAGGTCGCTACCTGTGAGCAGAAACTTCAAGAGGCTGAAACTTCGATGGCGGCCTTGGTGATAGCTCAAACTAGCGCCGAAGCGGCTCGGGACAATGCGATCGCTGCCAGGGATAAAGCGGTCGCTGAGAAAATTGAAGCTGAAGAGGAGGTCGGGCGCCTGAACGAGAAGAAACAAGAATTGTTTGATCAGGTTACTTCTTTGAAGAAACGATCGAGCAGCTGTGGAGAAGGAGAGAGATAAGTATAGGGATCTCTTCAAGGAGGCCCGTACTAGGGCTTTAGGGGCGGCCAAATACCAATTTACCAATGCGGTTGACCAGATAAAGCTTGTAAACCCATCCTTGTTTGTTGATGAGGCCGTGGTCAACTATGAGCATTGTGTGGTCGGTCAAGAGATCGTTCTTCCTCAGAAAGTTGAAAGAGGGAAAGTCGTACGTGAACGGGTCATTGTCTTTAATGCCGATCAGTCTTAATCGTTGTTTTCACCCTACCCGCCTGCGAGCGGCTTTTGTTATTTCGAATTTTCTCCGCTGCGGCGGTCTTTCAAACGTTATGAACTATTTTGTCCGCCATCGAGCGGTTGGCCTTAATTTGTAATCAACTGAAATTTCTTAGGTAACTAATGAATGTTTACTATTTACAGGCCGCTACTCGCAGCTAGTTTATTTTAAGCCGAGTGATGGCACCCTTTTAATATTGCAGGCCGCTACTTACAGCTGCTCGCTATAGGCCATACGATGGCATCTTTTTAAAGTTTAACAGGCCGCTACCCGGAGCGGCTTGCTATGGGTCATCTGATGGCATTATGTTTCTGAGCCGCTACTCGGGCGCGGCTTGCTATGGGCCATCTGATGGCATTATGTTTCTGAGCCGCTACTCGGGCGGCTTGCTATGGGCCATCTGATGGCATTATTTTGCGAGCCGCTACTCGGCGGCTTCTTTCTATAACCGATCGATGGCGTTTAGTGTCATCTCGGTGACACCTCGGTCGCTCTGTTGCTACTCGCATGGTGGCGGCCGGTCATACAATCGTGCATGAGGTAAATAACACAAGTTTTTAAAAGGTCGGGCCTCTCAAAAAACCCACAGTAGGAAAAAAGAGCGCCCTTTGCTTTTCATTGATTTCTGGTCGTTCGATACATTTTGCATTTATACATAGTATTTCCTCAGCTTTTCGGCGTTCCATGTTCTAGGTATGGTCGCCCCATTCATGGTCTCTAACTCGTAAGCTCCCTTGCCCGTTTTGTTGATGACGCGGTAAGGACCTTCCCAATTTGGCGCGAGCTTCCCTTGCCGAGCGTTCTTGTTTCCGACGTCTGCCCGCCTGAGGACGAGCTGGCCAATTGAGAATTCTCTTTTCTGCACACGAGAATTATACCTTGCGGCGACTTTCTGCTTGACTAATTGTTCTTTGAGAGAAGCTTTGGTTTGTAGCTCGTCTACTAAGTCGAGCTCTTCTCTGGTGGCTCGCTCATTTTCTGCTGCGGTTGGTGGATTGCTCGCTCTCCAGCTTAGCTCGCCCATCTCGATTGGGATTACCGCGTCAATGCCGTAGACTAATCGGAAAGGTGACTCGCCCGTTGTCGAATGAGGGGTCGTCCGATATGCCCAAAGCACCGACTGTAGCTCTTCTACCCAATTTCCTTTGGCCTCGTCTAACCTTCTCTTGATCCTCGCAAGATGACCTGTTGGCTGCCGCTTGGCGTTGGTCTGTGGATGCTCGACTGAGGTAAAACGCTTGTTTTATACCCAAATCTGCCAACATCTCTCCGAATTTCCTATCTGCAAACTGCGTCCCGTTGTCTGTTATCAATTGTTGGGGAACGCCGAAACGGGCTAAAACATTGCGACTGAAAAACTTGGTCACTTTGGCCGCTGTGATGGTCGCTATTGGCTCGGCCTCTATCCATTTGGTGAAGTAATCAACTGCTACGATCAAAAATTTAAATTGCCCCGGAGCGGGTGGAAACGGTCCAAGAAGATCCATTCCCCACCACGCAAAAGGCCAAGGGGATGTGAGGCTCTGCAGTTCTGAAGCAGGGGCGATGTGAACGTCTGCGTGAATTTGACACTTGTTGCATTTTTGTACCAAATTCCTTGCGTCCTCGTCCATGGTTGGCCAATAAAAACCGGCCCTCAAAGCTCGTTTTGCTATGGAGCGACCTCCCTGGTGACTGGCGCATAACCCTTCATGAATGTCTCTTAAAACGTGGTCCGCTTCGGCGGGCGTCAAGCACCTCAATAGTGGAGAAGAGAAACCTCTTCTATAAAGCTTTCCTTCAACAACGGAATACTTTGTCGCTGCATTGCGCCTTAAGAGCTTTGCTTCCTTTTGGTCGTCTGGCGGCTCGCACCGCTCAAGATATATTGCAATATGGGAGTGGTCCAATCTCTTTCTCGGATCAATGCGAGGGATGGCAATGGGTTTTTCAATCTTGGTCGCCACACTCGGCCGAGTGAGGTCTCTGGATTAGGCTTCGTGGTTCCGGGCACTTTGGTACTTGCCAATTTCGAGAGAATATCGCTCGGGGCGTTCTCGGTTCTTGGGGCGTGTTTCACTTCGGCCGGTCGAACTTATTGCAGGTTCCCTTACCTTGGCGGTAATGCTTCAACACTTCGTCTTTGGTATCATATAATTCCTTGATTTGGGAAACGCGACGAAGAGAAGTCGAGTGCAATTCCACTCGTTCAACGTTGAATTCCTTGGCGAGCAATAACCCTGCTATACAAGCCTCATACTCTGCCTGATTGTTTGAAGTGTGGAAAGCGAACGTAAGCGACACTTCCACGACCAAGCCTGAAGAGTTTTCCAGTATCAAACCCGCCCCGCTTCCTTTGGAGTTCGACGAGCCATCGACGTGTAATGTCCAGGTGGTGATGGGATGGTCGTGCGGGGCCGGGTCATCTCGGCTATGAAATCGGCCAAAATCTGCGCCTTAGCTGCCGATCTTGGCTCAAACTTTATTCCGAACTCACTTAGTTCTACGGCCCATTTGATCATGCGGCCCGCCAAGTCTGGCCGGTGGAGAATCTGTCTTATTGGTTGGTCAGTTCTCACCACTATTTGATGTGCAACAAAATACGGTCTCAACCTGCGAGCTGCTACCAGTAATGCGAGCGTCAATTTCTCGATTCTTTGATAGCGGGCTTCTGGCCCCTGCAAGACTTTGCTAATGAAGTACACAGGATTCTGCTTGGTGTCGCTTTCTTTGACCAGGACGGCACTTAGAGCTTCTTCCGTAATTGCAAGATATAGATATAGCGTGTCTCCAGGGAGCGGCTTGCTCATGACGGGTGGATTGGTCAAGGCCGTTTTCAGGTCGTCCAACGCTTGTTGGCACTGATCCGTCCATTCAAAATCAACGTCCTTTTTCAGAAGTTTGAACAAGGGGAGGGACTTGCAAGCAGATTGGGGTATGAATCTGGAGAGGGCGGCGACCATGCCGTTCAACTGTTGGATTTCCTTCTTTGTGGTTGGCGGCCTCATTTCGCGACCATACGCATTTGTCGAGATTTGCTTCAATTCCTCTCCGTGAGGTGGAAACCCAAGAATTTTCCATTTCGCACTCCAAATGTGCACTTCTCTGATTCGACCTAAGCGAGCTCTTTCTCGCCTCCTCAAAAACTTCTTTTAGGTCGCCGATGTGCTGATCGTCATACACTTTTTTATGATCATATCGTCAAGGTAGACCTCGGCCACCCGGCCGATCGCTTCTCAAAAATTTTGCTCATCATCCGCTGGTAGGTTGCCCGAGCATTTTCAACCCAAAATGCATCACCTTATAGCAGAAGTTACCTTGGTCGGTCATAAAAGCGGTTTTATGACGATCCGGAGGATGCATAGCGATCGATTGTAGCGAATATGCGTCTAAGAAAGAGAGCAACTTGTATCCCGAGCGCCGATCCACTAGTTTGTCAATACTAGGAACAGGGAATGCGTCCTTAGGACACGCCCTGTTTAGGTCGGTGTAATCAACGCACATTCGCCACTTCCCGTTCTTCTTTTTTACCAACACGACGTTTGAAAGCCATGTATGTACTTGATCTCTTCGACAAAGTTCGCTTTGATCAAATCGTTAACGGCAGGTCGCCTCTGAGATTTTCTTAGTTACGAACCCTTCTTCGTTGAAGCGGCCGGCGCTTCTTTGTTGCATCAATGATAGGCTGGTGGCAAGCGACTTCCATAGGAACTCCTGGCATATCTGATGCTTGCCAAGCGAACAAATCGGCATACTCTCGTAGGCAAGCGACAAGTTCCTGCCTGACCTGCTCGGGAAGGTCGCTTCCAATTTTCACGGTTTTGGTTGGGTCATCACCTAACTGAACATCAAGAAACTGCCCATAGGGTTCTGGTCGCTTGAGTTTGTTCTTTAGCTCACGGGCTAACTCATCGTCCCCTCTCTTAGGGTCGCTTATCCGGGTCATAGCGGGCATCTAAGTCGACCGGAGTTCACTTGGTGGCCTTCCCCGAACTCGAGGTTGGATCCAATGTCTTGGCGTCGCATATGTCACGATAAATGTAGTGGCTCTTCTTGGCGCTTCCATATCTGCCGCCAGATGTGGCGACGACCTTCTTTGTCATAAAATTTCATTTTTAAATGGGCCGGTTGATCTGACGCCTCAAGTTTCCCCAATGTTGGTCGGCCGATGATGCAATGATAACACGACTTGATGGGTAATACTAAGAACGTCGTCCTGACCGTTCTGTAAGAAGTACTCCCATTGGAGTCGTCGCCGAAAGTGACCAGCAACTCCAAGGTCCCCAATGGGTAGGTGATCGCTCCATTAAAACCGATTAAAGGAGTTGGGTCGTTTTGAGGGCGATTTCATTGCGATCAATGCTCAATTTGTCGACCGGCTCTTGAACATGATATCGGTAGAGCTACCACAGTGTCGACCAAGATTCTTCTTACTTCAGAGTTTCCCATGACAGCTGATACGACCAAAGGAACATAACTGTTGACTCGCCCATCGAGTAAATCCTCATCTCCAAAGGAGATTGGCGGTCTGCTAGAGATTGGTCGTTGCACTGAAGAAGATCCGACCATAAGAATTTCATTCCACTTTCTCTTGGTCGCCTTTTTTTGAATCCAAGCGATCTAAGGGGTTCCTCTCGTGGATAACCATTACGACCCTACGACCCACTGGTATTTGCTGGCGTCCTCCTCTCAAGTTTCTTTTACGCTGCGACTTCAATAGCTTGAGTTGTTGCGACTTTATCCTTTGAGCAGCCGTCTCGTCCTCATTCTTCTCTTACGATCGGTCGGTTCCTTCCTCTCTCGACATATTTTGTTAACTTCCCTTTACGAATGAGGTTTTCTATGTCATCCTTGAGGGCCATGCATTCGTTAGTATCGTGGCCTTACTTTGTGATACTGCAATACTTCTTAGTGAGCCGCCGCCTTTCTTGAGAACGAGCGGGTCGGGGTGCTTTACTTGACAAACTTCGTTATTATGGCAATCCATGTAGATTTGCGCAATGGGTGTATTCGGCTGGTGCGGTGCTCAAATTTCTTTTGGCGAAAATCCGGCGACCTTCCTGCGTCCTTACGGCTCTTTAAGCGGCCTACCATGCTCTTCCTTGGGTCGCGCCTGGCGCCCTGTCTAGGCTGCGAGTGTTTCTTCATAGCCCGTGTGGTCGTTGGCCTTCTTAAGAATACCCCAAGATCCATATAGCGGTTGAGAATGAATTCCTCCATGAAACCTATGATCCGCTCGTATTCCCGCTTGAGATACTTCAATTTGTCTTTGTCGGTTAGGTCGCGGATGGTCTCTCGCCTCGTTGTTGAGGCGGTTGATATAATGTCTCAAGGATTCGTTCTCACCACTGAGCAGCCGTGTCAAGTGTTCCTCATACTTGTCTTGCAAGCGGTTGGCGTGTAATTGGCCAAGAAGGTTGCAACCAAACCTTCGGGGAAGAAATAGCATTGGGCGCAAAGATTCCCACCACTCAAGTGCCCGTCCGTCGGCGGCCCGGGGAAATAGTCTACACTTCATTGTCGGATTCGAGTTCCTATAAGCTGCGATAATTGTTGAAATACCGTATGTGCTTATCCGGGTCGCGCGACCATCGAATTTATTCTTATTTGGGGGCTTCCTTAAATCTCTAGGAATTCGATAACGCTGATTTCCACGGAGAAAGGCCCATGTCCGGCGCTAACTCTCCCGACCCATATATGGCTGCAATGCATGTAGTTCATTGGTGGGTACTCGTGTGCCCGTCATGTGGCCATACAAAGGAGAAATTGGAGCAGCGCCTCTATCTCGCTCGTGTACATGCCTTTTCGGCCCGGTGGGATGTGTTCTGTCACGATAGTTGTCCAAATCGCCATCTGAATCCCACGGCCAAACTTCTTGACTTGCGAAGCCGGGCGACTCGGCCGAGGAATACCTAGTGGGCGAGCGGTGCGATCCGGTTGTGAGTCTTCATAATCTTGGCCGTGTGACTGGAGCGCGATCGCGCCACGCCCTGCGAGAGGGAGACCTTCTAGCCACGACCTGCCTTGGCTGGGGATCGGTGTCTTGGAGCCACCCCGAAAAGGCGGTCGTTCCTTCCGGGAGGAGTTACATCTTGATTGGGCGGGCGCACTTGTCTAGAGGGTCCTCACCGTCAATGCACTGCGGCGGCGGCGGGATGGATCCTTTCGTAGTGAGAAAAAAGTGCTTCCCGCTCGGCAATAATTTGATTCTTGTTTTGCGAGAATCGTAGGAAAGCTTTGAGTCACATGTTAGACACGGAGGCATCAATTCCGCATCGACCCGGCTCGGTCGGCGATTCTTTGTTGGCCGTTGCGATGTCTGCTCCAAGATTGGCCTCGGCGCCGCCTGTCGGAGGTTCTGGCGAGGTTGTCTGAGATTCTGGATCGTTTGTGGGACGCCCTCAGGGGTTTGCTGTGGGAGTGCATTCCGCCCAGAGGGGTCGGCCCTTGACGAGGCTCGCGTGGCGTGCCTCCTTGGTTGCATGGTGGAAGTGTTCAATTAACTCCCACTGTGGTCGCCAATGATCGTACCTGATCGATAGATGTATTGCTAGTGGTTCCTTAGCTCGGTCGCCGGATGTCTTGATGTGCGGATGCGGGGCGCTTTGGGTGTACCTGCTCAAGCACTCCGACGCCCAAGTCAGCAATGAGCAGTGAATAGTGAATAGTAATAAATGACGTACCTGACTCCTTGAGATTCGTGTCACATTTATAGTAATAGTTATTGGGCCATGTTGGACTGCATTGGGCCTTGAGCCCACTCTAGAACACAAAGCAAAACAACTTTGAAACAATTTTTAATTTTTCACAAGACTTAACAACAATTATTTTTGTGGTTTAAACATATCAAGTAGGCATAAAAGGGCCACAAGGTCGAAACATATTGTAATTCAAACCAACATTTATTTCATGCAAAAATCAAAGAAAAAGAAAAAGCAACATGAACCCTAGGCCTTATTTTCCCCAAAAATCATCAAATTCTTTCATCAAAATTTACCCAATCACATAGATAAGCATGAATACATGATGAACAGCAAAAAAAAACAAGCAAGAACCCTAACATTGGAGCCCAAAACCGAAGCCTCATTCCCCAAAATTCAAGTTCAAAACATCAAGATTCAACAACAAGCATAGTTCATCATGAATTCACAAAATTGGCATAATTAATCATGCATTATTCAACTTCAAATCATCTAATGAACAAGAACAACACAAGGATCATGAATTAGGCCCAAGGCTGAAGCAAAAAGAAAAGGAAAGCATGTTTTTATTTTGTGAAAATCACATGAACAAAGAGCAAATCACAAGAACAACACATAATCAACACATAGTCACAAGAACAAATTATTTGGTGGGTGAGATACCAACTCTCACCCACAACAGCCCCCTAATCTACATTTAAATGATGTTATGAGATGCAAATATAAGTTGAAAACAGATTTTGATGCAAGAAAGTGGATGAAAATGCAAAGGATTTTAGGTTATACCTTAGTTCCAAGCTAAACAAGAGTAGAAATGAAAATCAAGAGTAACAAATCACCAACAATCCTCCAAGGTCACCAACAACAGCCACGCAACCTTGAAGAAACAACCCCTTTGATGATGTAAATGTGGAATTAAGGATGAAAGGAAGAAGATATATGAATATGGAGTGAGTTTGAGGTGATTTGGTGGATGAAAGTTGAAAAGAAAATGGAGGAGGAAGAAGAGGAGGTTTCGGCCTTGAGAGAGAGAGGGGAGAAGAGTATTGTGTGTTAGGGTAGAAAAATGAGAGAGCTCCCATTTGATCTCTTATTTTTGGGTTTTATATGAGATGCAAAATTAAGGGTATGGGACATTGTGCTTTTGCAAACCACTAAGATTTGAGATAGAATTTAAATCAAGGGCTAGGATTGCAATGCACATGGATTAGGGGAAATTAAAAAGCACAAAGTGAGGAGAGAGAGGGCTGAGTGCGAAGCATAAGGAGGGTGGTGAAGGATAAGTTCATTTACAAAATTATATTTTTCCATGAAGCTTATTACACAAGTGTCATTTTAATTCAAATGAAAGGTGAAGATTGTACTTAAAACTTGAATGGAAGGCCATGATTTAAACACAATTTGCAACCAATAAAATAAATCAAAATTGAAGGGATATGGGCTGATGTGTGCGCAGCTAAGGAGAGGGAGTGAGTGGAATTGCAACTTGTCTTATTATCTTCTACACACTGACCTTTCAAAATTCAAAGGAATATTGATTATTCCTTTCAAGATAATTCTTCTAAATTCATGCCATTTTGGGCCATGTCCCATGATTCAATGATTGGGCTCTAAATTTTATGATCTCACCAATCCCAAAATTGATTTGTTGACCCCACCTCAAAGGAAATGACCATTTTACCCTACATCCAAAAATTGGATTTTTATGCCAAAAGGTTTGATATTTATGCGCCAAAACAATCACAATTAAGCACAAATATTCCTCAAATAAATCATTGATGATTGCTCAGTGACTTAGGACGAAAAACCGTTTTTATTGTGAAATGACCAAAATGCCCTTTCACCCTGAAAACCCTAGTTCTTTGCCCAAAGCACATTTTCACTTCAAAAATGACTTTTCACCCTAGGAATGACCTCCAATACCTTGAAATGCATGTTGAATGGCTTGTCTTGAGGAATTGTCCCTTATTCGCGAAATGACCAAAATACCCTTTTGCACTGAAAAACCCTAGTTTGTCCAAAAGTGCATTCCAACTCCAAAATGATTTTAGAAGCTTTGAAATGACTTTTAGAACCTAAATGCAATGCATGATGCTCCTTTCTCTTCTATTTATTTGTTTTTGGGGAAAATTAGGGTTTTGACCTAAAGCCCAGGACAAAATTGGGGTATGTGACCACGACTTTGTATCAAAGGCCACAAGGTGCCTTACCTTCAAATACAGAAGCTACTCCTTCCCAAAGACAAGGAAAGGAACATGTTAAGGCTATTTCTTTGAGAAGTGGTAAGGAGCTTATAGAGTCAACTGAGATGGAAAGTGTAGAAAAGGGAGAAAAGAAAAAGAAAATAAAAGAAAGCAATGCGAAGCATTTAATGCTCTGCATCACAAGAAATCAAGTTCCAACACCTAAGTTAGTACACTGAATACCCTCCTCCTCCTTATCCACAAAGATTGAAAAAAGCTCATGAGGAGAAACAATTTATCAAATTCTTAGAGGTACTAGAGCATATACACATCAATGTTCCCTTAGTTGAAGCACTCTAACAAATGCCAAACTATGCCAAATTTAGGAAGGATGTGCTTACTATGAGAAGAAGATTAGGGGAATTTGAAATAGTTGCCATGACAAAAGAGTGTAGTTTGCTTATGCAAAATAAGAGTCCTTGGAAATTGAAGGATCCAGGTAGTTTTACAATTCCATTCTCTATTGGAAAATCTTATACTAGTAAAGCTTTATGTGATTCAAGTGCAAGCATCAACTTGATGCCTAAATCTATTTTTGACCAGTTAGAAATTGGAAATGCAAAACCAACCACTGTGACACTTCAATTAGCTGACAGATCAATAGCCTATCCTGAAGGTATCATAGAAGACATCCTAGTTAAGGTAGATAAATTTGTATTCCCTGCAGATTTTGTTATCCTTGACTTTGATGCAGATAAGGAAGTGCCTATTATCCTAGGTAGACCATTCTTAGCAACTGGAAAAACCTTAATTGACGTGCAGAAAGGTGAACTCACTATGAGAGTCAATGATCAAGAGATAAAATTCAATGTGATGAATGCTATGAAGTATCCTGCTGAAAACACAGAAGAGTGTTCATCCTTAGTGTCTCTAGATCAATTGGTAGAAAAGCAATTTTATAAGCGATATGATCATTTAGCTAATGCGAAGCATTAGATGCGTGACATTACTAGATGAAGAAATACTAGAAAAAGAAAATCTATCAATAGAAAACTCTTGTAAGGAAGTGTGGGCTAGAACTTATGAACTGAATCTCTTTGCTAGTAGGATCCTCCCCATCATAGAGAGCTCTAAAGAGAATCAGGGAGGAATAGATGAACCAGAAAAAGAAGAGAGTGTTAAAGAGATTGAGCCTGAACCAGACCCTAGAGTAGTCCTCAACAAACAAATAGCTCTCTCACCTAAATCCCCACCACAATCTGCTTCCCAATCAGCCACCACCACACCAAACAAAACCCCACCCAACCAGCCTATATTTCCACCCTCACCACCTAATGGGGAGGTGGAATTGTTTGATGAAACCACTGGTTGTACACTTAAAGTTAATGATAAAAGAGTGAAGCAGTATTATGGAGCACATGTGGCGAGAGACAAAATCACCACCCGTTTGCAAAATCTCTAAACAAAAAGAGGTAGTCAGGCTGATAAGACTCTTAAAACAAGCGCTTAATGGGAGGCAACCCATCTATTTTAAGTATTTTTGTTCAATTTTATGTTTTTAAGTGTTTTGTAGGAATGCAGGATACTAATGCAGCTGCATCAAGTGCACCTGCACTGAAGAAAATAATGTTCCCTGCACTCAATTTCAAAAATCAAAGAGGAAGCGTGCAAGAACAAAACCTCACGATGCTCTTTGCATCAATTCTTGCATCAACACGAGGCGAGAAGGTGCATCTGCACTTTTGATTGAAGAAACACCAAAGAAGCAACCAAAGAGAGAAGAAGCGGGAGGTTAAACACACTCCTCCTACCAAGGCGAGCACGAGAACAAGGAGTGGAGCAATGAAATGAGTATCATTTACAAGTTTTCATATGTTCACCGCTATAGTTTGTGTTTCTACTATCTAAAACTATTTCCTAGTTGTTGTTCTTAATCCTCTCCCTATTTTAACAAACTTGATTTGTGTTTTACGAACACTTAGCGGTGAGGACAACTTGCTACCCCCTTAAGTTTGGGGGATTTATCTAGTATGTTGTGTGTTTAATTAAATATGTCTGTTTTTATATAGTAAATATATATGTTTTAAAGTAGTTTATATTTTGTTTAAATATTAGATGTACTTAACAAAGTAGTATCTAAATACATGAAATTATTTTCCAAAGAATCTCTTATGGAAATAGTGGAAAGTATGAAGAATACTATTATTGTTAAAAGTATTTTAGTAGAATGGATCAGTTTTTCAAAAATATGGTGAAAACCCTATGGATGGAATTTTAATGATGAAAAAGAGAAAAAGAAGCCTTATTTCTTAGAAAATAACCAAAATTATTTTTACTTAAACACTTCAAAACGAGTTTGTGAAAAGATCCTTGCTATTTAAAGATCAATCGATGCAAGGGGAATTTTTAGTAAGCTTAGTCAAAACAAAGCTTTACTAAAAAGATAGAAGAGCTTAAAGAATTAAGTTTGGGGGTGTTTTTATGAAAACAAAGGCTGAATTTGAAAAAGTATAGAGAGTAAACAATGCACAAAAAAAATACAAAAATGTGGACAAAAGATCAAAGCCATATTGTCCTGAATCATTTGAAACTATACCTGTGCCTAAGTACATGAATGCATCACGGAGGTCAAAGACTGTGCCATGCGAGGAATAAATGTATCTGGAGGATAGTTCAAAAACTGAACCTGTGCCAAAGTGCAAAGAAAAAATACATGCATCTGGAGGTCAAAGACCTGTGCCAAAGTGCATTTGCATCTGGAGGTCAGTGAGGAAGGCAATATAAGCTAGCAAAAAGAAAAAGCATCATCAGTGCAGAAGCATCAATGCAAGCGCACCTTTGAAGAAAAAAAAATGCGAGAAAAAATCAATGCACAAATCACTTCAAAGAAGTAATGCATCTGCACAAAAGATCCACACAAAAAAAATAGAAAAATGCATTGACTCAAAAGCTTTGAAAGATTCAACCAAGCCCTTTGTTGTATTTAAAACTCCTCAACACTTGAGAAAATTTTGTGAGTCTAATCTCTCTTTTGACAAATATTTTGGTGTGACCAAAGATGAACCAAACCTTTCAAAAGCTAGGAGGAAGTTTTTCACTTAGTCTTGGAACCAATCTCAACTCAGTGGGTTCACACACACACAAAAGAGTTTGAATAGCTTTGGTAGTTTTGAAGAAATAAAGGCACAAGAAAGATTGCTGAGAAATGAAGTTCATAGGGAACTCCTCATGAAAAATCCAAAATATCAAGTTGATCTATCTTCTAGAATTATAGTTTTAATAGTTTGTCTTTGTCATTACTTGCGGACAAGCAATGGTTTAAGTTTGGGGGTGTGATAACTCTATTTTATATAGAGTATTTCATATGTTTAAACTTATTGCTCTCTTTCAAGTAATAATAAAGAGTTTATATAGTATTTAGTGTGATATATGATAACTTGAGTGATTAGAATGGTTATAGTTGTTATTAGGCCATTTTGGATACATTGTGGTATGTTTGATGTTTTTGTTCGGTCTGATCTCTGAGATGCTTTACTGCATCAATGCTCCTGCATTGATCCTGCATCAAATCTGCACTACTTGGTGAATGAGCAGCTAGCTACATGTGCATCCACTTGCAATTGCTGACCTCATGCTTGGTCCCCTAAAGCCAGACCACTTTATATAGTAGGCGCCTACCATTCACACATAGCTATAGGGATAGCTTTGAAGAGTCATCAACATAGGGACACATGTTCATACATCATGAGACCTCCCTATACACTTAGTCAAAGATTTCAACTTGGGATCAACATCTGAAAATCAACTACAGCTATTATCCACTCAAGATTACTTCAACATGAAGGAAGGAAGCACCTCTCTTGAAGGCTATAAAAGGACCTCACATCTTCATTTGGAAATATATCACAATCCATAAGTTAGATCAAAATTTCAATATACATAGTTAGTTTCTATTTTATAAGAGGGAAAGGAAGGAATTGACAAATCCTCCTTAACTCGATTTTATAGTGTTTGTATAGTGCTAAGGAGTAATGCTAGTGCATTACAAGGAGAATTCATACAAAAGGCTTCAACTTGTGTAACTTTAATCTTGTTGTTTCTCTTTTGTGATTTCATTTATATAAACATGGTCTATTCAGTTTATATTCACCTTGCAATGTCTATTGTTAGCTAAATCTTTCTTAGTTGGAATGTTCTAATCATTTAATGAGCTTTTAAGTAAGTATGATGCATGTATGTATGTTTGTACTTTAGTTCTTGCTTGATAATGTTTTCAACACTTATTTTATGATTGATCACTTAAAATAAGTAGATGTGTAAGAGCAGACATGGCTTACATTTAAGAACTCAAGAACTAATATGGGTGAGTGTTTTACATAAAGGAAACTTTGTGAAAACCATGCTAAGTCCTAGACATAGGATAGTATAGTCCATAGGGTGATACTGTGGGTACTTTCAAAGGCAAGAGTGAACTTATTTAAAGCATGCCTAGACATAGGAGCTTATAATGAAACTCTAAAGAAAAGTGACTGAAAGGCACATAACTAATGCAACAACATTCAGTGCAATCTGGATCACATACTGCATCAAACACTTAAAAGTGAATTACTTGATGAAGACATTCCAACTATCTTCTCTCATTTGCATTATCAACACTTATACTTTGCTTTCTTTCTAACTTAGTTGTGATCACATAAACTCCAATATTATTTGTTACTTAGTTACCTTACACTTCATTACTTTATATTGTATTTTAAAAGTGAGTTTTTCAATCTCTGTGGGTTCGATCTTTTTACTACTTGTTTTTGGACTGTGTATACTTGCACAAGTGTTTTTTCCAAACACCACTTGCCAAGGATACACAACTCACATAAATCTAGTGAACTGATAGAATCATCACTTAACAATTTCTGTTTGCTTAATTCCTTGAGTCCCTTCTCACTGACATGCCCCAATCTCCTATGCCACAGGCTACACTTGGTGATTTCAGCATTAACAACATTGTTAGATGCTCCCTCTAGAGCACTCCCCAACAACTAGAGACCATTCACCAATTCACCCTTAATCATTACCATTGATCCCCTTATTACCTTGATGACTCCACCTCCTCCTTTGTATTCAAAACCTTGTGAATCAAGTATTGCAAGAGAAATCAAATTCCTCTTTAAATCAGGCACATATCTAACACCTTGCAGCACCTTGATAGACCCATCAGCCATCTTGAACTTGATAGATCCAATTCCACCACTCTCTACATGTCTGATTGTTCCCCAATAGCACTTGTCCACCATGAATTTGAGTGAATGTGAAGAACCATTCCCTCATATGACACATGTGAAATTTACAACCAGTGTCGAGGATCCACTGGAGATACAATTTCACATCAGAAATACACAATACCTCTGCTCTAACATAACTGTGTAAGCTATGTCATCAAGCCAAGAAAAAACCTCATGTTTTCTATTCTTTGGACAATTACAATTTACCTCGGTCACACACATCACCTCAGAACTCTCATAACCTTCTGAAACCACATCTGCATCACCATGATGCCCTTTGTGATCTCCACCCTTCTTCTTCTTCTTCTTGAAGTCTGGGCAGTCTTTCTTGAGAAGATCTTCACTCTTACAAATGAAGCAGGCCCTTTTCTTGAATTCCCTTGACTTAGACCTCGAGTTTTGCTTTCCCTTGAAGTCCCTTTTCTCAGTTCTTCCTCTCACATTCAGCGCTTCAGCCTGTTGATCATCAACATTTTCTGACTTCTTTGTGAGTTCCTTCGAGAACAAGGCATTCTGAACCTCGTCAAGTGATAGAGTGTCTCTGCCATAGATGAGTGTGTCTGCAAGATTCCTATATCATTTGACAGTGACTTGAGTAATAGGAGTGCTTGATCCTCATCTTCTACCTTGATCTCAATGTTTTCAAGATCAAGAATCACTTTGTTGAAATCATCAATATGATCCTCCAATTTCCTTCCCGGTGCCATATTGAAGGTAAACAATTTCTGCTTCAAATACAACCTATTGGCCAAAGATTGGTCATATATAGGTTCTCCAATTTGAGCCATATACCTGCTGCAGTTTTCTCCTTCGAGACTTCCCTCAACACCTTATCTCCCAATGACAGAATCAAAGCACTATATGCTCTTTCAAGCATATCTTGCTTCTTCTCCTCGATAGCGTGTCGGGTAACTTTGCCTCACTGCGCAGTGCTTTCTCAATGCCTTGTTGCACCAAGAAAGCTCTCATCTTCATCGCCATAAGCTAAAGTCATTTTTCCTGTGAATTTCTCCACATCGAATTTCACAGATCCCATTCTTGAATTTTCTTCAAGGATCACACGCCAACCTTCGTCTTTGCCCAAGCAACACGAACCTAATGCTACTGATACCAATTGTTATGAAACAATCCTCAAAACTCAAGAATTCAGGACAAAACAGTTAAGTAAATTCAAGAGAGAGAGATCTTTGGAAATTGAATGTATTATTCTCAAAGCCTGTCTTAATTCTGTTTAGCATACAAGAGTATATATAGGTACATTAGAGAGCTGTACAAACAGTTACAAGGTGTAACTATCCTAACTACCTATAACAGACGGCTAACAGAATTAATCGACAAAACATGTGCTTCGACTTCGACAGCAAAACAAGTACTTGACGCTTGACTTCGACGACCTGACAACAAGTACTTCGACACTTCGACTTCGACAGGTGCTATCTGTAACGCCCCAAAAATAATTCTAGTTATTTAATTAAGTGGTATATTGGTTGGTTATGTTAGAATAATAATAGGGTAATTGATTTGAATGAGGAGTGGTGGTTAGTAAAAGTGAGTGGTAATTTAATTAAAAGAGGGATTAGTGCAAGTAATGGAGGAGGTGTGAATAGATGCCCATGATAGTTAGGCCCATGATCCATGAATTAGGCCCATCTTCATGTGATAAGGTTAGGTGTCGATGGTGAGAGTTCATTTGACAAAGAAAAGTCAAAGAGTAAAGTAGGAGTGAGAGAGGGAGAGGTGCGAAAGCTTTAGAGAGAAGAAGAGGAGATCTTGGCGTGGAGAGAGTTCCAGTTCAAGGAGGAGCTCGATTGTTGGTGATGGTTGGTGATTCTTGGTGGAGAGAGTGCTGGTGTTCTTCATTAATGTAAGGGGGCTCTCTTTCACCTATAATAGAGTATATGATGAGTGTTATGTGTGAGTTAGACTCTAGGATGATTTCTGAGTTGTTTGTGTTGCTTGTTGTGTGATTGATGTTGTGTTTGCTTCACTTTGGTGAAATTGTGATGTATGTATGTGTTGTTGATGAGTTGGTCATATGAGAGACCTAGGAAAGAAATGGGATCTAAGGAACCCTAAGCGCAAGGACGCTATTGTTGGTGTTGGCTCCTTTGTTGATTACTTTGATGTGCGTTGGGTAAATTGTGGGTTAAGTTTGATCATAGTATGAGAATCAAAGAAAAGAGGGAAGATGAGGGTTAGGTGCGTTGTAGCTTGTGAAGGTCGAAGGTGTGTGCGTCGAAGGATAGTGAGTCGAAGTAAGGGTGTGTCGAGAAGCATAAGTGTGTCAGCGTAAGGGTGTGCGTCGTAGTATATGTGCGTCGAAGTATGTGTGTGCCGAGAAGAGTAGGTGTGTTGAAGTGAGTATGTGTGCGTCGTAGTATGTGTGCGTTAGAGTATGTATGTGCTGAAGTGTAGAAGTACCGAAGTGTAGTATGTGGATGTCAAAGCAAGTGTAACTGAGGTAGTGTAACCGAGGTGAGTGATGGTGAAGTGAAGGAGTGTGGCAAGGTGAGTGATGGTTAAAGTAAAGGAGTGTAATCAAGAGTAGTAGTGGCAGGGTAAGTGATGGTTAAAGTAAAGGAGTGTAACTGAAGTAGTGTAACCGAGGTAGTGTAACCGAGGTGAGTGATGGTGAAGTGAGGAAGTGCAATCGAGGTGTAGTGTATGTATGCTGACGTGTAGTGGTCGAGGTGTAGTGTATATAAGCCGAAATGTAGTTGTCGAGGTATAGTGTATATATACCGAGGTGTATGTGTTGAGGTGTAGACGTGACGAAGTGTAAGTATATGGAAGTCGACGTGTAGTTTTCGAAGTGTAGAGTATGTATACCGAAGTGTAGTTGCCGAAGTGAGGTGTATGTATGTCGAAGCTAGTGTTGTCAAAATGTAGGAGTACCGACGTGTAGTGTTGTAGTGGTGACGAAGTGTAGGTGTCGACGTATAGGTGTCGAAGTGGAGAGGTGACGAAGAGTAGGTGTCGACGTGTATGTGTCGAAGTGTGGATGTGAAGAAGTGTGGTGTGACGAAGGGTAGTGTAGGTGTGCCGAGGTGCAGTGTGGTGCGCCAAAGTGCAGTGTATTGTGACGAAGGGTAGTGTAGGTGTGCCGAGGTGCAGTGTGGTGCGCCAAAGTGCAGTGTGGTGTGACGAAGGGTAGTGTAGGTGTGCCGAGGTGCGGTGGTGTAGTGCGCCAAAGTGCGGTGTGGTGTGACGAAGGGTAGTGTATGTGTGTGAGAGTGCGGTGGGAGTGTCTTAGAGGTCTTTGTTTCGATGCCGATGTAAGCGCGGAGTTCTTTGCCGAGCCAATTTTGGGTGCCGAGTACATCTAAGTTGCCGAATGGTGAAGCCGGTTTAGTCCTTAGGTGACGTTTGGTCCTTAGGTGACGTTTGGTCCTTAGGTGACGGTTTAGTCCTTATGTGACGGCTTGGTCCTTGTAGTGACAGTTTAGTCCACTACTTTTGGTGTCGAGGTGTCCGGTGAGTGTGATGTTAGCCATAGCGCTAGTGATCGATGAGTTTGATGTTAGCCATAGAGCTAGTGACCGATGTGTTGATGTTAGCAATAGGGCTGTTGACCGATGTGTTTGATGTTAGCCATAGAGCTAGTGACCGATGAGTTGGACGTTAGCCATAGAGCTATTGATTGTGGTGTCGTAGTGTCCGGTGAGTTGGACGTTAGCCATAGAGCTATTGATTGTGGTGTCGATGTGTCCGGTGAGTTGGACGTTAGCCATAGAGCTATTGACTGGTGTAGTGATGTGAGCCATAGCGCTATTGATGATGTCTAGGTGAATTAGACGACGGTGTAATGACGATGGATTTAATGACGGGGGTAAATCCAGTGACGGTGTCAATTCATACATGGTATGATTTGTTTGTGATTGATGCATTATACCATTAAGCCGGAGTCGGTAACACATGCATTATGTATCATTAAGCTGGAGCCGATACCACATGCATTATATCATTAAGCCGGAGCCGATATCACATGCATTATATCATTAAGCCGGAGCCGATATCACATGCATTATATCATTAAGCCGAAGCCGATATCACATGCATTATACCATTAAGTCGGAGTCGGTATCACATGCATTATACCCTTGGTGTTGGGTTGCATTCATGCATATACTCATGCGAGTGGTGGTGTTTACTTGTTGATGATGAGTTGATGAGTAGAACTTGATGTTGTGTGTTTGTTTGTTGAGCCGAGGTTGTTTCTAGTTGCCTTTCTCTAACATAATGTTTATCATACCTTTTATTATATGTGTTAGAGACTCACCCTTCTGCTTTTATGTTGCTTCTTATGTCGGCAACATGCAGGTGATCCCGAGTGAAGGTTCTCCCTTCCTCAGTCTGGTTGTGGCGTTTTGCTCTGATGTGTAGCACTGGGGGGACGAGTAGTCTATTAGAGGTTTTAAGTTAAGTTGTTGAACTGTAATCTTAGCGATGTATGACTTGTTTAAGAAACTAGTATTTTGAGGGTTCGCCCCATATAAGTCGTGCTATGTATCACGCAATTATATTTATTAGTGAAAAGTATTGTTGACTAGATTAAAGTCAAGTTTGGTGTGAACATAGCATTCCCTTGAGGATGTATTTTTAAAAGAAAAACGATTTTTTTGAACTCGGATTTTAAATTAAATATTAGTATGAGAAAAGGGGGTGTTACACTATCAGCACCACAACTAAGTGCTATCAAGTGCTACGAGCACTCTAACACATCGACTAAAGTCCTAAGCCATAAACTCTACAATATGGAGGTGGTTCAATTGTAAAGTAGACACTAAGACAAGCCTCACTTATGAGAATTGGTGTAAGGGACCTCTTAGCACTTTAGACTTTGGAGGTGAAGCATAAAATGTACTATCGTGTAATGGGCAGTGATACCCTTTGTACCCCCTAATAATACAATTTTGATTTATCACAAAAAAAAAACCATGCTTAAATATATTATTTATATATTTATAAATTTTAAAAATTAAATTTCTGTAGTAATAAGAAGATATTAAATATGAGTAATTTTTTTTTCAAAGTTTTATGATAATAGAGAGGCACTAGGAGTGCTTCAACCCAATTATTGAAAGTTTTGTATGTTTTCAAAATATTAGTGGATTGATTGGATATTTATGCATAAAAAAATTACTAATAGATGGATTGGATGAACTTTTGTAAATGGATAGATTGGATTTGATTTGTATGGTACAATTTTAATAGATATAAACGAGTAAATAGATTATCTCCAATGCATCTATTATAATCCAAATTCATCGAATCCATCCAATTCATCGAATCCATCCATTTGGACACCCATAACGAAAATGAATAGAAAACACTTGTTTTATGTAGTAATGGATCATAAAGAGTACAGTACTGGATGACAATTCAATGGACGTCGATGCAGCATAGTACCTCCAGCACATGCATGGTTCCGCTAGGGAGGGCAAATCCTTTTCTAGCCATAAGTTTTTTTGGTAGGTTCTAGCCATAAATTTAATTAAGGGTAGCAGTGAAAATCAAGAGAAAGAAAAAAAAGGAAATTATTTTCATATAAGTAGCGGTACCGGTAACGTTAATAAATGAAATGCTAAGAAATTATTTTCATATAAGAATTCATGCTCTTTGCTTTTAAAGCTTGGTGAGATGTGGAAGCTGAAGATTGCAGATGGTGGGAAGGACCCTTACATATTCAGCATAAATAACTTCGTGGGAAGGCAGACATGGGAGTTTGACCCTGATGCAGGTACTCCTGAAGAGCGAGCTGAGGTTGAAGAAGCTCGTCACAATTTCTATATCAACCGCTTTAAGGTTAAGTCCTGTAGCGACCTCCTTTGGCGCTTTCAGGTATAAGCTTATATATATATATATATATAAATTACATTTTCTTTAATTACTTCTAGCAAAAACACGATTAAACTATGTTTTCTTGTTTGTCCAAAAAACTACGCTTTCTTGGGGAGATTAGATCCATTTGTCCCTTCAGTCTTCACAACTCACTCTAAAAGTAGACCGTTTTGATTTGGAATTGTGATAATATAATATTAAATGTTGTCAAAATATTAAGTGAGTAATGATCCTCTTTATTTAGCATGTTTAAATATTTTTTATACACATAAAACACCCTAAAACTATGGTAGTGGAGAGAAGTAATCGATAGAGTCTCGACTCCTTAAAAATAGTGTTAGTTTCTTATATTTTTGACGAAAAGATAGCTTTTTTTCGTTATATTTGGTTCGGATTAGCATGTTATATCATCATTTAACCATTTTCGTGTCGGTTTGCATTCCAATGCAATTATGTGGCAACTGAGAGAATTTCCTCCAATGTAATTTATTTTTCTCATCTTCAAAATTTCTGATTCTCCATACGTGTAGGTTTTGAGAGAAAATAAGTTTAAACAAATAATAGGTGGTGTGAAACTAGAAGATGGAGAAGAGATAACATATGAAAAAGTGACAACGACAATAAGAAGGGCTGCACATCACCTAGCGGGATTGCAGGCCAGCGATAACCATTGGCCTGCTCAAATTGCAGGTCCTATGTTTTACGCTCCTCCGTTGGTGAGTAAAAGTACTCGATATTAATATGAATTATTAGCTTCATTATTTTCTATTCTTTTGCCCAAATTAAAGTGGACCCTATAGAATTGGAAATTCAATTTAGAGATCGAACCCCTTTCTTGGGTAGTGTTTTCATAATTTGGTCTCTATAAAAATCCCTCTAAAATTCAATTGTAGTATATTGAACCACTAACCAACATTAATTTTCAACTTACTCAAAACACTGTAGGTTTTCTGTATGTACATTACAGGACATCTTAATTCTGTATTCCCACAAGAGAATCGCAAAGAGATTCTTCGTTACATATATTGTCATCAGGTATCATTGCATTTATTCACATATTAATATGATACAAGTAGAATTTTGTTTGAGATTTATTTATGTCCTTTATGGACAATCAATAGTTGTGTGGTTTCATTTGAAGAATGAAGATGGAGGGTGGGGGTTACACATAGAGGGTCACAGCACCATGTTCTGTACCACACTCAACTATATATGTATGCGCATTCTTGGAGAAGGTCCTGATGGAGGTCAAGACAACGCTTGTGCTAGAGCAAGAAAGTGGATTCATGATCATGGTGGTGTGACGCAGATACCTTCATGGGGAAAAACCTGGCTTTCGGTATCATTCTTCTTTATATAATAAGCTAACAGACAAACATGTAATATATGTTACTAATTTGAATGTATCCTACACCTACAGATACTTGGTGTATTTGATTGGTTGGGAAGCAACCCAATGCCCCCCGAGTTTTGGATCCTTCCTTCATTTCTTCCTATGCATCCAGGTTGTGTTAATTAATTTTAAAATAATGTGTATGGGAGGAGTTATTGAATTTAAAATGTTTGAATTGATCAGAGTTTATTCTATCTCATTTTTATTATGTTAACTAATCTTAAAGTATACATGCCTATGTCTTACTTGTATGGGAAGAGGTTTGTGGGTCCAATCACACCACTCATCTTAAAGTTGAGAGAAGAACTCCATACAGAACCTTATGAAAAAATTAACTGGACAAAAGCACGTCACCAATGTGCAAAGGTGTGGGAGATGCATGTTTTCTATAATTTAATCATACATAATGTGTGAATTTATATATATATCCTCTTAACAGTACTGCATTAATTGTATGTATGACAGGAAGATCTTTATTATCCTCATCCATTGATACAAGATCTTATGTGGGATAGCTTATACATATTCACTGAACCACTTCTAACTCGTTGGCCTTTCAACAAGTTGATTAGGGAAAAAGCCCTTCAAGTAACAATGAAGCATATCCACTATGAAGATGAGAATAGTCGGTACATAACCATTGGGTGTGTGGAAAAAGTAAGTGGCATATATATATATATATATATATATAGCCTAACTGATGTGGAATTTTAACTTCATAAAAGGGAATTCATTCGATATTTATTTCATTAACATGTATGTATGTATGTATGTATCTTTCAGGTTTTATGTATGCTTGCTTGTTGGGTGGAAGATCCCAATGGAGATGCTTTTAAGAAGCATCTTGCAAGGGTCCCAGATTACTTATGGATTTCTGAAGATGGAATGACCATGCAGGTGGTATATTTGTTACTCCATTATTATTATTATTATTATTATTATTATTATTATTATTATTATTATTATTATAATGCAGAGTTTTGGTAGCCAAGGATGGGATGCTGGTTTTGCTGTTCAAGCTTTGCTTGCCACTAACCTAATTGAGGAAGTCGGTCCTGCACTTGCAAAAGGACATGATTTCATCAAGAAATCTCAGGTCGGTTTATTTTTTGCTACTTAATTGGTTTGTGTTCACTAGACCTTTGAATAATATGTATGATACCTTTATCTTTCAATAAAACTAATACACATATTTCACAGGTTAGGGACAACCCTGTAGAGTTTAACAGAATGAATAAGAGGGAAAAATCACTTATTGCTTTATTCATTCACCCTTATATAGGTGCTGCACAATTGTCAAAGGTTTCAAACTTCAGGGCCTTGGTCATTACATCTGCTATTTGGTTCTGTGTGGCGCAGTGCACTAGCTCAATTCTTCCTTGCTTGCTTAGATCTCTGAGAAAGTGGAAACGCACATCAATGTGCTTACTTGACCATGCATCACCGGGATTCTTAGACGGTTTAATTGTGGATGTGTTGTCACATAGTACAGCTAGCTTGTCTTGAGTTTCTGCTCCAATTGTGTTCAAGATTCTGTCCAACCAAATTCCTTGACACACACATACTGCTGCTGCTATGAATTCTGCTTCTGTTGTTGATAAAGTAACAATCGGTTGCTTCCTTGAACACCAAGACACACGACACCATTTCCAGTGAGAAAAAAAACATATCCAGTAGTGCTTCTTCTATCATCTTGATCTCCAGCATAGTCACTGTCTGAGTAGATTTCAAGTCTAGTGTTTCCTTCCTTTCTATATAGGATACCATAATCTAAGGTTCCTTGCACATATCTCATTATTCTCTTAGTTGCTATAAGGTGTTTCTCACTGGTGATTCCATAAACACCTTATGAAGCTCACAAAGAAAAGCAATGTCGGTCTTGTTCTTTGTGAGGTACATAAGGCTTCCAACTATTTGCTTATATGTGGTACCATCTACTGCCTTTCCCTCATCACTCTTTGACAGCTTGATTCCTGTTACAATTGGAGTTTTCATGGATTTAGAATTCTGCATATCAAACCTCTGCAGAATTTCTGCAGCATATTTCTGTTGGCATATGAAGATTCCATTCTCTCTTTGAATAACTTCAATGCCTAGAAAGTATCTCATCCTCCCTAGATCTGTCATATCAAATTTCTTTCTCATTGATGCTTTGAATTCTTCAAACATATCTTTGTTGCTGCCAGTAAAAATAAGATCATCCACATACAGACTCAGAATTAGGCAGTTTCCATTTGAATCATGTTTTGTGAACAATGTATGCTCATATGGACACTTGACAAACCCTTGTTCATCAAGATATGATTCAATTTTGCTGTACCACGCCCTAGGCGCCTGTTTTAATCCATATAAGGCCTTTTGCAGTTTGTATACTTCATGCTCTTTTCCTTTGATTTTGTATCCCATTGGCTGTTCCACATAGACTTCTTCTAGGAGGTCACCATACAAGAATGCACTCTTCACATCTAACTGATATACAGTCCAATTTCTCAAAGCAGCAACTGCCAACACAGTCCTTATAGTATCCCACCTTGCCACCGGTGCAAATACTTCATCAAAATCAATTCCATGCCTTTGAGAGTACCCCTTAGCCACTAACCTTGCTTTGTATTTTTCTATCTCACCTGCTTCATTCACCTTTGTTCTATAGACCCATTTAACTCCTATTTTCTTGCCTCCCTTGGGTAGAGGTGTTAGCTTCCATGTATTATTCCTTTCTATGGCCTGTATCTCAGCATCCATGGCCTTTCTCCACACTTCGAGTTTAGCGACTTGCTCGCCGTAGTTGGATCCTCTATTGAGCTCATTACAGCCAGATTCATGAGTTCATCATTTTCATCACTGATTTTACTGAAGAGAGAGGTTTGAAATCCATCTAGCCAACCTGGTGGCCTCTTTTCTCTTTGTGGCCTGTTGTTTTCTTCACGGTTCTGCAGATCTTCTGCTTGTGGTACACTAGCTGTGTCTCTGTCTCCTTCTGTTTCTTCAACTTGTTCAGTATCAATTTCCTTTTCTGTTGTTGTCTCTTCATTTTCATGTTCAATAATTCTGCTTGTGCTTGCTTCACTGCCAGAATTGTTTTTCCAATTCCATATTTCATTTTCAGCAAAAATCACATCTCTACTAACAATAATTTTCTTAGAAATAGGATTATACAATCTATAAGCCTTTGATTCATTACTGACTCCTAAGAAAATACATTTCTCACTCTTGTCATCAAGCTTCTTTCTCATGACACTAGGAACATGAACATTTGCTATACATCCGAACACTCTAATGTGACTGACATTTGGTTTCTTATCTCTCCACATTTCCTCGGAGTTACATCATTTAGTATCATAGTTGGACTTACATTTATCGACATACACATGACCAGTTCTTGCCTCGGGCGTAGAATTCTAGGCCGCGGACTTGCCCGGCAAAGCAAGCTCCTTGTCATTTCCATTAAAGTCCTATTCTTCCTCTCTGCTATGCCATTTTGTTGAGGGCTATAGGCAGCAGTTAATTGTCTTTTAATTCCATTTTTAGAACAATACTCATCAAATTCGGTGGAAGTAAATTCCCTCCCCATCGGTTCTAAGACCAAAGAATATTCTTTCCACATTCCTTTTCAACTAATGCTTTAAATCTTTTAAAACATTCTAAGGCACTGACTTCTCAAACTAGAAAATACACCCATGTTTTTCTACTAAAATCATCAATGAAGGTGAGAACATACCTTTTCTTTCCACTTGATTCAGGTTTGATTGGTCCACAGATATCAGAATGAATTAACTCCAATTTGCTTGAAGCTCTCCAACTTGATGCCTTAGGAAACTCAACTCTGTGTTGCTTCCCTTTCATGCACTCATCACATGTTCTGTTTGCATCATTGATCTCTGGCAGACCTTCAACCATCTTCTTTTGAGCTAATTCCTTCAAACTCTTCATGTTTAGATGACCAAACCTTCGATGCCATAGGTAGGACATATCCTCCTTAGCTGTATATAGACATGAAGCGCAACCACGGCTTTCTGCAAAACCACGAGGAATAGTTTATTCTTAGTCATATTTGAAGTGATGATGAGGCCTTTCTCTGTATGATATATCTTGCATTGATCTTGATGCAAGGTGATTGACAACTCAGCCTTTTGTTGTAGCTAGGTGATTGACAACTCAGCCTTTTGTTGTAGTTGTCCAAGACTAATCAAGTTGTTCTTTAGCCTTGGAATGTAGTACACATCGATTACTACAAGTATCATACCATTTACTTTCAATTTCACAGCCTTTTCCTTCAACAATTATTCTTGATCCATCACCAAGCTTCACCGTCTCCCCGAAGGTAGTGTCTAGCTTAGAGAACCATTCTTTTCACCACACATGTGGTTACTACAACCCAATCCAAAACCAGATTCTTTCCGGCGATTCAATTGCGACCATCGCCAGAATCTCTTCCTCTTCATCAAGTTCAACATAACGAGCTTTCTCTTCACTATTTGGACATTCATGCCGAAATGTCCAAATTTCTTACATCTGTAGTAATCGCAGATTATCTTTGTAAGATAGTGCGCCTCTACCTCTTCCTCCTCTTGTAGAAGATCGACCCTGCCTCTACCCGTCTTTGCGATCTTCAAGACTTGCTCTTCTACTTTGTGTGGTTGCATTCTTTGTTCATGAACTAGAAGACTTCCTTGAAGTTCATCCACAGTCATTGTGGTTACGTCATTTCCTTCATCAATAGCAGCTACCACATAATTGAATTTCTCAGGCATTGATCTCAACACTTTCTCAACAATTTCTTCTTGATCAACCTTCGATCCATAGACTTTCATCTTATTTACAATTGCGAGGTCCTTCCAAAGTATTCGAATCACCGCTTTCTTCATCTTTCATGCCAAGAAGCTCAAATTCCCTCTTTGCTGCTCGCAATTGAGAACGCTTCACCTTCGTCGTTCCCTGAAATTTTTGCTTCATAGAATCCCAAATCGCCTTTGAGGATTCTTTATCAAGAATTGTTTCAATGATGTCACGATCAATCATAATGATATTATTCTAGTCATAATAAACTATTTTACCTTGAAAATGAACATAGTAAATAGTTCTCGTAAGGCTTGTGTATAACCTTAAATGACATATGATTTGGGACTGAGAGACTGTGTACTAATACCTCCTGTTCAAAATCTAAGAAACAAGTCCCTAAGTACATACCAAAGTTTTAAATTGAAATAAACTATCCTCATTTAATAAACCCTAAAGGTTTAACTTCTTTCCAAAAATACTCTTCTTAATAAATGATGACTTGTACTCTTAATTAATAACATCATCATCAACTCAATTTGGTGTCAGTTTGCATTCCAATGCAATTATGTGACAAGGAGAGTATTTCTTCCAATGTAATTTATTTTTCTCATCTTCATTTTTTTTGATTCTCCATGCATGTAGGTTTTGACAGAAAATAAGTTCAAACAAAGAATAGGTGGCGTGAAACTAGATGATGGAGAAGAGATAACATATGAAAAAGTGACAACGACAGTAAGAAGGGGGCACATCACCTTGCAGGATTGCAGACCAGCGATGGCCACTGGCCTGGTCATTTTGCAGGTCCTATGTTTTACGTTTCTCGCTTTGTGAGTAGAAGTACTTAATATTAATATGAACTATTATTATTATTATTATTGTTATTTTCTATTCTATGGTCAAAATTAAAGTGGACCCTCTAGAATTTGAAATTCAATTTAGAGATTGCATTCCTTTCTTGGGTCGTGTTTTGAAAATTTGATCTCTATAAAACTCCCTCTAAATTTCAAATGTAGTATATTGAACCACTTAATCAACATTAATTTTCTACTTGCTCAAAACACTGCAGATTTTTGTATGTACATTACGGGACATCTTAGTTTTGTATTCCCACAAGAGCATCACAAAGAGATTCTTCGTAGCATATATTACCATCACAAAGAGATTTTAAATACATATTGTGAATTTGTGGGTTCAGGTTGTCCAAATACGCCTATCTCTCTCTCTTACTCTCTCTCTCAACTTCTCCATTAACTCTCTCACATTCTCCTCTCTCATCTACAACCAAGCCAAAAAATTCATTCCTCTATGTGCTTTACTTTTCGCAAAACCTAAAATTCATTCCTCTTTTACAACAGATTTAAGGATTTGTAGCGTTTTTTTGGGCATTGGTAGCGTTTTAAAACGCTAGAAAAGCTGGCGCTACGGATGTGTACACCCCATTAGTAGCGTTTTAAAAACGCTAGGGATTGTCAGAAATGCGTAACGTTTTGAAATTAAACGCTGCGGATCTTCCTTAGCGTGTTTTGGACATACGTAGCGTTTTTTAAAAAAGCGCTAGCCATTGACCCAGCGTGTTTCGCTCATACGTAGCGTTTTTTTAAAAACGCTAGCCATTTTGTAATGTAATGTTGTCCATACCTAGCGTTTTCTGTAAAACGCTAGGGATCCTGTAGCGCATTTTGTCCATACCTAGCGTTTTCTATAAAACGCTAGGGATCCTCTAGTGCATTTTGTCCATACCTAGCGTTTTTTTTCTATAAAACGCTAGGTATTGAATGATTTTTTTAATTTCATTTCTAGCGTTTTCTCTATAAAACACTACGTATTGACTGATTTTTTTAAATTCATTTGTAGCGTTTTTCTTTAAAACGCTACCTATTGACTGATTTTTTTTAAAATATTTTTTTTATTTTTGTTTATTCTCCCTTTTAATTACAAGTTATAAATTCATTCCCTTCCAATCCAATATCATTCCAACAAAATTCAGCCAATATCATTCCAATCCAATATAGATACACACATATGTACATATCACCAAAAGACCATATTAAACTAACAAGTACTTACAACATAATATATATTCAAATCATATATACAACATATATAATAACTAACGAACATTATGAAACTCAAAAGTTGCTACAAAAAGCTAGAAACATAACGGCACCACTCCCACTATCATTGTAAGTTGTTCATCGTGAGTAATCTTTGGATGTGATGTGATGAGAAAATATTGAAAAATAAAATGAAATAAAATTAGAATTAAAATGGTTATTAAATGTGAGTAAGTATTATAATATATTAATATAAAAAAGAAATCTAAGTAGTTACCTTGATTGGAATTACTACTTTGTCGTGAGTGATAATCTCTCTCATATATCTCATAGTATAGTACCCACAATCATTGTTATTTGGCTGTTTAGGACACTACAAAGCAAAAGATTAGTTAATTAATTGTCACATTTTTATGACCCAAAAATTCAATTAAATTTATAAGAATATTGATAAAAAACTTACAGTTATCGGTATCCATTTTGTTTTACACAGAGTATCCCCAATATTGTCTCAAAACACTGAAACGTCATACATATATATAACTAAGTTAAACAAAATACATATATTAAATTATAAAAAATGAGAGGTTACACATACACACACACAACTATCTCTACGAAGTCTACGTAAGCTTTGTAATGACCTTGAAGTGAATCCGGATAGTACACACAGATTTCTCTTATGGTTTATTGCAAACAATACCCAATGTTGCTCGCAAGTAAATGAATCACGAATGACTACACATTTACACTATAATACAATCCTCAAAATAAATAACCAAGTGATTGAAGACTAAATTTCTCACCCTATATTGAGTGGTGCAAAAATAAAGATTCATGATCAAAATGTTTGGCGACTCAAGCGTGAAAGGACATAACTTTCAATTTGACTCTTCCTAGCCATAATATCCTCTGGTTTAGCTTGATCCCACACAACCATACACTCTAGGCCCAAGAACAAAAACTTTTGTGTCCGTTCTTGAAGGGACCAAATCTCATTGTACAAAAACCTATAAATAATATATATACAACTTTCAGATCCTCATATATACTCTAATATGTACAACTATTGTGTACAAATAATTTAATACATACCTCATATATACTCTAAGAACACTCACAAAGGGCCCATTCCATGTCATATACAAACTTTTCGGATCCTCAACATTGAGAATCACAATTTGTTCCACTCCCACAATTTCATCGGTGGGTAGTTAATAAGGTCACGATCGGGCTTCATTTTTGTAGTCACGTAGACCTTTACATAAGTGATGAACTCCTCGAATTCATCATTGGGAGATTTAACAAGATGTTGGACTGGGTGTATTTCCTTTCCTTTAATAGAAGGAGATGGTCGGACACTTTGGTATTGTCTCTGTGGAAGGGAAGGTTGAGATCTGACCTTGCTAACACTCTTTTCCTTAGATATTCCTTTTTGGGGTACCTGTATATATTAAAAAAATGATTAGTTAGTTTAGTTAGCACACATTATATATAACAATGAGTCATTAACTTATTAACAAAAATATTGTCACTTACAACGACAAGTTGTGCAGGCCATGCCACAAAAGTACTAAGTGTTTGACCCACAAAGAAAAATATATCCGCACTAACAATTGGAGCAGGCAATGGTGCAGCACCTCAATTGAATAGTCTACTCTAACTCTCAAATGGTTTTCAGCATGGGTAAATTGTGCATTGTGGCACTCAATTGGTTACATAAGATGCCCACTGCAACCTTTCGATGTGAGTTTGCAATATATAGCTCACATTCAGCGTTATCCTAAATAAATTATAAAGAAAAATAAATATACATGATAATTTGATCAAATACATATGTACAAAAAACAGGTCGAGTAATAATAAATACCTGTGTTGAAGGGATGGTGCAACTATCTCGTGCGCTATCTTGGGCAGGTGAGGGTGCAACAGATGATATAGGTGCAAGCAGGGGTGGTGCAAGAGGGATGGTGCGGCAATGGATTGTGCGGCAGTGGATTGTGCCAAGAGTCGCTTATACATCCGCTCTCTTTCCATTAATACAACAACATTCTTGGATATCCGGGTCATACTGTGCCGCCATCACTTTACATTGCCCGCACGCCTGCTATGGCTCTTTGGCCCAAACACAGTGGTAGGAGGAATGCCATATCCATAACCTCTTGTACGACCCTTATACTCTTCCCTTCCCAAGGCACGAGCAACCAGGGCAATCTGTTAACTCTCCTTGTGATACAGATTGTGATATGCTTTCCTGATGCACAAACATAAGTATATAATGATCAGAAATGATGATCATATGAATGTATATAATGAGACACAAATTCCAACTTGCTAGGAATCATAAAAATTACAATACTTGAATTTTGGAATACTTACAAATCTGTCCTTGACCTCCTTAGTTTTGGGATCCACAATGTCACCATCTTTGTTTTGTCGGGCCTCTAACCACACAGTACAACGATCAAGGGATTCTTGAGTTGGATCTTTCCCTCTTTCAAGAACTATTTAAGTTTAATAAATGTTAATCAATCAGTAAATTAAAAGATTCATTAAATCATAATAAATTAAACTAATTGTGTGTTACCAATCTTTCTTCGAGAACTTGATATCCACTAGAACCTCCTCTATAAGTAATTTTCCTGGGATTAGAAGCTCTTTCTTTATTCGCTTTGTGCTTTTTCTATTTAAAAAGATAAGTATACATTAATGAATGATATCTAGTTGTAATTATATATATATATATATATATAACTTAAATAATTAATATACTAACCAAGAAAGCCTGATCTGTAGTGCGTATATGTACAAATAAACTCCAATCCTCCTTAGTTATAATTCCTAATACAATGGTGGAGGCTCTGTCGATGGTCCCATCGTAAGTTTCGAATACTTTTTCCTACATCACTTCTATAACTCCGATGCAACCTTCCAAATTTCCTTGAGTATCCAATCTTTTGGGTATCATCCACATCAAAGTGTTTCTCGCTTATACATAAAAATGGATTAAATAAATATAACTAAAAATCACTAAATAAGATTATTAAAGAGGTCTAAAATTATATACCTTATTAAGGACCGTAAATCATCTTTCATTTTAGGCAAAACTTTATTATCTTTCTCATTCTAACATTTAATCGAAATTGGAAACATTTGTTTCACCTTAGTACCAATAAAAGTTATCAAATTTGTGCCTTTCTCTCCAATAGGCAAACCTTTAACACTCCATCCGACTGCATTAAATCATTAAATAATTAGATAACTTTGAAAGGTAGAGAACAACATTAATAATTAGTAACTTCATCAATATTTCTCGTGTCCTTTACTTATCCGATGGATGATTTTCCTTTTATTTGTCATTCCACGGGGAGTGAACTTCTTTGTGTTTCTATGACCACCCCATCACCACCCTCATGACTACCGTCATGACCACTCTCATGATCACTGTTGATGCCATCCGACTTGCAAAACGGCGTGGAAAAAGCTACAATGATCCTGCAAATTGAGGATCATAAAGAGGATGAAGCCAATGACCTCAAGCAAGCACCAATCAACCAAGAACATCCCCATAAATAAATAAGAATCTCATACAAGCACAATCATGCAGGCCTGGCAGAATAAGCTCAATATAAAAAACCTTACAAGATTCATAAACAAGCAAATGGAAATTAGTATACCAAAACACAAGAAAATAGTATCACAAAAGGAAATCAATTTGAATAATCAGGGAATGTAAAATGCATCAACAGATTGCATCTTCTCATATTGGAGCACAAATAAAGTACTATAATCAGGGAATGTAAAATGCATCAACAAAATTACCTTCTTGGGAACCTTACTATAACACAAATAAAGTACTAAGGACTAAGGAGAGGTCATAGCTTATCAGGAATAAATTGAACACACAAACACAGACAAACTTGCACAAAAGCTTCTCGAGTCTCGACAACAACCTCCTTTACAAGATACTCGTGGATTTGCAAGAAATCTATTACGGAGACATCAAGGAATTTCAAGAGGCGTCAAAGGAGGTATATCAATGCAACAGTTGGAAATCTATTGAACAAACTTATGAAGTGAAATGGTGAGCAAGCACAGAAAGTTGCACAGGATACAAAAGCTAAGCTTAAGGTGGAAAAACTAGGTGACTATGAGAAACTATTTCTCATGTTATCAAAACCACATCCCAACAAAGACTCTCCGTAAGACAAAATACAACCAATAATCTTCTATCACCAATCTTTGTTCCTATTGTTGCAAGTCCCAGTCCTACTAGCATACATTTCAGGCAATTATCCTACTAGCAACATTTCAGGCAATTACTCATGAACTTCTAATCTAAGTTACACACTAAACTAAACAATAAACTTCAAAATCGTGATCAAAAGAAAAGAACACTTCACGCAACAAAAACCAACAGTGTAACTATTAATCATAAACAAGGTCTAATAGAGTAGTCTCTCAGAAAGATTATAAAGATTGAAAGAAAGCTACTGCGCTAACCTTAAATTTTGAATAGAAGAAATGAGGGTTCACGAAGCTTGCTGGGTTTCAAGATGGATTTTTGGGTTTTTGCATTTTGGGTAGTATGGGTTGGGTCGTTGCAGGGTTTCTGGGTTTCGCGGGTGATAGAGGTGGAGAGTGATGAACGAAGCTTGCTGGATTTCGCGATTAAGAGAGGTTTGGGTCGCTGGGTTTTCGCGTGGAGGAAGAAGATGAACCGAAACTTGCTGGGTCTGAGTATTTCGCGTGGAGGAAGAAGATGAACCGAAGCTTGCTGAGAGAGTGAGGCGCAACTGAGAGGGAATTAGAGTTTTAATTGGAAATAAAAAATTTATAACACTATAAGTAGCGTTTTTTAAAAAACGCTAGCCATTGACCCAGCGTGTTTAGCACATACGTAGCGTTTTTTTTTAAAAACGCTAGCCATTTTGTAATGTAATGTTGTCCATACCTAGCGTTTTCTGTAAAACGTTAGGGATCCTCTAGCGCATTTTGTCCATACCTAGCGTTTTCTGTAAGATGCTAGGGATCCTCTAGCGCATTTTGTCCATACCTAGCGTTTTCTGTAAAACGCTAGGGATCCTCTAGTGCATTTTGTCCATACCTAGCGTTTTTTCTATAAAACGCTAGGTATTGAATGATTTTTTTAATTTCATTTCTAGCGTTTTCTCTATAAAACGCTACGTATTGACTGATTTTTTTTAATTTCATTTGTAGCGTTTTTCTTTAAAACGCTACCTATTGATCGATTTTTTTAAATATTTTTTTATTTTTGTTTATTCTCCTTTTAATTACAACCTATAAATTCATTCCCTTCCAACAAAATTCATCAAATATCATTCCAATCCAATATCATTCCAACAAAATTCAGCCAATATCATTACAATCCAATATAGATACACACATATGTACATATCACCAAAAGACCATATTAAACTAACAAGTACTTACAACATAATATATATCCAAATCATACAACATAATAACTAACTAACATTATGAAACTCAAAAGTAGCTACAAATTAAAGCTAGAAACATAACAGCACCACCCTCATGACTACTGTCTTGACCACTCTCACGATCACTAAGTGATGCCATCTGACCTACAATATAACATAATCCATGTTGTTGTTAAATTTACAAAAACAATATAATTATCTATTAATAAAAAATAACGAGATATCATTAAGTCTATATTACCTTTTCCTTTTCCTAGATAAAATTTTGTTTGCAATTCGTGTCTTGGTATTTTTTTTTCCGACGAATAGTAATTCCATCATTATGATCTTTTCTAAAATATACAACATCCTCTATAGAAGTATTTTCCCTATTATTGGTTCCGATGTTCAAGAAAGGGTCGCCCTCAACACCAACATCATCGGGTGCTTCATCATCATCATTCTTATACACAAATTTTTTTCACCAATAGAACAATAGACCAATTGATATTAATCGGATCGGTGACATAAAACACTTGTTGAGCTTGTGATCCTAAAATAAAAGGTTCATCTTTATATCCTAACTTGTTGAAATTCACCCGCATGAACCCCGATTCATCAATCAGAAACCAAGATTATTGTCAACCCATTCACATTTGAACAGAGGCTCTGAAACATATTGTAATCCAACTCCCATATGTGTTCAATGACGCCAAAGTATGACATATTCGCATATATGGGATTTCGCCTTTGACATTGGATGCATGCATAGAATGAGCTACAAGAGTCACCCCACTATTTTGCATTTTACTCGATCATCTTGTTCTTTTGTATAGAAAGTGCACTCATTCATTAGATAGATTGTTGTAAGAGAAGACATGTATATTTGGACCTTTTGCTAACCATCTCAATCTTTTGAAATCGAAGTAGGATTCAAACACACTCACCATCAATGTGATCTTTTAGCCACACTATGAAACTCCTATTCTGTTCTTTTGCTAACCAAACTTGCTTCTTTCCCGTGAATTGACTCTTAATAATCTCCTTGTGCTTGGCAACATATGAATCAACCTCACTATCATTGTGAAGAAGAGCGCATAAGTGTGCTTGCTCTAGTTCTTTCCTTGATACCATCACTAATTTAGTTCCCGTCATCCCTTTACTAATCCTTCCTACATGACGAGACCTTGCAAATCCCACGAATATTCAAGACTAGATCGATGGCAGGTGCAAAACTCAATAGCCTCTTCAACTATGAGCGCTTCAACAATACAACCTCGTGTCGTGATCGATTTTTCACATATCCTTTTAATATCTTCATGTAACGCTCAAACGGATACATCCATCTCATGTAACACGGGCCACACAATTGTGTCTCTCTAACTGGATGAACTATTAGATGAATCATTATGTCAAAAAGGAAGGTGGGAAATACATCTCAAGCTCACACAAAGTGACAGTAATTTCTCTTTGCAATGTCGACAACTTTCCAGGGTCAATCACTCTACTACAAATCGCCTTAAAGAAGAAACAAAGTTTGGTTAAGGTCTGACGCACTTTCTTAGGCAAAATGGATCGTATACCAATGGGTAGCAAATGCTCCATGAGAACATGACAATCGTGGGACTTTAGAGACTTTAACTTGAGGTCTTTCATCGATACAAGAGTCGCCACATTTGAAGAGTATCCCTCTTGAACTTTAACTCCATGAAGAAACTCACAAAAGACACTTTCTCCTATCTAGATAGAGTATGAGTCACGGAGGTAGATATGTACGTGTACCCTTCTTTACTGGACCCAATTCAGTCTCAAACCCATACTAACCAAATCCAACCTTGAGTTGATGGTATCTTTAGTCTTACCCAAAGATATTGAGTAAGGTACCAATGACACTTTCAAAGACATTCTTTTCAACATGCATCACATCAATGAAATGCCTTACATATAATGACTTCCAAAGATGGCAACTCAAAGAAAATCGACTTTTCTTCCACCCTCGTTTGTGAGCTCTCCCGCAAAAGGCTTCCCAAATTTAATGTTCAAATCTTCCACCTTTTCAAATACTGCTCGCCTGTCACAAAGCGGGGGAGCTCTACGTGTTTCTCGTATTCCCATCAAATGCCTTTCTCCACAATCGATAGTGATGAGTTTATGGCAAAAATCTACGATGACCAAGATAGATATTCTTCTTACCATATCCAACCACATCCAACTCGTGTTATCTTCACATATAGGGCATGCACACGCGCCTTTGTTCTCGTACTGCGATAGATTGCCGTATGCGGAAAGTCGTTAATTGTGCCAAAGATCATAGCCCTCGGGGTGAAACTTTCTTCTCTGAACCCATCATACACCTCTCTACCCCGCCTCCCACATTTGCTTCAAGTCTTCAATTAGAGGAGCCAAGTATACATCAATATCATTTCCTAGTTGTTTGGGCCTGAAATTAACAAAGACATCATCATATATTTGCGTTTCATGCAAAGCCACGGCGATAAGTTATAAATCGCCAAAATCACGCCATGTATCTTGTGGGAGCTACTCGATACCGTATGGGTTAAATCCATCGCCAGACAATGCAAGGCGTAGGTTTCTCGGGTCCACTACAAGAATAAGCTTGATTTGCCACAAACTTTTGCGGCCGATTCCGTCGCCAATTTGCGGCCGGATTTGCTGACAGTTTTGCCACGGAATCATTTGTGAGAAAAGCCTTGGTCGGTTTGGTAAGGATTTGCCACAGACGTTGATAATTTGCCACGATCGTTGATATTTTGCCACGCACATTCCGCCGCAACGCCGTGGCAAACGCTTTAATTGGGATTTTAAGTAAAAGGATCCTCGACCCTTTCTTTCACCCACTCTCACTCTCACATGACCTTTCACTCTCACTCTCCTCACCTCACACCTCCGCGCCTCCTCACCTCCACCGCACCACCACCACCGCGCCTCCTCAACCTCCACCGCACCACCACTCGTCGCTTTCCTTCTTCTTCTCCCTATCTCAAGACCTCCCTCCCTTCACTACGCTGCTTTTCCTTCTTCTCCTCTCGGCGCCTCCTCCGATTTTTAATTCCTCCTCCTTAATCCCGTGAAAATCAAAACCACTCCTCAATCTTCCAAATCGTTTAGTTCCACTTAACTCTCAACCTCCAAATCGAAACCCTAGCTTCCAAATTGCCTGCCCTCTCGAGGTGAAATCTAGGGTTCCAAATTGATCGGCCTCGAAGTTCGCAGATGTCGCGGCGTTACTTTCTACCGGAGAACAGGAAGATGGGAATCGCATATTTGGTTGGTAACTGATTATTCTATTTTGTGTAATGTATAGCTTAATTTTCGCTTTCAGTTTTACACGCTATCTAGTTTTGTTTGTTTCTGAATCCACTATATTGTTTTTGGTGTATGTGCAGGGATTGTGGAAAACAAGTTTACTTGGGTGAGGATGCATTGTAAGTAGTTTTATTATATTTCTTTCATCGGAATATTTTTCTGGATTTGCCATACAAGCTGTGTTACTTGATTTTGATTTAATCACCTTACATTGGATCTACGTACTTGACTGGTTATAATTCTTTTCTTGGTGAATACGATTGGTTATAATTAAAGCCATGGTAAATTAAAGAATGCATACATGATTTCGGTGGTGGTGATGTTGTCCTCACTGGATTTTTTCAAAGCAGAAATGAAATAAGGAATTTAGGCATGCATGGTAATAGATGGAGATCGTGAGCCAATCGATTAGCTTGCTTTTTTCCATCTCTCCAAAGCTAGCATTTAAATCTCTATTTTATTTGTTTGCAGTCACATTTGTGTCTGTTTGCTTGCTTTTGTCTCTATTTATAATTGTAATCTTCATTATTTTAATCTATGTGTATTGATTCTTATCCATTTCTTATGTGTTCCATATCAACAACACTCCTCAAGATACTCATTACTACACAAACAAAGGTGAGATTTTCTTCAAATCTTTTATGAACAAAGAAAGTGACATTTAATTTTCGTGTAAGTCCAAGCATCCCAAGTGGCTTCCTCCCACTCTTTTCCATAAACTTTGATCATTTTGCTGTTTACCCCTCCTCTATTTTCTCCTCTTAAAGCCACTTTTCCTTAGAGATAAACAAAACGATCTATCCCAATACACTTTCTGAATCTGGTTTTTAGCATGTGGGAATCAGAGAGTGAAGTAGCAGCTGGAAGAGAATATGGAGGTGGAATCCTCATCTCAATTAAACATGGTGTCAAGATTGAAGGCTTTCACCAAAGTGGCAACTCTTGGTATGTTAAATGAACAAAAAGTTCCTCTTAAGCTTATTCTTCAGTGCTGAATGCTGATACTAATAATATTGACTTGAAAATAAAGATTGAATTGAAACTTTTGATAATGTTGTTTTGATATAAGCTGCTTAAAGATATCCCGAAATTAGGATACTCAATATTAATTTTTTTCCATTGCGGAGAATCTGCCGGGTGTCGTAGCATACCATCTTTAATCCTTTCATCCTCATGCCATGTCAAGTGTTTTGCATCTTCTGAACTACGATACATGCGCCTAAATCGAGGAATTATAGGAAAATACCACAACACCTTTTCTCGGAGCGGACTCTTTCTTCTTATACCCGCGGTGCATTACATTTAGGACACGACTTTAACAACACATGTTCATTCCAAATAAAATGCAATCATTCGGACAAGCGTGTATCTTCTCATAGTTCAAGCCAATAGACCCCAACATTTGCTTTGCATCATACGTCCGAGAAGGAAGCACATTATCATTCGCAACATTTCTTTCGTAAAGCGAGTAAATCGGTAAAGCTCTTATCCGTCCATCCGTGACGAGTTTTCAAGTTACAACTTGATCACGACCAATAATTTTGTGAATTCGGTACAACCCGCATACAATGGTGTCTCGCATCGCTTATCAACTTCTCAAACATTTCGGACAATCATTAAGATCCTCTTCAACCACCTTTGCCATCTCTTCAAATTCGTTCGCATCAAATGAATGTGTTCCGGTGTCAACCGTGCGGCGCATATCTCTTAGTAATATCATTCATATTTGAAGATTCACCTTTTTCTCACCGTGCATTATCCAACAAGTGTAACTTTGATCAATTTCATTCGCTTTAAATGTCGTACCAACTCCTCTGCGATGAATCGACTTTACATAACAACAACTTAAACAAGGACATTTCATACCACTAGAAGTCCCTAAACGTTCAACAAAGACACACTCACAAAATAATCCACTCCAATAACAAGATACTCCTTCTCGATGCACGATTGGCGGACATCCAATTTCTATCCATAATTTCCAAATATTTATAATAAAATCCTGAGAAGAGAACTTTAACATATGACCTATCAAGCAATTCGAATATAATGAAGAATTCATATAAAAAAAACAAACAAAATTTCCTCTTTTAAAATTTTTTCAATTCCACTCCTTATTTTCCCAAGCTATATCTATCTCATATTCTATTTCTATTCTCTCGGTCCTTTGGTCAAGACAAAGGAACCATAGTCTAGTCTTCCAAATAATGAACTTAATTTATGTGTAACAAGAAGAGGCTAGTGGTAAAAAAAAAAAAGAGTCTAGTGTGCACAAGTGACAAAACTAATATATTTCTAAACTAGAACCCACAATTAATATCTAACAAATTTCCTAATTATAATTTACAAGAAAAAATTGCAACAAGAGACTATTGTAATTAGAGAAAGGAACGAAATAAAAGAACCCGAAACAGAGAACGGAACATAAAACTCACCGATGTTGTCTGAGTGAGAGACTGAGAAAGATGATGTTCACTGAGAGAGATGATTTTCGTTGAGAGAGATGATGTTAATTTGCGTTAAGTGTTAGGGTTTTGCGTTTCTGGGTGAGTGATTTTGCGTTTCTGGGTGAGTGTGTTCGCTGAGAGAGGGAAGTAGCTCAATGGGAAACGAAAAAAAATTATTTAACCATACCTAGCGTTTTCTAAAAAACGCTAGGGATCTATCTAGCGTGTTTTCTAAATACCTAGCGTTTATAAAAGCGCTAGGGATCTGTCTAGAGTGTTTACTAAATACCTAGCGCTTTCTAAAAAACGCTAGGGATCTATCTAGCGTGTTTTCTAATTGGCTAGCGTTTTGAATAAAAGCGCTAGGGATCTGTCTAGCGTGTTTTCTAAATACCTAGCGCTTTCTAAAAAACACTAGGGATCTATCTAGCGTGTTTTCTAATTGGCTAGCGTTTTGAATAAAAGCGCTAGGGATCTGTCTAGCGTGTTTTCTAATTGGCTAGCGTTTTGAATAAAAGCGCTAGGGATCTGTGTAGCGTGTTACCTAATGGGTAGCATTTTACCTTAAAACGCTACTAATGGTGTAGCGTGTTACTAAAATGGGTAGTGTTTTTTTATAAACGTTACTAAAGGTGGCGTTCTCTTTTTACAATTATGGCGTAGTATGTTATCTTCTTTACCGTTTCCATTGAATCAAACCAAACTCACCCTATTTTTTCAAAATTCTTCAATTCTCATTTAAAATGGCTTCTTCATTGGGCAATGGCAGTGAGTTTCTCAGTCATCCAGTGAGATCAATCTCTCTTTGGGTCCTATGTTCGCTGGCAAAATTACATCCCTTCTTCGTCCTCAGAGGTTGATAAGGGCAGGTACTCATTCGATAATTCCAATGTTCTTTTTTTCCAATTTTTTTATTTTAAATTTATGTTGTCATTCTTATCAAAAAGTAATTCACTAATATCAATGTTATGCCAATTAAATCTGACATTTTCTCAGTCTTTTTGTTTGTTTATGAGAATATTGTTCTCCTGCAACTTATACGTGTGGGGTATTCACATCAAAGGTGATTAAAATTATGATTGCTTTGAATTCTGATCAACTTTCATTGTTTACAATATTATAAAATAATGTATGATTTGATACAAAAGTGATAGCTTCTATTCATGTGTTTTTGCTGATTGTGTTATGGTGTTTTGGATGCAGTTAGATGTGATTAGTATAGATGAGACACACTTTTTTGAGGAATGATATGAAATTTGTTGCAAGGCTGCTTATGAACATGGTAAAATTTTCATTGTTGCAGCCCTAGATGGTGATTATTTGAGTTAATATTTAGTCTTATATAAACTAACCATTGTGGCTTATAGTGTTGGGTTTTATTCAAAATGCTTATTGCTTTTACCCTTTTGAATTTTTTGTTGGAAAAAGAGCAACAAAACTGATACAATGATCTCTTTTCTCAATGGATCTAACGTTTCTCTATGAAAGAATATTACTAGACTCATTTTTTATTGAAGAAAATCAACATCCTACAACATGTGCTTACTAAACTTCCATTTTGATAAAAATAAGGAAGAGAGCTAGCCTAGAGCTTATTCTGGAATTTATAATGAGCTATTGCAAGGCTAAGTTAGGACATGATGTTGTCTCAGCAGCCACCGATCATTTACATGCTTTTGAGGTCTATCTTGATAAATTGTTATCTATGCATATTTTGATGCTGACCAATGGGGGCTATTTTTAGATCTTCTCTCTGTCTCTCTATTTACAGAAACACAGATGTTTTGATGTTGATTATCTATATTTTAGCGGGACAAAACCTTATCATTATACTCTCTTTGTTGTGTTTTAGGAAAAGGAAACCTGACACTAAATTGTATATTGAAGTTTTGAGGCATCTTAAGGTTGATCCAGTATGTTGTGTTTTCATTGACGACAGGTCCCTACTCTATCAATACATCAGATCATTTATGATATCATACCTTGACGCGAGTTATAATTTATCAATAATATGCATAACACAAATATTTGTATGCGATGTTTACTACTCCATCCGGTCCACAATATAAGAGAAAAAATATTTTTTAGGTTCATTCAATAATAACACATGTGTACCCAAAGAAAAAAGAAGAACAACATAAAAAGACAAGGAGGAGTTAATAATGGAGAAGACAAATTTTCAAAGAGCACATGCATTGAGAAGAGAAAAATACAAAATGGAAATAACAAAGGGACTAAATTACAAATGTATAAAATATTGTGCTTCTACTAATAATTAGCCTATACTAATGACATGGTAAATGGTGTGAATGTTATGGACACAAAGAGCATGGAGATTCAAGACTTAGCACTTGGACCAATAACAAGAGGAAGAGCAAAGAAGATTAAAGAACAATTGGAAGCTCAAATGTTTAATTTGCTTAATGATAGCAAAAGTCCCAAAGTTGTTCCTTGTCTTTTAAATGCTCTTATAGTTGAAATTTCATAGAAATTTATATTTGTAATAAGCCAAACATTTTTAGGCATGTTATTTCCTTTTCTTAAAAGTCCAATTGTGTGAGGCCTAGTTTGGGCTTCTAGTTGTCATGTTTTATTTTTAGTGAGCCCACAACCTATTATCTATAAATAGGTGTGGTTTTGCAAGTTGTAAGAACCTTTGACCTTGTTTTTAATTTGAGAGGAATCAAAGACAAAGTGCTTTCTCTCTGCGTTCTTCCTCGAACCGCCTTTGGGATCTTATCGAGAACTTGCGGTTTTGTGGCGATCCAATCTTGAGAATTATCATCTTTCCATGAAAGATGTGGGTTCTCTTCACCACATAGTCTATCTCTTGTCTTTTCCATCTTTTTGATTGTTCTTCCTTTTTCTTTATCTTTTCTTGTTTATTGTCTTGTTATCCCTTTGATTATGAAACGATCCGTTAATTTGAGTGAATTAGTAACAACACTTCACATCAAGTGGTATCATTGAGCCTCTTCCATAATCAAAACTTTTGTCCAAATTTTCTTAAAGAAAAAAAAAAGATTTGGAAATCAATTTGATTTGTTTCAAATAGTAAAAAAAAAATAATCCAAATCAATTGATTCCCACGTTACTGTGTTTGAGTCTGATGATCCAAATTGGATCAAATAATCAAATCCTTGCCATATTTTTTTTTATTCTTTCCTTTCTTATCATTCGATCTTCTAACGTTTTTTTTGTTGTCCTCTAATTTGTTAGGTATCTTCTTTTATATATGTGGCTTGTCACTTTGGCGCCAAAGGAATTTTTTTTCCCTTATACGATTGGTTTTCATGTATGTATGAATCGATCTTCTCTCATATATGAACCACTATTGTATGACGTGGCTGCGTGGTGATTTTCGTATCTTCTACAATGAATAAAATTGATATATATGTGATGAACCATTTTTGTACTACGTGGCTGTATGAAAAAATTTCTGTATTCTCAAATGCATAAAATTTATGCCAGTTGTCAAATGTGTGAGTTTTGTGTTTCATTATTTGCTCCGGAAAAGTGAAAACACCCCAGCCAATGGATGCTATCAACTTTTGATTTTGCTTTATTCTAACTTCAATTGCGTTTGTTATAAGTGTGAAAGTTTTCACACTCTTTATCGTCACTTTCTGCTTGGTATTACCCTTCTTTCACGGCATGACTTTCTTCTTCGCATCACTCTTCCTTAACGATGGAAAAAGGTGTCCTAAATTTTTGGTTATGTTTTTAATGGCAAAGTTCATTTAGTGTCATCTTATTTGAAGGTTGCTCTTCCAGTAGTGTGGTTTTTGCAGGCGTTCGAGGGTTTCGAATCAAAGCATGGGCATCTGCAACTAAGAGGGAACAGTAGATCGTGGATGGCAAGATTGATGTCGATGGAAAGAGAGAAAAAGAGTCAGTCATGGTGGGAAAAAATGGGGGAGGCATAGCCACACCAGACAGAAGAGAGGGAGCGGCGACGGCGATATGCTTGCAGAGGAGATGACGGTGCGCTGCTAACCGGAGGTAGGAAATGGCAGCAACCTCGCCGGAAAATGCCTATCCACTCTGCAGACACGAAAAGGTAGAATTTCCTGTTCCAATTCACTCCCAATCCCTCTCTTTTTGATGTTCGATTTCTCTCTCTTCTATGTCTTGATCTTCTGCCATGGTGGCGGTGGAGAGAGGCGACGAAAGATTTTTAGGAATTTGCACACATTTTGCTTTGCTTGAGTTTCAATCTAGGCTATATTATACAGAATCCATACAAAAAGGAAGGGGTATTCAGTTCCCTGAGCTAATATAATGAAGTCAATTTATGCTTCTGATTGTGCATGTGTTAGAGCCAAGGAGATTAAAAGCTTCCTCTGATTTTGAAACTTTACTTGGTTTTGAATATCTTTTAACTGTGAGATTATAAGTTATCCATGCTTCATAATAAAGAATGAGTTATAATCAATATATCAGTAAAGTGGGATGTTTATAACTTATATTCTTTATTGGTGATTATTTATAAGAAAAAGAGGAGGAAGAATTACCGAAGAACCAAAGGGCATCGCGAGCAGGACTTTTGGAGTTCAATTGTTTCAACTGACAATTTATAACAAGTTGTTGATTATTATTGATGTTAATAATTCTACTTGAGGCATGATTACCATTTTCAGGAGTTGACCAATTTAAGGATAACTAATAGGAAAGGAATGGAGAAACCTGTAAAGAGTCTTGGCAAGTATTTACACCCTTGGCTGTTGATAATAATTACTACCGGTATGTCTTCCATGACTTTTTGACAGTTGGATGGTATGGAGGGAGAATGATTGTATTACTGAGGAGCTCCATTTACATCTGCAAGTTCATGTATGTGTGGAAGTTATTTGTATATCATTTTACAAATGTTATTGGGATGAGTTATCCATTTCATTTTAATGATAGTATATTGATTTTGTTGGAGTAATCTCTTGATATATTGATTTTGTTGCCTTTTGAAATCATTATTATCTTTAAGAGTGACTGAAACAAGCATAGACAAGGAGCAAGACGAAGCGATCAAAAGCGGATGGACATAAATCTTTTAGTTGCAGGTATAGGCACATGATTTTATCCATATTCATAATGTTTTTGTCCTATTTTATATCTTGATAGTCTTACAACTTCAGCGTAAAAGAACAGTTGATCACTCACAGTGCCTTTCACATAGCCTTTCATCATCTTCTTACTCTGGTATTTTTTCTTGGCTGCCCAGGTTCAAGCACAACATATTGAAAACTTAGGAGAGCTCACAGTTTTTGGAGACTAGAGTTTCAATAAGTTAGCATTCTTCTGCATATACACGTTGAGATTCTGACTTACAATGGCCTTTTGCTTCCTCTTATTTATTTCTTAGAGTATATGGCCACAGATAGACAAGTTTACAAGGTAGCTTTTTAGATTCTTTTACTTCCCTACAAAGAGAGCAAGACATTGTCTCACTTTTCTATTTTATATTGCTTTTGGCTTTGATATGTTTCTTTGCTTCAATGTAGCGTAGAGCGGTGCTCTTTTCAAGTGTATGAAAATGACTTTTGTTGAACTGTCTATTCATTTAACTAGCTACTTTGAATGGTTATTAAGATATATGTATTTGTTTGGTTTAAACAAGTCGTTATGACATTTGTTTATACCTTTTAGGAGACCATAACAATTGATAGATGTGTGCCTCTTTCTGTGTGGTGATTGATTTTACATTTGTTTATGCTTGAAATTGAGATCGACTTTTCATCCATCCATCTATTATGGCTTATTGAATATGTTTGCTTATGTTTAATTTAACTGAACTGTATTGTCGTTTAATGCTATATATGTATCTGCTTTGAATTGTACCTTAATATTTTTTTGCCAAACTAAAAGAATTGTACCAAAGCACACACATATGGACATTATTTGAGGAAAGGTAAATCACATTTCAATACAAAGATAGTTAATTATAAAAGATAAATTACATTACGTACAATACAAAGGTAGTTTATTTTTTCTGAAAGTAGCAAAAGAGATGGACACTAGCAATTGCTTGGCCCCGTAGAATAACATCATGCTGAACTGCGTAAGCTGTGTGCTTGAATCTTGCATAATTGTTCCAATTATTGTTTTAGGTTCATATTCATTTTTCCCCGCTTAACGATCAATTCAATAATTGGAGAAGTTGATTGAGGTCAAAACCCCGAAGGAAAAATTATTTTGCGCCAAAATGGAGCTTGCTGTGGAAAGAGATTTGTTAATAGCAAGAGGGTTTGACATCAAAGATTAGGATGATAAACTTTGGCCTTAAAGTAGGGAAAATAGTTGTTGTATGTCAAGCTACTACCCTTTTAATGAAACCGCACTTGATACATAAAGTCTTTTTATTCTCGCATGCCTTTTTTATTACTCTTCTTCTAATGACTCATTAATTACTCACCTAATGTACTAACTTTGATATTGTTTTCATTCAACTATGTGTTACTCTTCACAAAGAAACGTATCGTATATTCAAAATCATGTTCCTTTCTTAAGTTCTCTAAATGTTTTGTTCATTTCTGCTCCTCATTTGTCTTTCTTTTTTAAGTTTAATATGTGGTTCATTTGACTTCTTATTAGATATACAATTACTATCAGGAAATGATTCTCAGGCATTGCAACATCTCCACCATAAGATTAGAGCTTTTTACTCGATTTCTCCTTTTCATTGTTGCTCGACCAATTTGTCTGTTAGTATCATCTAAATCGCTTCTCCCAATTTTAAGGATGCCATTTTACTTTAAAGCCTTTGTGTTTGTTTTTTTTAAATGGAATTGATACAAGTATTCTACATTTACCATTTATTTGTTCCTTGGGAGATTGAATAGGAAATTGTTTTTATATTCTCAAGCGTTTTATCAATTTTTGATCCACACTTACTCAAATTGGTGACTTTATCAAACTTATTGCTCTTGCTCTTCCGAATCATGTCTTTCATTCCCTATCTTTTTTATGTTTAGTAATATTAATTTGAAATCATGGCAAAGTTTTAATCACCCCTTTTTGATTCCATTTATGTTGTTGTCTTTATAAGCTAAATTTTTGTGGTGTAGGGCTTTGAAGTCGATAATAGCTCACATTCGGTTCTGCATTAATTTGGTCAAGTGTCTTAATGAGTTGTTACTTCTTTTCCTTCAGAATACACAAGTGTTTGTTGATCAAGAGCAGAAGTCATAGATCAAGTAAAGAGTCGCTTTCGATTTATATTACCTTATGTACTAAGTTGTTGTTGATGGATATGGATATCATACTTAGAACTTTTTAGTATATTTTTTCCATATCTAAAACATTTGAACTTCTAACTTCACATTATATACCAATTTTTTCTTCGTATTTGTTTTATTTGTTAGTGTCTCTCAAGAGTTTGTTTTATAGGTTCTGTCAAAAAGGAAAATTGGGAAATGGTTTTCATTTCAGTTGGTTTTTTTTGGGGTTATGAGAATCAAAGTTGATTTTAGGACACCCGTTTTATCTTCTTATTGGCTTAGTAGTAACTGAGGAATTCGTTGTTACAAAGTAAAGTTATTTTTCCCAATCTTTACGCAAGGCAGTTAGGGATAGCTCCCTTCAAATTGACCTAACAGAAGAGGAGTATTACTTTTATGATAATTTCACCCATGTTCAAGGAATGAGAAATACTTAACAGGAGATGACTGATTGGAGTTTGTGAAAGATAGTAAATTGAAAGTTGGAAATATTCTTAAATTTGGAATTGGAGGGTCCCCAATAACTGTGTTCGTGGACACAATAAGGAAGAAATCAAACACGAACCTCTGATTTTTTTTCAATGCTTTCATATTACATACTGTCTAAATATTCCATACATTACGATTTGAACAATAAAACACTTAATAGGAGGAAAGTGGTTTCAAGTGTGACATTGTCTATAACAGTGCTAAATTTCTTACGGCTATGTTCACTTCCCGCTGTTATTTTTTCATTGAACATTTTTTTTATTCAGTTTTATCGCACATTCTTATAAACCAAAATTAGAAATATCACTAGTACAAAATCTGCTTTAAGAAGCACTATTAGGAGTCGGTTGTTTAAGGAACCGATTCCAAATGCATACACAGTGGCAATTTTGCAATTAAACGGAAGTTTTAGAGATTTTTGACACATATGGAATCGGTTATTTAAGGAACCGATTCATAATGTATCTGGAGATAGACCTTTGGAATCGGTCTTTTATACATAACCGATTCGTAAAGTTATTTTATCAAAAAAAAGGCTAAAAGTTTCACGCGGGCTTTCTCGCGCTCACACTCTCCCTTTCTCACTTTCACGACTCTCCCTTTCTCACACTCTTCTTTTTCAGTAACACGCCGTTCCAGAACAAATCCATAACCAATCCCATCTTCTTTCCCTCTCTACAATCCCAATTTCTAATTCGATTTCTCCACATTCGATTCTCCCCTTAGGGTTTGCGTTTTTCCAACACTTTCTCTCATTTATTATATTTTTTCCTTCGTTTTTCAACAGAAGTTCAATTTTATGGTCTCCGAGCGAGCGGCGGCTAGCGATGATGGAAACGACCAGATGCCACGCCGATTTCAAACGCAAACGCGCCCACCGCCGCTTTACGAGCAAGCTCTTCCTCCTTCATTGCGTAAACCCAAACGCAGTTGTTCCCTTTCTCTACTTTTTAATTTTTGACCCTTCTTATTCACAACTTCTATGTTCATAGTTCTGCATATAAACCCTAACTTCTGTTAGCAAGTTCGATTCTGGTTTATTTGTGTGTTAGAATTTTAGGGTTTTGTTTTTCTTTCGGTGATTCAATCACTAAGTTTATGCAATATGAAAGCTACTGAATCTAAATAATTAGTTTTATAAGAGTGTGAAATTAGTTCATTGTTACCAGGAAGAAGGTTAAGTCAATTTAGTTACTGAATTCTGTGTTGTTGTGGTCAAGTACTCAAATTTTTCCCCTTACATGTTTTAAAGCTGTATAAATTCTTTGCTGCTATTTGAGTTCCTTGACTTCTAGTTTTCCTGTTTTGTTAATCCTTGCAGTTTTAGGAGTATATATCCAGTGAACTATCTTATCATATGAGTCATTATTAATGTTTCATTGCTTGCTTACTGACATTTTCAAAAGTAGTTTATAGAATCCTTTCCTTCCACCCTCAACAAATTTATGCATCAATTTGTTGTTCACATTCTATATCCAGTAACCTATATTTTGTGCATTTGTTGATTGTTATTATCCTGCTATTTTTGTACTTATGTCCACACTAGCTAGTTGTTTGATTTATTAGTTTTTTAGACTAACATGCTGCACAGTTTCATCCTTCACCTTTTGAGAGGTCTTTCACTGCTGTTAGTCCTATCTGCAGCCAAGTTGGAGATGGCATGGATACAAACTAGATATATCTATTAATTTAACTTATGAAGACCTTTTATCATTTCCCTTTTCCCTTTTTTTTTAAACTTTTACTATTGCATGAACATTTATAATTATAACAGAACTTGAGCAATTATGAATTACTTATTAGTGGACATATTGTGTCCCTAACTTCTGTAGAAAGACCTTATGTGTGCATTTATGTCCGACATGTGTCGTGTTGGACACTAACACCGACACTTCAATTACTTTCATTTTTCAATGTAAAAACAGTGTTTACGTGTCCTGCCTTAGTGTCGTGTTTGTATTTGTGTTGATAGGTCACGAGTTCTCTCTAGTTCTTCATATGTAAGGCTTTGATATCTTATGAAGACTGTTTTTTGTTTTGCTGTTGTAAGTTGTGCAGGTTTTGAAGCATGTTCTACTAGGAAGGAGCATTCAAAACATTAATACTGAATGAATTCTTTATGATATAGAATTCCCTTATGTTATAAAAGATGAAATACTGATAAATGTTTTTATTTTCTTGACACTACATGTCAAAAGAGCTGAGCCAAGAAAAGTCATGACACCATATAGAAGGCTGAAAAGGTAGGTATGCCTAATCTTAAAGAAATTAATTTTTGATGAATTTTGAAACCTCACTGACTTTGACATCCATCATACGATGATTTTCTATTTGTTGTAGAGTGTGAGATGACACTTAGCAAATAAAAAGGGGGCTTTTCTGGAATAACTATCATTATCACCATCATTCTCTCAAATCTGCATTTATTACGCAATGTGTTGGATGATTGATTTGAAAGTATAGGCATTTCCTAACTAAATATGTTCATGCAGGAAAAGTTTATGATCTTGGTGGACAAGTTCTAACCGCAAGCAAGGCTCCAGTCCTAACTAAATATTTTGTGATGAAATATATGCTCACGATTGTGAATGCCAGTATCACAGATAGCTGGGAGGAGGTACATTTTCTTATTTTAAATTTATGTTGGTGTTGCAACATGGTATTGGCTGGTGTATGTGTCTTTTGGTTTTCATTGTCTTGAGTTTTTGTATGGACATTTGTAGGTATTTGATAACACAAAAGCATACACTCATGAGGAAATTTTAGAGGCCATAAGCGTTGGGCGGAATTCTATATGAAGATTCGTCCAGTGGGAAGTCATTGATTGACTAACAAGTTTGATAGAAGTATTTTGTTATGATTTGAAAGAAACATGCACCTACTTTTAAGTATGAATTGGTGGAATTTTGTATAACTTTGAAGTTTATGAGTTGGTGTAATTTTGTATACTTCAAGTTTATGAATTTCAAGTTTATGAATTGGTGTTTGTGGTTATAGTACTTTTAAGTTTAACGGAAGTTTATGAATTATTATGAGTTATATGTAAATTGGTCAATTGCTGAAATTATATTGGTGAATAGGTGGAAAAAAATTACAAAAAAAAACAAGGAGGAAGTTGCAAAAAGAGAAAAAAACAATAATAGGAATCGGTTATCTTTATATAACCGATTCATAAAATAATGTTGACTAAGCGCCTTATCAAGGTCAATATGAATCGGTTCTTACAGAACCGATTCATAATAACTCATTATGAATCGGTTATATAACCGATTCAAAAACGCCTACTACTTTAGGAATCGCTGCTGCTTGAATCGGCAAATAACCGATTCCAAATGTGCCAAACAACCGATTCAAAATGTCTTTTTTGCACTAGTGTATTCAGGTACAACCCCATGCATAATCATATTGGTTACAAAAAAATTGGGTTCAACCCAGTTTAAAACCCATTCATAAATGTGACTTAGATATGGAGTATGGGTCATTCTTATATATTAACTTATTAATACTTCTCAATTTTCCTTTTTATTAGTTGAAATTATAAGACTATCTATTTTTAAGAGTCCAAATTAGGTGACCCCGTGCATCGCACGGGTAATGAGTTGATTTTGGGTAATGCATCTTTTTTTCTTTTTTTTTTCTTCTTTTATATTTGCCTGTTGCTTCATTTCTTTCCGGTAGTGGTCGCCGGAGCAATGTGGTTGATCAGGATATATTTTTAAGGGGTTTTAATGCGTACAATGAGGGAATTCCAAATATCATGTTACTTTTCTGGTTAGAAGTCTATGGTGGCCAGAAACGTGGAAGAATGAGTAGATGCAAAAGTTTTCCGATCTACTTTGTTTCTGAAAAAGGTTGAGACTTTCTTGTAGAGGAAAATGAGACAAACAAATTGGTAGGGAGGGGGTGGCCGGAGTTGGCCGGAAAATGAGACTAAATTTTTCAAGACGGTTCCTTTTTGAAAAATAATAAGATAGGAAGATAGAGGGGGAGGAGGAGATGAAGAAAATGTAGTTAACATTTGAAAAAGAAGTTGAGATCGGTTGGATGTGAGAGAATAGGTGGGGAGCGGCCATGGGAGAGAAGAATGAGAGAAAGGGAGAGAGGAGGGCAAGAGGGAGACGAGAGAGAGATAATTCCTTATTTTGGTGATTTGAAAGAGAGAGAGAGAGAGAGATTGGAGCATGTACTTTTTGGAATTTAGTGAATAGGAACTACACTTAATAATTGCATTATTTACAAAAGTATCACTCACACTTTTTACGTACAACGTTTTTTGCGGGAGTTTTCCCGCTTCTCATAGCTTCTCATGCAGAGAGAGAAGCTGATTTTCAAGCAGCTTGACTTCCTGTTATTATATGTGCGGGATAACTTTTCAAAATTAGCGGTATTAAATATTAATGATTGAAGAGTTATGCATAAAACATTAATTTGAGGCAAATTTGGAATAAAAATATGAATATTATAATTCTAAAAAAATGCATTGTCCTTTTTTCTTTCTTATTATAAGTTAATTTTTTGTATTTGTATTTAATGAATGTTGATAATTATTAAAGTTCTTTAGACTTTTTCTTCTTATTTTATCTGTGAAGGATGTTCAATTTAAATGTCTTTATTAAAGTTCCTTTTAAATTTATAATATTTGTTATTTAATTAATATTTATAATTTAATTTTTATTCACAGTTGTTAGATTTTATATTTTGCAAAGTAACATCATTTGCCTAATGGCATAAGCTACCTTGGGGCACGGGGGACAACCATGTGCTCCTTAGCTTTATTGATTATCACACTTGACAAGCTCGATGTTGACCAAGATAATATTTTCTTTCAAGTGCGATGCGATATTATTCTTTCAAAAAAATTAATTACTCGATTATACGATGAAATTTAGCCAACCCCGTGCATCGCACGGGTTATGGGGCTAGTTGCTATTTTAATATTGGTTCTCACTTGGAGGCAATGCTACATGAGCCCTAATATTGGATAGGTGATCCTAATTACTTGAGTCCTATTACTGTTTGTTATTTGTTATCCTAGTCGATTGTTACATATAGTCATTATTTTTGTGTTTTGAAATTCAATTCTTAAGATTTGAGTGAATATTGTGAATTGTAGTTGAAAACAAATCTCTTATTCATCCATATTCATCACCATAGAGATGTTTCATCTACAAAGTTGAGTTGAGATATTGATTTGATGTTATAAAATTTGTTTCAAATTATATTCTGGAAATTCAAAAAGCCAAGTAGCACAAAAAAAAGTTGAAAAAAAATATAAAAAAAAATAAAAAAAAAAGTGTTTTAGTAAAAAGGCGCTACTAAGGGAAAACTTGTCCAAAACAATCTAGAAAATTCTGAAAAAAAATCTATTACATTTCTCAACTCATTTTTGAGCTTATGAATTTTTAGTGGAATTTTTGGATTTCATTTGAGGTGTTTTTCTCTAGACATACAAATATTAGACTTTTAGTCTATTTTCGTCATATAGTGAGTAGGTCTTTGTCTTTTTGGCATTCTTTTGAGTCTTCTTTTCTCTTTGTTATTTGTTTCTTCGGTGCTTTAAAATTCTTTAAGTTTTGTCCTAGAGTTTCAAGATGTTCCTTTTTTTGGCCTCTTGTATTTTAATTCTTATTGCTTGTTTTGTCACAACTTCTCTAAGTTTACCACAAGCTTGATAAGCGATTTGATTGGTTCTTTTAAGAGCCCAAGAGCGACACTTTTAGGGAGTGGTAAAAGGCAAGAGAGTATATCATTAAAAAAAAGTCAATTGAGTGACAAACACGAGTGACCATTATTGAGTGTAAACACTAAGGTGTGTTGAGAGGTCCTTTTTATTTAGTTATTTGTTTTTTTTTTCTATTATTGTTGTGATCTTGGATACTTGAATATGGGTGATCCTATAACTCATCCCCCAAGAACGGCTGCCCTTATTGATCATTTGACTAGAATGATGAACACTCAAACAATGACATTCAATACTCAAGTCAATGAATTGAGGGAGGAATTTTTGAATCAAAGAGATACAAGGTACAATCATGGGAGACGTTCTCAAGATGATGAGTTTGATGATGAAACCGATAGGGAAAGAAGGCATGGAAGAAGGCATATGGGTCATGTTAGGCATCATAGAAACCATGGAGATGATAATAGAAGGCCAAGGGAAGTGTATGAGGGAGGAAAAATCAAGTTTCCATCCTTTCATGGCAAGAATGACCCCGATACATACTTAGATTGGGAACTCAAAATTGATCAACTATTTGAGGCCCATGAAATTGAAAAAGCAAGGAGGGTGAAGCTTGCAACTTTGGAATTTAAAGATTATGCTTTGTTGTGGCGGGATCAACTAGTTAAAGATAGGAGAAGATGTCGTGCTCGACCACTTGAAGATTGAGAGGAGTTGAAAACCATATTGACAAAAAGATATGTACCTTCACACTACACTAGGGACCTACAACAAAAGCTCCAAAGATTGAAGCAAGGAAACAAAAGTGTGGAAGACTATTTCAAAGAATTTGAAACTTTGAGGATAAGAGCCAACACAAAGGAGGATGAAGAAGCCCTCATAGCTAGGTTCCTCAATGGCCTAAGCTATGACATAAGAGATGTAGTTGAACTTCAACATTTCATGGACCTAGAAGAGTTGGTCCACCAAGCCTCAAAGGTGGAGCAACAAATCAAGAGAAAAAGCAACTACAAGAAGTACTCCTCATCTATGGATTCCTCATCATGGAAGCATAAAGACTCCTCAACTTGGAAGAATAGGTACAAGAGGGAGGGAGAATCAAGCAAAGAGGCCACGAGGCCTAAGGAAGGTAAGTCTTCTAACCCTTCTAAAGAAAAAAATTATTTTCCTTCTACCACTCCTTCTCATTCATCAAAGTGTTTTAAATGTTTAGGAAGAGGACACATTGCATCTAATTGTCCAAACAAAAGAGTAATGATTTCTAAAAGAAAAGATGCATATGAATCCCATTCCTCATCATATTCCTCCACCTCGCCATCTTCCTCTAGTAATGATGAAAGTGGTTGTGAGATGGCTCCCATGCAAGGAGACCTCCTAATGATTAGGAGACTCCTAGGAGTCAATGTGAAGGAAAATGATGAAACACAAAGGGAAAACATTTTCCACACAAGATGCTCTGTGGCGGGAAATGTTTGCTCTTTAATAATTGATGGTGGTAGCTGTAACACCTAAATAAGTTAATTAAGTAATTGATTAAATTATTTAAAGTGTTGCACTAATTTTAATTATATTGGGTTATAATGTGGTAACTATTTTATTGTGTTAGGGAGTGGTGGAAGCGATGGAAGGGGGGTGTAAAAAAACCTTTTGAGCCCAAAATATAAATAGACTAGGTTTAGTTGCATAGGAAGGAAAAGAAAGGAAAAACAAAAGAAGAAGAAAAGAAGGGGTGGTGCGCCGTGAGAGGAGAAAGAAAGGAGAAGAGAGAAACTTCTCAAGGTTGCTCAAGTTTGCTCAAGGAGGGACAGCCATTGTTATTTGCAAAGGAGAGGAAGGGAAAGCTTGCTATTTTGGGTGATTTTGGTGTTATTGGAGTCCTACGGTTTAAATTAAGGTAAGGGTGAGCGTTTCATTTAACATAATTGGGTATCGGTAGGGTTTATGGGGTTTAGTGCGTTAGCTAGTGTTGAATGAAATTGATGTTGTTTTGATATATATGATTGACTGAGTGTACTGGATGATTCTGAACAGTGATGTTTTGTGATTGTGAATTTTAAACCAATGGAAGAATCGATTGTTTTTCCTCCAAAGTGAAGATTGAAATCGATTCTGGGCTCTATACAGAAGCCAGAAATCGATTTCCTCCTTTAAACATGAGCTAGGAATCGATTTCCCACTTCCAATTTGGAAGGAAGGAATCGATTTCCCACTTCAAATTGGAAGCAAGGAATCGATTTCCCACTTCAAATTGGGAGCAAGGAATCGATTTCCCACTTCAAATTGAAGCTAGAAATCGATTTTCCCTTTAGAACGTGCTAGAATCGATTCCTCTTTGAAAATGAAGCCATGAATCGATTCCCTCCCTTAGAAATGAAAGCAAGGAATCGATTCCCCTTTAAAATAAAAACAAGGAATCGATTTCCCATTTTAGAAATGAAAGCTATGAGTCAATTCCTCTTTTGAAAACAAGTAGCTATAAATCGATTACTCTTTTGAACATTCTAGGTGTTTTTCCCGAATTGAAACATGACGATTCATAACAGAAAAATTTGTGATGCTATGTTATATAAATGAGTCTCGGTGAAATGTTATACTACTAGTGTACTAATTGACTATGGCTAGACTGTGGTTTACCACTAAGGTCAGAATTTCTTTCGCTGGCGTATTTACAAGGGCATCACTGAGAGCCTTGCAAAGGTGGCCAATGCCTGTTGCAAGTAGTATCAGTTACCTGAGTAATCCCATAGTCAATCAGTGCACTATTTTATGACACCCTAATCTAAAAGACAGATGAAGTATATATATGTACTGAATGATGATGAGGATATGTGTATTATGATTCGTGATTTTGATGATGTGTTATTTAAGATTGTGATGTGAATGACGAATACACTCTACGAGTGTTTTATGATGACATGCCTTGAGTGGTTATTTCTTTATGATGATGATGATGAGTACTCCGAGTGAGTGTTGATTGAGTTGCACATGTGTTATAGAGTCTCATGGCATGTGCATACTATGACTAATATTGATGATGTTATGCCTTGAGTGGTTTTTCTTCTATGATGAAGATATGCCTTGAGTGGTTTTTAAAGATGATATGGTACCATCATGCATATGCCCGCGTGTGGGTTGCATTTTCATACATAATCATAACTGTGAGTTGTTGCTGTTGTGATTGGAGCTGGTGTTGTGTATTTATGATGTGGTGATGATGATGATACCTTGTGATTGTCTGCTCTCATCCCTCTATTATGTATCTGATTATGTTCCATTGAAATTCTCACCCCTTCTGCTTGGAATGTTGCTCTATTGTGGCAACGCTGCAGGTACCCGCGAGTGAAGGACTTGTTGCCTTATTCTTTTAGTTTTTGGGATGTATTGTTGTGTCGCTCTCTGATACTGTAACACCTAGGAGCGTGGGTGGAGTTGGATAATTTGTTTAATAGTTGTATACTGATTTTTATTGTTACATTGAGACGTGTTTGAGAGTATTTGGTGAGTTGGTGTTTATGCCGCTGCGATTGTGTTTTATGAGGATGGGATTTTCCATAACTGATGTTTGATTGCACAAATTTGAAGAGTACATATTTGATGAGTTTTTAAGGAAGCTGTAGCATTTCTTTTCTATCAATTAAAACAATTTTTATTTTTGAAAAAGAATTACTCTGATAAATGACACGTAATATAAGGGTAGAAAAGGGGTGTTACAGTAGCTGTACTAATGTGGCTAGCTCTAGCTAGATTAGTCAATAAACTTTCTTTAAAAACAAATATTCATCCTAGGCCATATAAACTTCAATGGTTTGCAGAAAATGAGGAAATTTTGGTGGACAAACAAGTTTTGGTTTCTTTTAGCATTTGCAAGTATCATGATGAAATATTATGTGATTTTGTGCCTATGGATGCCGCCCATATCCTTTTGGGTAGGCCTTGGCAATTTGATAGAATGGTAGTTCATGATGGTAAATCTAACACTTTCACCTTTGTGAATAATAAACACAAAGTGATTCTTTTACCTCTTAGTCCCAAAGAAGTTTGTCATGATTAAATCATTTTGAAACAAAAAAGGGAACAAGAGAAAAATAGTGCAAAAAAAAAACCATCTTGAGTATCACTCCGTCTTGTGCCGCGGATTCCACTCCAAAAGTGGAGAGTTTGTTTATTATAGAGCATGTGGTTAGGAAAATCTTATTGGCAAGAAAACTCTTATATTTGCTTTATTGTAATGACTTGTGTTTGTCTTCTTCTCATGAGGTTTCCTCAAATGTTTTGGATTGTCTATTGCATAATTTTAATGATGTGTTCCCTAAGGATATACCCCAAGGCCTACCCCCTTTAAGAGGAATTGAGCACCAAATTGATTTGATTCCAAGTGCTTCTTTGCCCAATAGGCCTCCTTATAGGAGTAATCCGGAACAAACAAAGGAAATAGAAAGACAAGTCCAAAAGCTTGTGAGTAGTGGTTGGATTAGGGAAAGCCTCAGCCTTTGTGCCATGCCGGTCATCTTAGTCCCTAAAAAGGATGGATCTTGGTGTATGTGCACTAATTGTAACATCACCATTAAATATAGGCACCCAATACCTAGACTTGATGACATGCTTATGCTTGATGAGTTACATGATGCTTGCATTTTTTCCAAATAAAAAATAGAATGGCAGGACGGAACGGTGGTTGAGTCGTCGAGTTGAGTAACATTCGAGCTTTGTTACTCGTTTCTGATTTTTGTTTTCTGTTGCGCAAAGACTAGAATGGCGGGGCGGAACGATGTTTGCGACTTGCTTTGCCTTGCAGCTATCTTTGGAGTTGTGGGTAACATACCCAATGCTATTGGTGATGGAACGCGTAGTTTGGCTACGTTCGGCGTGAGAACCCTCCTACTTTTGAAGGCGGGTATAATCCGATGGTGCCCTTGGTGGCTAAGTGAGATGGAACGGATTTTCCGTGTCATGGATTGCACCGATGCTCGTAAGGTTCGCTATGGCACACACATGTTGAAGAAAGAGGCTTATGATTGGTGGAGGCAGCTAGTCGGGGTTGACGATCGCCAATGAGGAGATCACTGGGCGGTATTTGAGAGGAGTTCAAGAGGAAATACTATCCTAAGATGTCCGCGGAAAGAAAGAGGTGGAGTTTTGAGACTTGAGCAAGGTAGCATGATATGAATCGAGTATCTTTGCAAAATTCTATCGAGTTTGTCTAAGTTTTACCCACACTATGATGGAGAGGGTCTTTGAGTTCTCCAAATGCATCAAGTTTGAGAACGGGTTGCGTCTTTGATATTAAGAGAGCCATAGGGTATCAAGAAAATTCGTGTGTTCCTTTGTTGGTGAATAGCGCCGGGATCTTTGAGGAGGACAATAATGCCTTCTCCGAGTTATGAAGGAAAGGCAAAAGAATTTTTCGGGTCGTGGTAGGCCATATGAGGTGCCCGCTGTGGTAAGGGCAAAGGGAAGTTTGTTGGTAAATGCATTGGGTGGGTCTAAGCGAAGTGGGGAGATCTTTGCGGCCAGTGTTACTTGTTACACGTGTGGGAAAGTAGGCCATAAGAGTCCAGTTGTCCAAATAATGAGAAAAGAGATGTTACAAGTGTGGAAAAGAGGGACACATGGCTTCCAACCGTGATAAGAAGGAGGTGCTTTGTGCTTTAATTGTGGGGAGAGTGGTCACATCGATTACACACGTGTCCAAAGCCAAAGAAAGAGAAGTCCACTGGGAGAGTTTTTGCACTGGCAAGTTCAGAGGGACCCAATGAGATTAGAGGTACATGTTTCATCTATGGTACACCTTTAGTTGCTATTGTTGACACGGGTGCTACGCACTCTTTTATTATTCATTTGTCTTTGAAAAGTTGAATTTAGTGTTGTCTGCTTTGTGGAGAGGGGATGGTTATCGACACTCCAAATAAGGGTTCGATAACTACTTCTCTAATGTGTGCTAGGTGTCCTCTGTCGGTCTTCGGCAGAGATTTTCTGGTTGACCTTATCTGTTTACCATTGGGTGGGTTGGATGTGATTCCGGGGATGGACTGGTTAGTAGATAACCATGTACACATCAACTGCTTTCAACAAGTCTCATTAGCTTTCTCCTTCCGTAAGAGGAAGAGTGCATCTTCTTTGTCTGGCGATAAGTTGCGTGGGGGCAATGAAAGAGGGTGGTCGGTTGTTTGCTTTGATGGCGTCTATGTCTGCCGAGAACCAAGCCATAGTTGATGGGTTGCGGTGGTGTGTGAGTTCCACAAGTGTTTCTGATGAGATTCCTAGTGTGCCACCGCAGAGGAAGTTGAGTTTGGGATTGAGCTTGTGCTCGCACTCAGGCACGTGTCTATGGCACCGTCTGGGATGTCGGCTTAGAGTTATCCGAATCGAAGAAGCGGTAGAGGAGCTTCTTGAGAAGAAGTTTGTGAGGCCTAGTGTGTCACCATGGGGGCTCCAGCTTTGTTGGTTAAGAAGAAGGATGAGAGTATGCGTGCGTGCGTGGATTACGAGCAAATCAACAAGGTAACTATTAAAAATAAATATCCTCTTCCGAGGATTGATGATCCGATGGATCACCGGTGGGTGCTAAGGTTTTTAGCAAGATTGACTTGAGGCTCGGGTTATCATCGATCAAGGTGAAGGATGAAGACATCCGTAAGACCGCGTTCGGACGCGAGTATGGGCATTATGAGTACTCAGAATGCCGTTTGGTGTCACAAATGCATCGTGGGTGTTTATGGAGTACATGAACCTGGATCTTCCATAGCTATTTGGATCGGTTTGTGGTTGTGTTTATTGATGATATACTGGTGTACTCTAAGTCTGAGGAGGAACACGCAGAGCACTTGAGATTAGTGCTAGAGGTGCTGAAAGAAAGGAAGCTTTATGCTAAGTTATCAAAGTGTGAGTTCTGGCTGAAAGAGGTAAGCTTCTTGGGTCACATTATCTCTGGTGATGGTATAGCTGTGGACCCAGCTAAGGTTGATGCCGTGTTGCAGTGGGAGAGCCCAAAGTCTGCGACTGAGATTAGGAGTTTCTTGGGGTTGGCTGGTTACTACAGGAGGTTTATTGAGGGGTTCTCTAAGCTAGCCCTTCCGTTGACCCAATTGACCTGTAAGGGAAGAGCTTTTGTGTGGGGCGCCAAGTGTGAAGAGAGCTTCCAAGAGTTGAAAAGGAGGTTGACAACATCTCCGGTGCTAGTGTTGCCTGTGCCGGATCAACCTTTTGTTGTATACTGTGATGCTTCCAAGATGGGTTTGGGAGGTGTATTGATGCAGGATGGGAAGGTAGTTGCTTATGCGTCCCGGACAGTTGAGGATACATGAGAAGAACTATCCTACTCATGATTTGGAACCGGCCGCTTGTGTTTCTTGTTTGAAGATTTGGAGGCACTATCTCTATGGTACCGCATTTGAGGTGTTCGGTGATCACAAGAGTTTGAGGTACTTGTTTGACCGTAAGAGCCGAATATGAGACAGCAGGCGTTGGTTAGAGTTCTTTGAAAGATTACGATTTCGGCTTGAACTATCATCCCGGCAAAGCTAATGTCGTGGCTGATGCTTTAAGTCGGAAAACTTTACATATGTCAGCAATGATGGTGAAGGAATTGGAGTTGATTGAGCAATTCCGTGATTTGAGTCTGGTTTGTGAGGTGACACCGCAGAGTGTCAGGCTGGGTATGCTGAGGATTGATAATGACTTCTTGATTAATATCAGAGACGCCCAGAAACTGGATGTGAAACTGGTGGATTTGTTGGTTGCGGGTGATCAGGCAGTGGATGGGGATTTCAGGTTGGATTCCCAGGGAGTATTGAGATTCAGGGACAGGATATGTGTTCCTGATGATGCCGATATGAAGAGAATGATACTTGAGGAGAGCCATAGGAGCAAGTTAAGTATTCATCCAGGTGCCACGAAAATGTACCATGATTTGAAGAAACTGTTTTGGTGGCCTGGCATGAAGAAGGATGTGGCACAATTTGTATATGCATGTTTGACTTGCCAGAAGTCAAAGATTGAGCACCGGAAGCGGCAGGGTTGATGCAACCGTTGGAGATTCCGGAATGGAAGTGGGACAAGGCATTTCCATGGACTTTGTGACAGGGTTGCCAAACACTGTGCGAGGGTTTGACTCTATTTGGGTGATTGTGGATAGGTTGACCAAGTCTGCTCACTTTATTCCTATCAACATCACCTATCCTGTGCCTAGATTGGCTGAGATATACATTCGGTGATCGTGAAGTCGCATGGGGTTCCAAGAGCATTGTGTCGGATAGAGACCCAAGATTTACTTGGAGTTTTGGGGGAGCTTGCGGAGGCTTTGGGGTCGAGATTGAGGTGAGTTCAACATCATCCTCGGTGATGGATGAGACGGAGAGAACCATCCGATCCTTGGAGGATCTCCCGAGAGCTTGCGTGCTAGAGCAGGAGGTGCGTGGGATACACACCTTCCACCGATTGAGTTCACTTATAATAACAAATACCATTCGAGTATAGGGATGGCTCCTTTTGAGGCAATTTGTATGGGCGGAGGTGTAGGACTCACAGTTGTGTTGGCATGAGTCCGGTGAGAGTGTCGTTCTTGGACCGGGTTGGTTAGGAGACTACAGAGAAGGTTAAGATGATCGGGAGAAAATGAAAGAGTCCTGTAGTCGGCGAGAAAAGTTATCATGATAGGAGGAGAAAGGACTTGGAATTTCAGTGGGTGAGCATGTATTCACGAGGTCACGCCTATGACGGTGTTGGGCGTGCAATCGAAAGCGAAGAAGTTGACTCCTAGATTTATTGGACCGTACCAAATCACCGAGAGGGTAGGAAAAGTTGCTTATAGGGTGGCTCGCCACCTAATCTTCGAACTTGCACGATGTATTCCACGTGTCACGGCTTCTAAGTATATTCCGAACTGTCTCATGTGATTCACATGGATGATGTAGAGGTGCGTGAGAATCTCACGGTGGAGACGATGCCGGTGAGGATTGATGATAGAGAGGTGAAGGTGTTGAGAGGAAAGACATTGCATTGGTCAAGGTAGTGTGGTTGAAATTTCTTTGGTGAGAGCATGACTTGGGAGCTAGAGAGCGCGGGATGAGGAGTCCTATCCAGAGCTATTTGACTTCGGTATGAATTTCGAGGACTAAATTTCCTAAGTGGGGAGAGTTGTAACACCTAAATAAGTTAATTAAGTAATTGATTAAATTATTTAAAGTGTTGCACTAATTTTAATTATATTGGGTTATAATGTGGTAACTATTTTATTGTGTTAGGGAGTGGTGGAAGCGATGGAAGGGGGTGTAAAAGGGCCCAAACCTTTTGAGCCCAAAATATAAATAGACTAGGTTTAGTTGCATAGGAAGGAAAAGAAAGGAAAAACAAAAAAGAAAAAAAAGAAGGGGGTGGTGTGCTTGTGAGAGGAGAAAAGAAAGGAGAAGAGAGAAACTTCTCAAGGTTGCTCAAGTTTGCTCAAGGAGGGGCACTATTGTTATTTGCGAGAAGGAGAGGAAGGAAAGCTTGCTATTTTGGGTGATTTTGGTGTTATTGGAGTCCTACGGTTTAAATTAACGTAAGGGTGAGCGTTTCATATAACATAATTGGGTATCGGTAGGGTTTATGGGGTTTAGTCGTTAGCTAGTGTGTTGAATGAAATTGATGTTGTTTTGATATATATGATTGGTAGTGTCTTGGATGATTACGAATGTGATGTTTTGTGATTGTGAATTTTAAACCAATGGAAGAATCGATTGTTTTTCCTCCAAAGTGAAGATTGAAATCGATTCTGGGCTCTATCTGAAGCGAAAATCGATTTCCTCCTTTAAACATGAGCTAGGAATCGATTTCCCACTTCCAATTTGGAAGGAAGGAATCGATTTCCCACTTCAAATTGGAAGCAAGGAATCGATTTCCCACTTAAAATTGGGAGCAAGGAATCGATTTCCCACTTCAAATTGAAGCTAGAAATCGATTTTCCCTTTAGAATGAAGCTAGGAATCGATTCCCTCTTTGAAAATGAAGCCATGAATCGATTCCTCCTTAGAAATGAAAGCAAGGAATCAATTCCCCACTTTAAAATAAAAACAAGGAATCGATTTCCCATTTTAGAAATGAAAGCTATGAGTCAATTCCTCTTTTGAAAACAAGTAGCTATAAATCGATTACTCTTTTGAACATTCTAGGTGTTTTTCCGAATTGAAACATGACGATTCATAACGAAAAAAATTTGTGATGCTATGTTATCTAAATGAGTCTCGGTGAAATGTTATACTATTAGTGTACTAATTGACTATGGCTAGACTGTGGTTTACCACTAAGGTCGAAATTTCTTTCATTGGCGTATTTACAAGGGCATCACCGAGAGCATTGCAAAGGTGGCCAATGCCTCATTGCAAGTAGTATCGCTTACTACGAGTAATCCCATAGTCAATCGATGCACTATTTTATGACACCCTAATCTAAAAGACAGGATGAAGTATATATATGTACCGAATGATGATGAGGATATGTGTATTATGATTCGTGATTTTGATGATGTGTTATTTAAGATTGTGATGTGAATGATTTAATACACTCTACGAGTGTTTTATGATGACATGCCTTGAGTGGTTATTTCTTTATGATGATGATGATGAGTACTCAGAGTGAGTGTTGATTGAGTTGCACATGTGTTATAGAGTCTCATGGCATGTGCATACTATGACTAATATTGATGATGTTATGCCTTGAGTGGTTTTTCTTCTATGATGAAGATATGCCTTGAGTGGTTTTAAAGATGATATGGTACCATCATGCATATGCCCGCGTGTGGGTTGCATTTTCATACATAATCATAACCGTGAGTTGTTCTTTGTTGTGATTGGAGCCGGTGTTGTGTATTTATGATGTGGTGATGATGATGATACCTTGTGATTGTCCGCTCTCATCCTCTATTATGTATCCGATTATGTTCCATTGAAATTCTCACCCATACGCTTGGAATGTTGCTCTATTGTGGCAACGCCGCAGTACCATCGCGAGTGAAGGACTTGTTGCCTTATTCTTTTAGTTTTTGGGATGTATTGTTGTGTCGCTTCTCTCGATCTTCGTAACACCTAGGAGCGTGGGTGGAGTTGGATAATTTGTTTAATAGTTGTATACTGATTTTTATTGTTACATTGAGACGTGTTTGAGAGTATTTGGTGAGTTGGTGTTTATGCCGCTGCGATTGTGTTTTATGAGGATGGGATTTTCCATAATCGATGTTTGATTGCACAAATTTGAAGAGTGCATATTTGATGAGTTTTAAGGAAGTCAGTAGCATTTCTTTTCTATCAATTAAAACAATTTTTATTTTTGAAAAAGAATTACTCTGATAAATGACACGTAATATAAGGGTAGAAAAGGGGTGTTACAGTAGCTGTACTAATGTGGCTAGCTCTAGCTAGATTAGTCAATAAACTTTCTTTAAAAACAAATATTCATCCTAGGCCATATAAACTTCAATGGCTTGCAGAAAATGAGGAAATTTTGGTGGACAAACAAGTTTTGGTTTCTTTTAGCATTTGCAAGTATCATGATGAAATATTATGTGATTTTGTGCCTATGGATGCCGCCCATATCCTTTTGGGTAGGCCTTGGCAATTTGATAGAATGGTAGTTCATGATGGTAAATCTAACACTTTCACCTTTGTGCATAATAAACACAAAGTGATTCTTTTACCTCTTAGTCCCAAAGAAGTTTGTCATGATCAAATCATTTTGAAACAAAAAAGGGAACAAGAGAAAAATAGTGCAAAAAAAAAACCATCTTGAGTATCACTCCGTCTTGTGCCGCGGATTCCACTCCAAAAGTGGAGAGTTTGTTTATTAGAGAGCATGTGGTTAGGAAAATCTTATTGGCAAGAAAACTCTTATATTTGCTTTATTGTAATGACTTGTGTTTGTCTTCTTCTCATGAGGTTTCCTCAAATGTTTTGGATTGTCTATTGCATAATTTTAATGATGTGTTCCCTAAGGATATACCCCAAGGCCTACCCCCTTTAAGAGGAATTGAGCACCAAATTGATTTGATTCCAAGTGCTTCTTTGCCCAATAGGCCTCCTTATAGGAGTAATCCGGAACAAACAAAGGAAATAGAAAGACAAGTCCAAAAGCTTGTGAGTAGTGGTTGGATTAGGGAAAGCCTCAGCCTTTGTGCCATGCCGGTCATCTTAGTCCCTAAAAAGGATGGATCTTGGCGTATGTGCACTAATTGTAGGGCCATCAATAACATCACCATTAAATATAGGCACCCAATACCTAGACTTGATGACATGCTTATGCTTGATGAGTTACATGGTGCTTGCATTTTTTCCAAAATTAATTTAAAGAGTGGGTACAATCAAATAAGGATCAAAGAAGGAGATGAATGGAAAACCGCTTTTAAGACCAAATTTGGGCTTTACGAGTGGTTGGTCATGCCTTTTGGCTTGACTAATGCCCCTAGCACTTTTATGCGTTTGATGCATATCATCGTCGCTAGCTAGATGCATATGAAGCATGTGACTCCATGAACAATTCATCAACCACAACCAATCACATCATGTATGAATTGACATCGTCACTACATCGTCGCTACATCGTCATTACATCGTCGCTACATCGTCTCTACACCGTCACTTTGATACAATGGCCGAAGCCCATATCCGTCATTTAATTCTCAAACACCTCATCAATAGCGCTATGGCTAACATCACCACACCGGTCACTAGCTCTATGGCTAACATCAGACCCATCGGTCACTAGCTCTATGGCTAACATCAAACCCATCGGTCACTAGCTCTATGGCTACATCAATACATCGGTCAACAACTCTATGGCTAACTTCAACCTCACCGGACACATCGACACCAAAATCAATAGCCCTATGGCTAACTTCAACCTCACCGGCACATCAACACCAAAAGTAGTGGACTACACTGTCACTACAAGGACCCAACCATCACATATGGACCAAAACGTCACCTAAGGACCAAACGTCACCTAAGGACCAACTGGCTTCACTATTCAACAACTTAGACGTACTCGACACCCAAACAGCACCCAAAATTGGCCTGGCAGCAACCTGCGCTACACTGGCATCAACACAGCACCTCGGCACACTCACACTGCACCTCGGCACACACACACTACCCTTCGTCACACCACACTGCACTTTGGCGCACCACACTGCACATCGGCACACCTACACTACCATTCGTCACACCACACTGCACTTTGGCGCACCACACTGCACCTCGGCACACCTACACTACCCTTCGTCACACCACACTGCACTTTGGCGCACCACACTGCACCTCGGCTTATCCACACCTCGGTATACATACGCTACAGTTCGGCAACTACACTTCGATATACATCTATAGTTCGGCAACTACACTTCAGGTCACATACACTTACACTTCGTCACCTACACTTCGTCTTATACACACTACACCTCTACATCTTTACTTCGACTTAGAGACACTACACCTTGATACATCTCCAATTCAACACACTTATACTTCGACAACACCTGATTCGACATCCATAGTACACTTCACTCCATTACATCTACACCTCAACACATACACCTCGGTATATATACACTATACGTCGACAACTACACTTCGCTCCAAATGGACTACACCTCAACCACTACACTTCGACTTAGATACACACCACTTCGACTTAGATACACTACACCTCGACAGTACTAGATTCGACATACTCACACTTCACTTCATTACATTAGTCACTCACCTCGATTACTCTACCTCGGTACTACACTACCTCAGTTACACTACTTCACTTGACCATCATTCACCTTGCCACACTTCCTCACTTAACCATTACTCACCTCGGTACTACACTACCTCGGCTACACTACTTCACTTACACTCCTTCACTTCACCATCACTCACCTCGGTTACACTACCTCGGTTACACTAGCTTTGACATCCATATACTACGACACACACCCTTACGCTGACACACTTATGCTTCTCGGCACACCCTTACTTCAACTCACTATCATTCGACGCACACATCCTACAACGCACCTACCCTTCTCGGCACACAGTAATACTTCACTTCGAATGGCGCAACACCTCACCTCGACACAGGCACACCACTTCACTTCGGATGGCGCAACACTTCACTTCAACACAGGCGCACCACTTCACTTCGAATGGCGCAACACTTCACTTCGACACAAGCGCACCACTTCACTTCGAATGGCGCAACACCTCACTTCGACACAGGCGCACCACTTCACTTCGAATGGCGCACTAGACGCCTAACTCTCATCTTCCCTCTTCTCTTTGATTCTCATACTATGATCAAACTTAACCCACAATTACTACAACACATATTCATTCAAATATTGTCCAACACACATCAAAATAACCACTAAGGTGACAACACCAAAATGGCGCCCTTGCGCCTAGGGTTCCTCAGACCCATTTTCTTTTCTAGGTCTTACATATGACCAATCATTAACAATACAATCACACAACAAGCAACACAAACAACTCACAAATCATCCTAGAGTCTAACTCACACATAACACTCATCATATACTCTATTATAGGTGAAAGAGAGCCCCCATACCTTATTGAAGAAACTAACACTCTCTCTACCAAGAATCACCAACCATCACCAACAATCCAGCTTCTCTTCCCTGAATTTGAGCTCTCCACGCCAATCTCCTCTCTTCTTCTTCTTCGAGCCATCGCCCTCTCTCTCTCTCTACTCTCTTACTTTACTCTTTGACTTTTCTTTACTTTGATTACAAATGAGCTCTCTCATCATCGACACCTCAACTTAACACATTAACATGGGCCTAATTCATGGACCTCTATTCACACCTCCTCCATTACTTGCACTACTCCCTCTTTTAATTAAATTACCACTCACTTTTTACTAACCACCACTCCTCATTTAAATCAAATACCCTATCATTATTTTAATTTAACCAACCAATATACCACTTAATTAAATAAATACTTGAATTATTTTTGGGGCGTTACAACTCTCCCCCACTTAGAATATTTTCGTCCTCGAAAATCTCATCAATCACATGAACACGTCAATTCCATCAATCTTATTCCTGCTTCCAACTATCAACAACGCCTTCTTGTACACTAAGTACTAGGACATACACACCTCTCTACGCCCTTACCATGTAACGAAACTCTATTCTCAGGGTCACCAAAGTCTCGCTCGATTATCCAAACACCATTAATCTACCGTTAGGGAACTACACTATAGCAATTACTTAAAGTACTAGTGCTCATCTCTTATGTCAATCTATATCCAAACTACAAACAATGCCCTCCTCATCTCTGCATTCCTATTCCTCGCACTGAATTCTAATCCTTTAGTCACCAAAGTTACACACGACCACCCAAATCCTATATAGGTACTTATTCGACTACCATACTTTTAATAACAATTATCCTACCTCAGGTTTCCCAGAAACCGCATTTCTAAACTCTTTCCAAAAAGGCATGCATTATCACTTTGCATGAACTTCAAACTCAAAGTGTCGATCCTTATCTTTACATCTCCCTACTATCAACCCCCAACTCAAAACACAAACATCCATAAGGCACCTATTTATCTAAAAATTAAGAGTCAACCAAACTTGCACACACCACTCAATTAATCAAGTTGAAATTAGTACATATCCAAAATTTATAGTAACTACGAGTTATTGTCACCTCTTTCATTGGGGATGAGTTATTGGGGTGATCAGTCCCTCCTACTCACGCAACCAATTAGTTAAGGTCACAAAACTACGTCTTTTCAAATTTACACATACCACACTGAAAGACTTTTAACGCAGTCTAGAGTGCGAAGGCGTCGTCACGACTCCCACTCTTTGACGTCGTGAAAACCCTTCTAATCACACATATCTCAAAGATACAAACAACAGTCACAAACAACTACAAGCATTGCTACAACCATCAGTTACTTATTTTAATTTCACCTATCTCAATGATACAATCAACAGTCGCAAGCACATGTTGTATTTCAGCATGCTATGATACAATCATCAGTCCCAGGAACATGTTGTATTCCAGCATGCTATGATGCCTAGGAGATGTTTGATAAAATGTTTGAATGAATTATGAGTAGATATATGATGGGTATTATGTTGGATTTAGGCTCTATGTTCTTGTCTTGATTGCTTTGAATGTGTATTTGATGATTGATGAATGTATTAGGGTTGTTTGAAATTGTTGCGTGATGGTTGAACATGATGAGTTTCACTTGTTTACGGTTTTGTGCACTTTCTGGACACTGTTCGGTTTTTCGAGAACTGGTACTGTTTGTTTGATCCAAAAATTATGTGGCTGATTGTTTTGAAAATAGACTTAACACCGGTCGTTTTGGCGCTGGTTTCGTTAAATTTGGAGTTGTATAGCTCGAGTTATAGGCAATACAAGTTAGGTTAAAATTCTGGAAACGTTTTGGGTATGGGTTCAGTATTTCGGTAACTGGGAACGTTGTATTGACGGAAAAATTATGTGGCTTACTTTTCTGGAAAATAGACTTAATGCTTGTTAATGTGGCACTGGTTTGGTTGCATGTAGAGTTGTGTAGCTCGAAATATGAATTCCACAAGTTAAGGTAAGATTCTGGAAACAATCTGGACATAGGGTCAGTGTTTTGGCTATTACGTTTTCAAAAGAACTCCTTTTCGAACGAATCCAATTTATTTGAAAACTAAACAGAATTTGCTCCAGTTTATGCACATGTTTCATGCAATTTGATTGAGTTTTGGTCATTTTAGAACTGCTTGAATTTGAAGGACGAAACCGCCTCTTTTGAAACTAGTATGTGTATTTTTGAAAACTGTACCTATTGAACACTCTCCTTCAAAAACTGAACTTAGGGATAGGAAATAGACCCATAGGGCTTTCCAACGAGTATTTATTTGTCGAAATCCGATGTCGTTTACTATTTTAATTAATTCGCGAAGTAGGTGCACTGCTTTGTAGGAAATTCAGCATTGTGCGCTCGTATTCTTTGTCATCTTTGTTGTCTTTGTTTTTATGTTCTTTGTCATCTTTGTTGTGTTGTTTTATGTTCTTTGTCATCTTTGTTTTATGTTGTTGTCATCTTTGGTGTGCTGTTTTTATGTTCTTTGTCATCTTTATCGTTCTTTGTTTTTATGTTGCCGCACGTTGTTGTCGTCTTCTTTATTCTGCCGCTTTTATGTCGCCGTTACGTCGTGGCGCAACACAAGTTCTTGCCAGCGTTGATTATGGTGTTGTTTGGCGCCAAGCGTGAATGTGTTGTTGTTGGCGTTATTGCGAGCGCCGATTTGCGGCCATGGCGCAAAGATTGTGCGCCTGTGTTTAGGAGCAGGGCGCCAGTTTTGGCAGCCCATGGCGCAGCATTGTGCGCCTGTGTCTAGGTGAAGGGTGCCAATTTTGGCTGCCCATGGCGCAGGGGGATGCGCCTGTGTCTAAGTGCAGGGCGCCAGTTTGGCTGCCCTGTGTGCTGATGTCTAAGTTGGTGTTGTTTTAGTCCATAGGTGTTGTTTTAGTCCCTTGGTGTTGTTTTAGTCCTTTGGTGCTGTTTTAGTCCTTTGGTGCTGCCTTAGTCCTTGGTGTTGCGTTTAGTCCTTGTGGTGCTGTTTTAACGGGGTTGTATACCAACTGGTGTGAATAAATATTGGTGAATGGGGTCTATAACCTTCTTTGGTGTTGGTGAGTCAATAAGACTATTGGTGAGCATGCTATTGCATAATTTTGGTGATTTTGGTGTATATGGTGCATTGTCATGGTGTCGCATAATCATATGCATTTTTGGTGAGTAGGTGTTGCGTTAAAAACACACTCAGAGCAAGTGTACTCTTTCGCAGAAGTAGTATAAAAGATTATCTTATCCACAGGGATTAATTAGCAAGTACCAAACTAATCGAGATTATAAATTGTTTAGACGAACAAATAGTTTGAGTGTTGTAGAAACTAAAATAAAAAGCATAAATAGCAAGAACTAAAATACAAGTTAAATAAATGGTGAGAGGCCTAGGATCACAGTTTCACTTGCAAGCTTTGATTCCCCTATGTCTAACCCTACCTGAATTCTCTTATTTTACTTAATTACCAATCCCTTTACTAAAACGATTAATCCGTTTGGTCATTCGCGATTAGTATTCTTTTTCCTAAATTAACCCTCTTTTGGTCATGCAAGAATTTAAATTCAGGAAAAGCATAAAGAGCAAAAAGGTTGAATGATTGGAAGACTAAATTATGGTTTGGTCATGCCCTAATTATAGCCCCAATTATCCTATAGGTCCACCAACTAATTGCAGTACGGTCGCTGATCAACTAATTGATTATAAACATGCAAAGGGTAGCTAATCCTAATCATGTGATAAAAACAATAGGACAATATCAATTAAAATAAAAACAGGAATTCAAACTAGAAATTAGAACATAAAAAGGTCTCTAATCATGCAAGATTCACCTAAGATCCTAGAAAAGGATTTAGCTATCCATAGTGTTCAAGAACATTGGAATAAAATTTGAAGTCATGAATTACAGAATATAAAAATAACCCGGAGATTGAGTAAATTCTGATCCTGTATTCAGTCTCTGTATTTTGCTCCAAAGCTCTCTCACGATGTCAAAAACTGGTACCCAAAACTCTTCTCTTATGTGCGCTGCTACTGTTGTTGGACGTGTGCGGCGCTTTCTTTCTCAATCACGTTACAGCTCTCTCTCTCTCTCTCACTGTTACTGTAGCGTCCCTTCTGATTCGGCGACTGTGTTATCTCCTTTTTTTCTCTGCTGTTGCAGCACTCTTGTATATATGTGAGGTGTGCAGCTCTCCTTTCCTTCAAATCACGTTTCCTCCCTTTAATTCTCTCCTAGGGTTGCGTGTTCCTTCCTTTCAATTCATAGGCTGGATCTTCATACAATTGGGCCTTGTTAGCTTAATTATTTATTTTCTTTCTTCAACCTCCCCTTATATATATATATATATATATATATATATATATATATATATATATTTTTGCATGTCCTCAAGCAAATTCTCTGGCTCAAAAAACTTTTTAAATAAGTAATAGAGATAGCCAAATAAGGAACCCAAGACGCACAATGACAGACAATAGATAATACATCACATATGAGGTGTCAAAAGGTTGTCCAATTAGAGGCTCATGTCCCTGAATAATACATTTTTGAGAACAATGGCACTCGCTCACAATCTCTCTAAGTGTTTAGGGACTAGTAAAAATATACACTCAAGTTTCAACAAAATGCACATTACCATAAGTTTGTAATTTGACCAAATCTCCACTAAATAGTTCACATGCATTCAAAAGATGGGGTTTCATGGGTTGTAATGGGGCCATGGTGAATTCATGTAGGGGAGGAAATAAGAAGAGGGAGATAATCAAATGGCTAAAAGAAAAAATAAGAAGCAAACAGTAACCATTGAAACCAAATATGGAGCTCCTATCTATTTTACAATATTATTTTTTTGTCCAATCTCCAACTTAATTTCACTTTCATTCTTCACTCTTCTTCTATTGAATCAGCTCTCTTTGATTTACCTTCTCCTTTGAGTAGACCCTTTTTTTTTTATTTTGGATTTGCCCTTTGGCTCTTTCATTCTTTTTTTCTTAGGAGGAAAAGGTAAGTACATGAAAACTTCTATTTTGTTTCATTTGTAGGAAGATATTCTTGTAAGCACATGAATCACTCCTTTTGTTTCTTCATCCTAACAAGATAGACAACTAAAGTATGGGACAAAATTTCAGTCCTGACAATATAGATCATTAAAATATAGGACGTAGTTGTAATTTTCAATAGTTGCTCCACATTCAATTTCAATTGGTTACCAAAAGAAGAAAAAAGAAAAATATATCTGGGTACCAAAGAACAAAAAATATAACAATGAGGCTCAAAGGGGGCAACTAAGGGATAAATTCAACAAACAACTCTGTGGCCAGAAAAATACCTATATTCCCCAAATCTTTTACATGATGCAAATCAATTTTCGCCTTGAAATGGTCAAAAGACAAATTCTAGAATGTAGCAAAGTGGGAAACACACTCATAGAAAGAAAAAGGGGTAAAAATTTATGATTTAGTATCAATCCCCTTATGAAGGCTCAGATCTCACATTTAGAAGCTAGTTCACAAAAAGTACTCAGGAGGGACAAATGCTAATTATCAGATTCCTAAGGACATCCTCACAGTTACAATTAAGCACAAGTCTGTCATGTAAATTAATTATGGGATCCCTTAAAGACATAATATCTATTTTTTTTTAATTTACGCATAATTCATGCAAAACAAGCCAGAAAAATGCTATCAACATATTTAGTGGGTATGTGCATCAATATAGATCAAGTGACAAAATATACTTTCCTCCCCCACACTAGCATGAAGCATAGTCCTCAATACAAAATATCAAATTGGCACAAAAAGAAATAAATGAGAGAGAGAGAGTAAGAGTGACTTCCCTGAGAGAGCTTTGCAAACTGAGTTAATTCCTAAATAAAATAGAAAAACAAACAAACAAAAGTCAGAGAAAATAAAATACAGGTTGCCTCCTGCGAAGCGCTTATTTAACGTCCCGAGCCTGACGGTACTACGGTCAATCCTTGAGGCCAGTGACATAGCTCACTTGGAGCAACCCTTCCTCAAAATGCTTCACACGCCGACCATTGACCTTAAAAGTGGTACCATCTTCATGAGATACCTCAAGCACTCCATAAGGAAAAACTTGAGTAACAGTGTAGGGTCCATACCACCTAGAGCGCAACTTTCCTGGAAAAAGATGCAAACGTGAGTTATAAATTAAAATCTTCTCACCAACATGGAACTCTCAAAGTGCTTTATGCTCTAATTCAACAGGCAAATGACATGCTTTTCCAAAAACAAGACGGTAAGGAGACATCCCAATGGGGGTTTTAAAAGCAGTTCTGTAGGCCCATAGTGCATCATCAAGTTTCAAAGACCAATCTTTTCTTGATGCACTAACTGTCTTCTCTAAAATCCTTTTTAACTCTCTGTTTGAAATTTCAACTAGTCCACTGGTTTGTGGGTGGTAAGGAGTTGCTACCTTATGAGTGACACCATATTTGCTCAAAAGATTTTCAAATTGTTTATTGCAGAAATGAGTGCCACCATCACTAATAATAGCTCGGGGAGTGCCAAATCTGGTAAAAATATTTTTCTTTAAAAATCTCACTACTACCCGAGCATCATTAGTGGGTAAGGCTACAACTTCTACCCACTTAGACACATAATCTACAGCAACAAGAATATATTGATTTGAAAAAGATTTAGGGAATGGCCCCATAAAGTCAATACCCCATACATCAAATATCTCACAAACCAAAATATTGTTTAGGGGCATCTCTTGACGCCTAGAAATATTGCCACTCCTTTGACAACTATCACAAGCTTCCACAAATTCATGAGCATCTTTAAATATAGTAGGCCAATAAAAACCAGCTTGTAAAACCTTATATGCAGTTCTATTTGGGCCAAAGTGGCCACCTACCTCTTTAGAATGAGAATGCTCAAGGATAGAAGTTACCTCATCCATAGGCACACAACGCCTTATTACCTTGTCTCCACATACTTTAAATAGGTAAGGGTCATCCCACAAGTAGTCTCTAGCATCAGAAATTAATTTCTTCTTTTGTTGAAATGAAAAATCAGGTGGAACAACCTTACCCACCAAGTATTTGACAATATCTGCAAACCAAGGAACAGTAGAAATAGCTAAGAGTTTCTCATCAGGGAAAACCTCCTTGATCTCCCCATCATTTGAGGCCTGCATCACACTATGGTCGAGCCTTGAGAGGTGGTCAGCTACAAAGTTCTCTGAGCCTTTCTTGTCTCTAATCTCCAAGTCAAACTCTTGTAATAATAAAATCCACCTGATTAATCTGGGTTTGGCATTCTGCTTTCCAAGCAAATATCTAATAGCAGCATGATCAGTATAAACAATAACTTTAGAAAGAACAAGGTAATGACGAAACTTGTCAAATGCAAATACTACAGCTAGCAACTCTTTCTCTGTGGTAGTGTAATTTCTTTGAGCATCATCAAGAGTGCGACTAGCATAATAAATGGTATAGAATACCTTATTTCTTTGTCCCAAAACAGCCCCCACAGCGGTATCGCTAGCATCACACATAATTTCAAAGGGAAGCGACCAATCGGGGGCAACAACAATAGGGGCACTAATTAATTTTTCCTTTAAACAATTAAAAGCCTTCAAACAAGTGTCAGAAAAATCAAAAGTGGTCTCCTTAACCAAGAGGTCAGTCATAGGCTTTGCAATTTTTGAAAAATCTTTAACAAACCTTCTATAGAAACCAGCATGGCCTAAGAAACTACGAACCCCTTTAATGAATCAAAGTGGGGGCAACTTTGCAATTACCTCCACCTTTGCGGGATCGACTTCAATGCCTTTAGTGGACACCTTGTGTCCCAGAATAATGCAATCTTGTACCATAAATTGGCACTTCTCCCAATTGAGCACTAAATTAGTATCCCTGCATCTCTGCAACACTGAATTTAAGTTATGTAAACAATCCTCATAAGAGGATCCAAAAACAGTAAAGTCATCCATGAATATCTCAATGCGTTTTTCAACCAAGTTAGAAAAAATAGCCATCATGCATCTTTGGAAAGTGGCAGAAGCATTACATAAACCGAATGACATCCTTTTATATGCAAATGTTCCATATGGGCAAGTAAAAGTAGTTTTTTCTTGATCCTCAGAAGCCACTGGTATTTGCAAATAATCGGAATATCCATCCAAACAACAATAATAATCATGTCCTGCCACTCTCTCAAGCATTTGATCAATAAAGGGAAGGGGGAAGTGATCTTTCCGGGTGGCATCATTTAATTTTCTATAATCAATGCACATACGCCACCCTGGTAGTTTTTCTAATCGCAATTAATTCATTTTTATCATTTTCCATCACAAATAGTACCTCCCTTTTTAGGAACACATTGAACAAGACTTACCCACTTACTATCAGAGATAGGATAGATGATACCTGCATCAAGAAGCTTAATTACTTCCTTTTTTACCACCTCTTTCATGTTAGGATTAAGGCGGCGTTGAGGTAGTGCTCGAGGTTGGTATTCATCCTCCATGTAGATCTTGTGAGTGCAAATTGAGGGACTGATGCCTTTTATATCATGAATTGACCATCCAAAGGCCTCTTTGTTGGCCCTTAATACCCTCAAAAGCTTATCCTCCATGGTGTCTGTCAAATCTGCAGCAATAATAACAGGCAAGGAGGAAGGGGGGGTGCAAGAAAGCATATTTTACATTTGAAGGAAGAGGCTTTAATTCAAGCTCAGGAGCCTCTTCAATTGAAGGTTTGGGATTTGAAGTGTTACCCCATTCCAGTTCCTCAAATCTATGGTTACTACAAATTTTTGAGGGTGGTGAGCTTGCAAAAACATTAAGAACTCTTCTTCCTCACCACCTGCGAAGATGCCAAGTCCTGCGCAAAGTAAGTACTTTTCTAGAGGATCCCGAATTCTAAAATCATCAAAATCGCGAGGTAATCACATCATTAATATCTCTAGCTTGAATAAAATTACAAGAAGCAAATGAGGAGGGATTTTTAATGAATTCAAGACTTGAAATACAACTTCCTCATCTCCAAGTCTCAAAGTCAATTTTCCTCACAAACAAAGAATTAAGCTTTTTCCTATAGCTAAGAAAGGACGCCCCAAAATAATTGGGACTTCCTCATCTTCTTCCATATCCAAAACAACAAAATCAGTAGGGAAAATAAACTTATCAACCTTAACTAAAACATCTTCCACCACTCCATGGGGGTGGGCAATGGATCTATCAGCTAGGTGCAAGGTGATGTTAGGAGGATGGGGTTCCTGCAAACCAAGCTTTCTAAAAACAGATAAAGGCATTAAATTTATACTTGCTCCTAAATCACATAATGCCTTTTCAAAATGAGAGTTACCATTTGTACAAGGGATAGTAAAAATACCTGGATCTTTAAGCTTAGGTGTCAACTTTTTTAAAACTATAGCAGAACATTCCTCATTAAGCCTAACTGTCTCAAAGCCTTCCAACTTCCTTTTGTTAGAAATAATTTCTTTTAAAAATTTGGCATATTTAGGCATTTGAGCAATAGCTTCAGCAAAAGGAATGTTAATATGCAATTTTCTAAATATTTCAAGAAATCTAGCAAATTGCTTATCATTCTGCTCATTTTTAAGTCTTTGAGGATAAGGAACATTTACCTTTGCTTGCTCATATTTCTCCCTTTCCTTTTTGCTTTCCTCAGAAGTGCTCCCCTCAGTAGGAGCTTGTATTTCTTTCTCGGGCGCCCGCCCATCTTGATTGTTTTCTTGAACCAGCTCCTTGCCACTCCTAAGAGTGACAGCCTTGCACTGCTCGTTTCTTGGATTAGGCTCAGTCTGGGTAGGAAGTGAGCCTTGAGGCCTTTGAGACAACACAGTAATGAGATTTGAGATTTGACCCTCCAAGCTTTCAAATCTGTTGTTCATGACTCCAATTTGGCCCTCCAAGCTTCCAATTCTTTCATTAACATCCGACTTCTTCTCTTCCCCCTTTGCACATGTGGGGGCTTATAGGAATTTGAGTTTTGCCCCTTTTGTTGTCCTCCCCAAGAGAAATTTGGGTGATTTCTCCAACCTGGATTGTAAGTGTTTGAATAAGGATCATTTTGGCTCTGGTTGGAATTCTGAACATAACTGGCTCCTCAGTTGAAGCATTTGGTCGATTTTGTGCTTTTATCAGATCTTCAATAGATTGTAACCTCTCATCAGTCCTGTCCATGTAATTGGCTAAAACACCCATGCACGGATGTCCAACTTTTTCCATGTATCTAACTAAAGAATCTTGCATACCAGGCCTTAACTCACTTTTCTTCTGACCAAGATAGTTGACTTCTTCAGTTGGGCCTCCCCAAAGATTATTTGTGATGTCACTAGTGGAGGTAACTATTGGAGTAGATTGAGCTTGTACCTTCATCAAAGATTACACCTGTTTAGAGAGAACATCTAGTTTTATATCAAGACTAGTTTCATCATCAACCTTGTACATCCCAGCTAATTTCTTAACGTGTCTGTCAGTTGTCTCCCATTGGGCATTATCAGCTGCTATTTCTGCAATTAAGTCATATACTATCGCAGATTCCCTATTCAATAGAGAGCCACCACAAGCCATATTAACAATTCCCCTATTTTGAGAAGATAATCCGTTGCAAAAGTATTCAAGTAGTTGCCACTTCTCAAATCCATGATGAGGACAACTTCGGAGTAAGTCTTGAAACCTTTCCCAAGCCTCATGTAAAGATTCTTGCTCGACTTGAGCAAAGCTGATTATTGCACCTCGGATCTTAGTAGTCTTACCTGGGGGAAAATATTTGGTCAAGAATTTTTGCTTCAGTTGTTCCCAACTCGTAATGGACTCAGCAGGTTGAGAGTCTAGCCAAGCAGATGCCTTGTCAGCCAGGGACCATGGAAACAATCTCACTCTAATAGCATCAGGTGTGACACCATTGCAAATTACCGAGTCTGACACCCTCAAAAAGTTTCTGAGATGAGTGTGTGGATCTTCCGTTGGTGTACCTCTGAACATAGTGGAGTTCTGAACCATTTGAATCAAGCTTGGTTTGAGCTCAAAATTGGTGGCTTGCACAATTGGGTTGACTATGCTTGTAGTGATATTCGCTGTGGGAGTAAAGTAGTCCCGAAGAGTTCTTCTCGGATTGGCAGCCATCACTCTTGTCTCTTTTCTTATCCTTCGAGCAGTTCTTTCAATTTCTGGATCAAAAACCAAAATAGGCTCCTGGGAGCGGGTGAGCATGCACAAGTAATAACAAAAATAACAGTAACAAATAAGAATAAACTAATAAACTAAATGACAAAAATATGTAATATATTTTTTTCTTTTTATAAAATTAAAATAAAACAGACTAAAACAAGAGAAAAAATGTCTAAAGCAATACAAAATCTCTTTTGTTTAATATTATTAAATTAATCCCCGGCAACGGCGCCAAAAATTTGTTGCGTTAAAAACACACTTAAAGCAAGTGTACTCTTTCGCAGAAGTAGTATAAAAGATTATCGTATCCACAGGGATTAATTAGCAAGTACCAAACTAATCGAAATTATATATTATTTAGACGAACAAATAGTTTGAGTGTTGTAGAAACTAAAATAAAAAGCATAAATAGCAAGAACTAAAATACAAGTTAAATAAATGGTGAGAGGCCTAGGATCACGGTTTCACTTGCAAGCTTTGATTCCCCTATGTCTAACCCTACCTGAATTCCCTTATTTTACTTAATTACCAATCCCTTTCCTAAAACTATTATCCGTTTGGTCATTCGCGATTAATATTCTTTTTCCTAAATTAACCCTCGTTTGGTCATGCAAGAATTTAAATTCAGGAAAAGCATAAAGAGCAAAAAGTTTGAATGATTGGAAGACTAAATTATGGTTTGGTCATGCCCTAATTATAGCCCCAATTATCCTATAGGTCCACCAACTAATTGCAGTAACGTTCCTTGATCAACTAATTGATTATAAACCTGCAAAGGGTAGCTAATCCTAATCATGTGATAAAAACAATAGGACAATATCAATTAAAATAAAAACAGGAATTTAAACTAGAAATTAGAACATAAAAAAGTCTCTAATCATGCAAGATTCACCTAAGACCCTAGAAAATGATTTAGCTATCCATAGTGTTCAAGAACATTGGAATAAAATTTGAAGTAGTCATGAATTACAGAATATAAAAATAACCCGGAGATTGAGTAAATTCTGATTCTGTATTCAGTCTCTGTATTTTGCTCCAAAGCTCTCTCACGATGTCAAAAACTGGTACCCAAAACTCTTCTCTTATGTGCGCTGCTACTGTTGTTGGACGTGTGCGGCGCTTTCTTTCTCAATCACGTTACAGCTCTCTCTCTCTCTCTCACTGTTACTGTAGCGTCCCTTCTGATTCGGCGACTGTGTTATCTCCTTTTTTTCTCTGCTGTTGCAGCACTCTTGTATATATGTGAGGTGTGCAGCTCTCCTTTCCTTCAAATCACGTTTCCTCCCTTTAATTCTCTCCTAGGGTTGCGTGTTCCTTCCTTTCAATTCATAGGCTGGATCTTCATACAATTGGGCCTTGTTAGCTTAATTATTTATTTTCTTTCTTCAACCTCCCCTTATATATATATATATATATATATATATATATATATATATATATATATATATTTGCATGTCCTTAAGCAAATTCTCTGGCTCAAAAAACTTTTCAAATAAGTAATAGAGATAGTCAAATAAGGAACCCAAGACGCACAATGACAGACAATAGATAATACATCACATATGAGGTGTCAAAAGGTTGCCCAATTAGAGGCTCATGTCCCTGAAGAATACATTTTTGAGAACAATGGCACTCGCTCACAATCTCTCTAAGTGTTTAGGGACTAGTAAAAATATACACTCAAGTTTCAACAAAATGCACATTACCATAAGTTTGTAATTTGACCAAATCTCCACTAAATAGTTCACATGCATGCAAAAGATGGGGTTTCATGGGTTGTAATGGGGTCAGGGTGAATTCATGCCGGGTAGGAAATAAGAAGAGGGAGATAATCAAATGGCTAAAAGAAAAAATAAGAAGCAAACAGTAACCATTGAAACCAAATATGGAGCTCCTATATATTTTACAATATTTTTTTTTGTCCAATCTCCAACTTAATTTCACTTTCATTCTTCACTCTTCTTCTATTGAATCAACTCTCTTTGATTTACCTTCTCTCTTGAGTAGACCTTTTTTTATTTATTTTGGATTTGCCCTTTGGCTCTTTCATTCTTTTTATGTGTCTTTTCCTCCTTTACTTTTCCCTCTTTTTTTTTCCAACTTTTCTTTTTTATATTTTTTTTCTTAGGAGGAAAAGGTAAGTACACGAAAACTTCTATTTTGTTTCATTTGTAGGAAGATATTCTTGTAAGCACATGAATCACTCCTTTTGTTTCTTCATCCTAACAAGATAGACAACTAAAGTATGAGACAAAATTTCAGTCCTGACAATATAGATCATTAAAATATAGGATGTAGTTGTAATGATGAGATTGCGTAGTGATGTTGTTCTGATGTGTTGTATTCCGTTGTTGATGTGCTGTGGTGGTTATAGTTGCCTATTCTCTAGTATATTATCTATCATATATGCTTTTATACTATTTGAGACTCACCCTTCTGCATTTAAAATGTTACCTCGATGTCGGTAACGTGCAGGTAATCACGAATGAAGATCAAGGTCTTTTATGAGCTGAGTCAGTGTCGTCTCTGATACGTAGCACCCGAGGGGATGAACACTGTCTTTTTTTATTTATTTATTTGTTGCATTAATTATTTTGAACACGAGTTTGTGGTTTTGAAGTATGGAACAAATATTCGGGATGTAAACTAAATTGAAGTATTTTGTTTTCCATGTTTTATTTATTTACATGTCGCTGGATTTTGAAAATGTCGAATGTGACACTCCAATATCTGTTTTGAATTTAGCTTCCGCACTCTGATATTTTATAAAACGAACGGGTAGAATTGGGGTGTTACAGTCTTCCTCTTCCCCTTCCTCATTGCTTGCTGTACCGCGGCCTCTGCCTCTCCCTCTTACAGAACTACTTGCTTTGAGAGCCTGTTCCTCATCGTTTTGACCCTTCATCCTCGCTTCTTGAACGTAAATGCTGCTTTGTGATAACTCATATTTATCTGAGTTATTTATGCTCTTATTACTTAAATTAATGCAAGTTCTTAATTAATATTGTTGTTAAATAAGTAAATATATGTTGTTTAGTGTAAAATTCACTAATGTAACACCCCCTTTCTACCCGGTAATTTTAATCTAAGAATCAGAGTTTTCAAAAACATTTCTCGCTTCACCCACAAGGGATGTTACATTTACACCAATAAAATATCACAAGTTGATAGCAGAATTCTCCAAATAATATAACATGATACATAGTACATCATACATGGGGCGAACCCTCAAAAACACCTGTCAGTCTACATAAGAGTGATTCTATCACCACAGCAGCGGAATAAAATAAAGGTTTCGGGGGAAATAATCCATACATCACCAAAAGAAGTTCAACCATCAAATAAAAGGACAATTAATAAAACTAGCGTTCTTTTCCCCTACCCCCAGAGTGTTACGTATCAGAGACACCGACTCAATTAATGAAGAACCTTCGTTTTCACTCTGGACTACCTGCACGTTACCAACATAGGGTAACATTCAAAGAGAAGGGGTGAGATATCGAACCACATAAGGGCATAAATGAAAGACATGTACATATATGGTTCAGACATTACACGGCTATCGCAATAACAAGCAATTCATTGGGGTACAGTATGATAAGAAATATACTAGAGTTACGGCAACTATATCAACCACTCCACAACAACATCGATATACAACTACCAATGATATGAATAAATGCATGAGATGCAACCCACACCAACGGGCATATGCATGTGGTACCATTCATCACCAAGTTTGAGCATAGCTCGAAGGCCGAAGCCTTATATCACCAAATAATGCATATGAGTTGCATGCGACGCCATGAACAATGCATCAGAAACAATCATCAAGCATAATTATGTACATGACACAACAACACCAACAACACCAAATGGTCATAGACCCATCACCTATCACCTTAATCCATCGCCTTTCACAATAGAGCAACTATGCGTGCATATACATCACCAGGTTACAACATCATCATTTACCCACTTAAAATTGTCAGCACATAGATTCGACACATATAATCATTTCATCAAACACTTCATGTGCATAAAAAGAGCAATACTATATCACAACATCATCAAGCCTACTCATTAACATCACCTTTGCTTACAACATCGTCATTTATCCATTCAAAGTTATCAGCACATAGATCCAACACATATAAGCATTTTATCAAACATCTCATGTGCATAACACGAGCAATACAACACCGAAAACACCAATAACCTAGGATACCCGAACCCCACATACAAATCCCTCATATACACCATTATAAGGTCAGAACCCCACCCTTATCTGGGATTATAGACGCAGCCCATTTCTCCTAACAAAGCTCTTCGGTTCTCCAATTACAGAAACTCTCCTCTTTTGGTTTCTAGCTCAGGAACTGCTCTCCTATTGAAGACCTCTGCGATACGAAGAGAACGCAACAAACCGCGTCAAAAATGGAGCTCTAGAGACGAAGTTATGCTAAGAGGAGTGAAAAAGGGTGAAAAATGCCCAAATCTGCGCAGAAACACAATATATAGCGTAGACTGGCGCGCGACGCGCCACTCACCCGCGACAGGTGCGCCACAAGACAGGGAAGCACAAGGACTGGCGCGCGACGCGCCACTTACGCGCGACAGGCGCGCCAACAGACAGGGGAAATAGGGAACTGGCGCGCGACGCGCCACTTAGGCGCGACAGGCGCGCCAACTGACAGGGGACCTTATGGACTGGCGCGCGACGCGCCACATACGCGCGACGCGCCACATACGCGCGACCTGCGCGCCAACAGGCAGAAAATGCTTGGATTTGGCGCGCGACGCGCCACTCGCGCGCGAACCGATTTCTAACTCGACAACCACCTATGAACATCAATTTTTAATCATTTCTGTAACACCCCCTTATACATATCTACTATTTAGTTAATTTTAAAAATCCGAGTTCTCAAAATTTCCACGCACCACAAAGAGAGTGCTACATTTAATCAAAACCCTTTACATAACTCCAAAATATTAATTATTATAGACTTCAGTGTATAAGATACATAGCACCAAATGGCATCCGGAATAAGTATTACAACAGCGGAAATAACAACTTAACATCTTAATTCAGAATACAAAGGAAATAATAAACTATACATCCCCCCGGTGCTACGTATCAGAGCCGACTCGACCACACTAGAAGAAGGATCTCTAAACCCCTTTTGTCACCGTCACCTGCAGGTTGCCGGCATACGAGGCAACACGACGCAGTAGGGTGAGTCTCAATACATAGATAATAATAAATAAAAAAGAAACACAGTAGAATAGGCACACCATACATACAGTCAATTCCAATACACCTTAATACAATTACACCAAATACAGTTACGTCCGAACTATATACAGTTACACCAAATATACCATTAATTACGAACACCCAAGCAATCACCAGAATGTATGCAAATGTATGATATGCAATATGCATGTGGATCCATCACCATCGCTATAAGCCTCAAGGGCACCCATCGCTTTGGCCGAAGCCCCCGTCGCTTTGGCCGAAGCCCACATCGCTTTATACGTATGATTTATGCGACACCATGACAATGCACCACAACACAATACATTTACCACAACATTCGTTGACTCATCGCTTAATCATCTCCACAACACAACCCGTCGCTTTGGCCGAAGCCTACACATCGCTTAATCATCACCACAACACAACCCGTCGCTTTGGCCGAAGCCTACACATCGCTTAATCATCACCACAACACCCCACACCTCATTTATTAAATTAAATCTCACACCAAGGATTAAATCCCTCCCAAGGACCAAATCACCCCCTAGGACCTTTTCCACACCTAAGGACCATTTTTGACACACCAAAGATTAGTTTAATTTCTAAGGACTATTTGGACACATTAGGATTAATTTGGTACTTAGGGACTTTTTTGACACTTAGGGACCAAAACATCACTTAGACATCACTTAGAATGGCACCACACTTGGCGCCCGTGCCACCCACACTCACGCACACACACCACTAGACACAGGCGCCAAATTCCAGGGAATTGGCGCCCCCTGCCTGCACACCGTGCCACACTTGCCCAGACTCAACACCAGGCGGTCACATGGACAGAGAGGCTCGGCGCCAATTTGCTCAAAGAAATGGCGCCCGCTTTCCCAAAGAACTCCCAAATCAGGATACAACATACGTCCAGGCGCCAAATCCTCAGCCAAGTGGCGCCTCCTGCACTATTTACCCTACTCTCCAATAATTCCTTCAACAATCACATACACTCCAACAACATTTTAATCCAACAATTCTTTACCCAATTCAATAACACTCATTTAAACATTTAATCAACATCATTAAATCACATTTCTCATATTCTATCACATTGAAAGCATTTTATCAAACATATGACATGCACATTTAACAACACATTTATTTTCCAACATCAAGCACCATGATATCACCAAATTAAAATACAACAATAAACATAGAATTAACACAAAACTCAAACAATCAACTAAATACTCCTAACACCTAATCTCTATGATTTCAAGGTTTATAAATTATTAGCCATGAAAGAGAGCCCCCATACCTCCAAATTGCAACCCAAGGAAACCACCTTCACCAACAACCCAAGAATTACCAAAATAGCTTCCCCAATATTTTGAGCTCCAAAACCCCATTCATGGTAAAAGGAAAAATACACAAGATTAGGGGATAAATCTTATACTAAAGGATAGAGAAAGAAAAATGTGAAAGATTGGTACCAAAAACACTTACCCAAGCAAACAAATGAAATTTCTCTCCCTCCCCTAAGGATATGCAGCTGCGCAACTTCCTCTCCCTCTCTTATTTTTTTCTGTTTTTCTTGGTTCTAATGAATGAGACACCCTACCCTAGTTTAAGTCATGGACTTGGGCCTATTTAGTGGGCTTGGGCCCCTTATTTACACTCCACTCCTTAATTAAATTAATCACCCCATATTTATTTTAATATAGACAACTAAAATATTACTTAATTAAATTAGTCAAGTAATCACTTAATTAATTTAGTTAAATAATCGCTTAATCAATTAATTAAATAGTCACCTAATTAAATTAGTTAAATACTCACATAATTAATTTTGGGGTGTTACAACTCTCCCCCACTTGGAATATTTTCGTCCTCGAAAATCTAACTATCATGGACATGCAACTTAAACACACCACAACAAACAAACATTGAATTCTAGCATAGCACCCTAAATGAAACTCGCACCTCTAAAGGTAACCATCACTCCTCCATAGGCTCCGAACCTTCCTGGACAAACACTCTCCCGTTATACTCCTCCTTCTCCGCCTTTGGATACTTGGTACTAATGTGCCCCACTCCCCCACAGTCGTAGCAGACCACCTCCTTCTTTTCACACTTAGCAGCTATATGACCTTCCTTACTACACTTGAACCATTTGCTGACTATGAACTCTGGACTCTTATACCCCGGCTTTCCACACTTGTGACACACAAAACTCGTAGCAGCGTCTCCCCCAGTTGGCTTCTTGCCCGAACTCTCCTCTTCTCCTTCACTATCTTGTACGTCCCGCAGGCCATCATTACACAATCTCGTTCTAACTTAGGTTTATGCTCGAGTCCGGGTAGAGGACTTTTCTCACATGTGTGTGATGTGTAGAGGTGTAGTGTGTGTAGGAGCAGTTCAAAACAAACCCAAAGCTGCAAACAAAGCAAACATTCATACCAAATAAAGTCTTCTATCCTAGGGTTCACACATCAAATAAATAATATAATGTGCAAAGATAAATAAGAGAAGGGTAAAAATTAAATTAAATAAATCCTATAATTAATTAGACTAGGTTTTGGCTCTCTAGAAAAAAATTAAGTCCCCAGTGAAGTCGCCAGCTGTAGCGACCGAAAAATCCGAGGAAAGGATTCTTCGAAGGTTCAAAGGAAGCCGCCACCAAATTTTAGTTTAAGGGCAAATTCGGAAAATCCCTTTAAGTTTTAGGACGAGGCGTTGTTAGGGTTCGGGAGTCGTTATGTGTGGGGAAGGTATTAGCACCCCACGACATCCTATTGTCTAATTAATTTAAGATTTATTCAATAATTACCCTTTTACTTGTAAAAAAAAAAGACTTATTCAGGTTTTTGTTTTTTAGTGCTTGACAAGAGTTGAGTCTTGCTCCTACGTACCTCCGGATGCAATGGAGGAATCAAAGCTACGTAGTTCTTCCCAAAAAAGTTGGTGGGTTGGTGTTTTTAATGTAGGGTCCTAGGATTCCTTGAACTGCATGTACCATCGATTCCTAGACTGCTAAGCTAACCCGATTGTACAACCTGCTTAGCCCCTACTTTTTGAAAATAATTTTAGAGTTTTTGAAAGAAAGTGGTTTGGTGTGAGGTGGGTTCGTTTTAGAATAAGTATTCTAGAACTCCTGAACTGCATGTACTCATTAGTTCTAGAACGCCGACTAACCCGATCAGATGTATTGACTTAATCCCTATTTATGGAAAAATGATTTATTTATATTTTATTAAGTTTTTGTAGGATTACTTGAATCTGATGTGTTTCTCATTGGTCCTAAATGATGACTAACCCGGTTGTACAACCGACTTAGCCGTTTATTTTTAGAGAAAAATAGTCTTTTTTGTTTTTAATGAAGTTTGCAGGGTTACTGAACTGTACAGCTCATTGGCCCTAAAATAGTGACTAACCCGGTTGTACAACCGACTTAGCCGTTTATTTAATTTCGCGAGAAAAATTACCTATATTATTATCGGAAAAGAATTAAAAAGTGAAATAGGGGGTGCAGATTGCAAATTTGGGTTTTACTAATAGCAGGGTGTCGTATAATTAATAAGGGGTGTAAAAAGGACAGCCCAGTTCGCATATGGGAGCCTAGAATGCGAAACTGGGCTTAAGTGGGGAGGAGTGCGCGCATGAACAGAGGTGTGTAATTAGTATTCAGAGCACTAAAATAAATTAAAATAAAAACTAAAAATAAGGAGACGGTATATAAGTTAAAAACCTAAAGAGATAAAACCCTAAAACCGACCCAACTTTACCCTGGTTCAGCGGCGCCGCAGCTTAAGGAGAGGGAGCGGCTCCCTGGCGAAAATTTCGCCTCAGTTCACGGCGCGAGAGAGATTAGGGCGAGAAACTCGCCGGTTTCCTGTGAGAGAGCGAACGAGATGGTGAGAGAGGGAAGGGCGACGTCGTTTGGTGGTGGTGATGGTGACGGCGTTGATGCCGGCGAAGGGAACCCGCCGGTTTCCAGGTTCGTTTTTCTCTGGTTTTGTTCTGGTTTCCAATTCTTTCTCTCTTCTTCTCCTTTATTATTTTTTTTAAAAGTTTCTGATCTGTTGTTTTATGGGTGAAACCGTGGTGGCCAGGGCTCGTTTTGGGGGAGAGAGGATGGGAGGATGACAGTGGGAAAAGGAGGGTTCGGTTTGTTAGGGTGATTGTCCGGTTTCGAAAGACTTCGCCGGAGCTCTCGCCGGAGAAGACGACCGGAGCTCCGGCGAGCTTAAGGTCAGTACTTTACTTGGTTTGTTTGTTTTTTCTGATTTTTCTCTTCTACTCCGTTTTATTCCTTTCTTTACTTGGTCTGATTTGCTATTTTTTGTGATTTTGATTAGGGTATGACACTGTGATTTTATGGTGTTGTCTGAGTTGTTTTATATACAGTTTATCTAAAAATGTAGTTCTGATTTATAACAACATCAACAAAATATAAATGGAACAGACAAGAGTTTTTTGACTAATTTAACTCCTAACATACTCCAGATTTAACTAATACCAATATCCTATCAATTTTCATGCAGACTAGTTATATATGTTTAGACTGAATAACCAACCTTTTCTCCAGCTTCTGTTAGGCACCTGTTTGCTTGTGATTGAACTCCTCCTCTGTTGTTGTATCTGCTGTTGTTGTTTCCGAACTGCTGCCGTTACTCGAATTTTTCCAAATCTCAGATCTCGAAGAACCGTGTTTTTGTGTGATTAGGGTTTCAATGTGAAGCCCTAATCCTAATTTCTTAGTGATTTTCGCAGCTTTTTTGCTGTCTTGATTTCTGTGTTTTTGACTGCTGATTGACTGCTTATTTATAGTTAAAAATTAGGTTAAGGCATTTATTATTTTTGACTGGGTTTTGGATAATTTTTCAGGTCTTGATCCAAGCCCAATAAGACTGCAGCAGCCTTGGAATGCCGCTGAAACCCTAATTTCTTTTATTTATTGTATATTTTCGGATCTGTTTTTTTGGTTTTTTTGGATATATGTTTTTTGTATTTTTGGACTTTTTGGACTCTTAAGAGCTTTAAAATTGTAAAATTAACTAAATAGCATTTTTTTTGACATTTTTGGACTTATTATACTTTTAAACACTTTTAAATTAAGCTAAATAAATTTTTTGACATTTTCGGATTGTATATATGTTTAACTAAATTAAGTAAACAAAATAACAATAAAATAGTAGTAGGAAAAAAGAGCCAGGCCAAACACAAAGACGAGAACAGACCAGACTTGACAACTGCGCTAAGACTAGACCAAAAATAGAAGAAATGGGCGCGTTAAAAAGAATTAACTCGGAATCACATTCTTAAGTCTGAATTTAAACCAAATTTCGAGAAAAATGACTTTAGGTGGACCTGCTCACATACGACTAAACTCAAATACAGATAATTAAATTGAAGAACGCACGAGAAGATCGATCATTCGCGCGCATGCCTAATTTAAACAATGGTATTTCGAGTTTAGCTGAACGGAGTGACTGGAATTGGTTTGGATTGGTAACCGAGACTCTACACTGATAATTCTTGTAATCATGCGACTCCGAAACACGCCCTTACTAAAAATAGACGACTAAAGCGAGAAAAAGAAGACGGACAAAATTGGGGTATAACATGTAGTTTCTGAACATATCTTTAAAGTTTCAAAACAATGAGCCAATTAATACAGTTTTTAGAAACAACCCGAACAGTTCCCCGACTTGACAGATTCTGTCCTCCTACTTCATTTCACGCTAAACTGACTCAAACTTGACCAAATGGGACAAAACTTTAGCCCGAACAAAAGCAATTTGAGTATAGTTTCTAATGGAAAAAGAATCGTTCAAAACGGAGTTCATTTGAGTATGTAAAACTTGCAAAAACCGAACCTTCTCACAATTTGACTCTAGAAATTTGACTCTACTTTGGAGATTCATAACTGGAGCTACACAATTCCGAATTTAACGAAACTAGTGCCAAAACGACCGGCTTTAAGTCTATTTTCGAAAACACTCAGCCACATAATTTTTGACTCAACCAAACAGTGCCAGTTTTTAGAAGACTGAAACAGTGTTCAGACACGCACGAAATCGTAAACAAGTAAAACTCATCACGATCAATTAACCAAAACTAATTATAATCATCACTTAGTTTTGCATTTCATCAAACACCAAATAAGCATAGCCAATCATGCAAATAATTTAAACACACAATTCCGAAAAGATTTAAACACGTAGGCATCATCTTCGATCTCTTTACTCCTAGGGATTTGGCTAACATGCGATTTTACAACTTCCCTAAAAAATATCATGGACATATAATTCTACTAAATTTAATTGATTTCTTACCACCAAAATAATATAACCAACACATGCTTTATAACACACTTGTTTTGATTTCAAGGCTTGATATTAGTTTAAGCAAATGAAATTAAACCTCCTTGTCAACATTTAGCAAAGAGAATTAATTCAAGTAATATAAGTGCACAAAAGGTCTCGCTGTACCGTTTCATCATTAAATTTAGACGCCACGTAATCAAACCAAGAAGTGACAATTAATAATGGTAATAGCAACAACAAAGGCCACCGTTAAATCATAAATCGAACAAAATTTTCACAATTGGAATTCATAGTTAGAAGGTACACAAAATTGTATATGTCTGTTTCTAAAACTTTGATAGTCATTATTGGACTCACCTTCACGTATCATAAAAATTCTACTTTTTCTAACCATGCATTTAGTGTAAAACTTCCTCATTTTCAAACAACACCTAACCACAACCTAATTGGTGCAAAAGCCGAAATCATGTTTCATTTTGAAATAAAATTTTAGAACAACTTGGAAACAAATTCAACACTATTTTGACATCCCATTCATCCCCAATAGCACAAAATTTTCCAAGTACCATTTTTCGAAAACCTTAGAACTCACAGTTTTGTCTAAAAGGAAACTCTATATGCAAACCCCCAACCTTACTATCACTAGAGAATGCAACCACATAAGCAACTACTTATTAGTTCAAAATTTAATTTCCGACATAAACTCCAACGGTAAGGAAAACTAATCATTTAATTTTGACAAATCACATCATGCTCACGAAACAAGTCGAATTGAAACGTTGAAAGTGTCAAAACTTCAAGTTATGCAATCTTAATTGAGTTAATGAAAATATAGCCTTAGACAACATTTCATTTTAGCATACTAATTTCTAGACAATTAAGCACAAATCAAATTTAACTCATATGCACCACAAAACAATCAACTTATGGCAGAGACGTCAATCAAGTGCAACAATTTTCAACAAGCAATCTTCAAATATTGTTCGGTGTATACTTACCACTGGTTAGGTCATATAAAAATTATTTTCTATATTCTAACAAACTAATCAAGCAATCAATCAAATTAGAATTAGTGCATGCATCCAAATTTAATAATAGCCATGAGTTATTGTCGCCTCTTTCATTGGGGATGAGTGATTGGGGTGATCACCCCTCCTACTCATGCAACCAACTAATTAAGGTCACAAAAACTCATCGTCTTTCAATTTATACTACTACCTTAAAAGATTATTAACGCAGTCCGGAGTGCGAAGGCGTCGTCCACGACTTTCACTCCTTTGACGTCGTTAGAACTCTTTTAATTACACACATCTCAATGATACTAACAACGATCCTGACAAACAACCAAAATCAATGCTACAACCAACAAATACTACATACTTGATCCACACATATCTTAATCACTCAATATAATCTTTCAATCGCTATCCATTAAATAATTTACAAGACATGTCAATGAAGGGACAAACCAACAAGGATCACAGTAATAAACAACAACATGATTATGATTCAGAACGAGTACCAAGACTCGAGGGTTAACAGACTCGACAACTTGGCCGAACGGACCGAATCGCTTCCGATACCACTAATGTAACACCCCCTTATACATATCTACTATTTAGATAATTTTAAAAATCCGAGTTCTCAAAATTTCCACGCACCACAAAGAGAGTGCTACATTTAATCAAAACCCTTTACATAACTCCAAAATATTAATTATTATAGACTTCAGTGTATAAGATACATAGCACCAAATGGCATCCTGAATAAGTATTACAAAGAATGAAATAACAACTTAACATCTTAATTCGAATACAAAGGAAATAATAAACTATACATCCCCTGTGCTACGTGATCGTGGCCGACTCACCACACTAGAAGAAGGATCTCTAAACCCCTTTTGTCACCGTCACTGCGAGTTCACAAGATACGAGGCAACACGACGCAGCAGGGTGAGTCTCAATACATAGATAATAATAAATAAAAAAGAAACACAGTAGAATAGGCACACCATACATACAGTCAATTCCAATACACCTTAATACAATTACACCAAATACAGTTACGTCCGAACTATATACAGTTACACCAAATATACCATTAATTACGAACACTCAAGCAATCACCAGAATGTATGCAAATGTATGATATGCAATATGCATGTGGATCCATCACCATCGCTATAAGCCTCAAGGGCACCCATTGCTTTGGCCGAAGCCCCCATCGCTTTGGCCGAAGCCCACATCGCTTTATACGTATGATTTATGCGACACCATGACAATGCACCACAACACAATACATTTACCACAACATTCGTTGACTCATCACTTAATCATCTCCACAACACAACCCGTCGCTTTGGCCGAAGCCTACACATCGCTTAATCATCACCACAACACAACCCGTCGCTTTGGCCGAAGCCTACACATCGCTTAATCATCACCACAACACCCCACACCTCATTTATTAAATTAAATCTCACACCAAGGATTAAATCCCTCCCAAGGACCAAATCACCCCCTAGGACCTTTTCCACACCTAAGGACCATTTTTGACACACCAAAGATTAGTTTAATTTCTAAGGACTATTTGGACACATTAGGATTAATTTGGTACTTAGGGACTATTTTGACACTTAGGGACCAAAACATCACTTAGACATTTTTGGGCACCAATAGGCGCCAAGGGGCAGCCATTTTGGCGCCCCATACCATGCCAATCCCAGCCACACACGCAACCTAGGCACACAGCGCACACACAGGCGCAGAATGGCGCCACACTTGGCGCCCGTGCCACCCACACTCACACACACACACCACTAGACACAGGCGCCAAATTCCATGGAATTGGCGCCCCTTGCCTGCACACCGTGCAACACTTGCCCAGACTCAACACCAGGCGGTCACATGAACAGTAGGCCTGGCGCCAATTTGCCCAGCAAATGGCGCCCCTGCCTTCCCCAGCAACCCAAACTATGACAACATACGTCCAGGCGCCAAATCCTCAGCCAAGTGGCGCCTCCTGCACTATTCACCCTACTCTCCAATAATTCCTTCAACAATCACATACACTCCAACAACATTTTAGTCCAACAATTCTTTACCCAATTCAATAACACTCATTTAAACATTTAATCAACATCATTAAATCACATTTCTCATATTCTATCACATTGAAAGCATTTTATCAAACATATGGCATGCACATTTAACAACACATTTTATTTTCCAACATCAAGCACCATGATATCACCAAATTAAATACAAATACAACAATAAACATAGAATTAACACAAAACTCAAACAATCAACTAAATACTCCTAACACCTAATCTCTATGATTTCAAGGTTTATAAATTATTAGCCATGAAAGAGAGCCCCCATACCTCCAAATTGCAACCCAAGGAAACCACCTTCACCAACAACCCAAGAATCACCAAAATAGCTTCCCCAATATTTTGAGCTCCAAAACCCCATTCATGGTAAAAGGAAAAATACACAAGATTAGGGGATAAATCTTATACTAAAGGATAGAGGAAGAAAAATGTGAAAGATTGGTACCAAAAACACTTACCCAAGCAAACAAATGAAATTTCTCTCCTCTCCCCCTAAGGATATGCAAACTGCTTGTGACTTCCTCTCCTCTCCTCTCTTATTTTTTTATGTTTTTCTTGGTTCTAATGAATGAGACACCCTACCCTAGTTTAAGTCATGGACTTGGGCCTATTTAGTGGGCTTGGGCCCCTTATTTACACCCTCTAGGTACTTCACACATCCTCCCAAAATAAATAATTTACCACTCCCTTATTTACTTTCTCACATCCTCCCCACTTAACTAAAATACTCCCCATTTATTTACTACACTCCACTCCTTAATTAAATTAATCACCCCATATTTATTTTAATAAAGACAACTAAAATATTACTTAATTAAATTAGTCAAGTAATCACTTAATTAATTTAGTTAAATAATCGCTTAATCAATTAATTAAATAGTCACCTAATTAAATTAGTTAAATACTCACATAATTAATTTTGGGGTGTTACAATTTCTACCATGGTTCTCACACCAATAACCCTCCAATTTCTTCAATAATTCTACCAAATCAACTCAAAATAAATTTTAATAAAATCGGGGCGTTACAAAAGAGGGTTAGGAACTGATTATGTGACAAATTGGCACTTTTGGTGCTTTCTTGTTATTTTTAATGTGTTTGTTCAGTGTTATAGCATCAGACGTTATAGCGGGAGACGTTATAGCGTTGGATTCTGCAGCTGATGAGAGAGAAAACGAAAAAGCAATTTTGGCAGCATGTTAAATCATCAGAGAAGCGATGCGAGAGCTTCTGCAGTGACCACCCACTTTGTACTTTATAGGACACTTGTCTATTTTGTAATGGAAGATGAAAATAGTTGGTGGGATGGCTTGTCACCTTTTTTGGGAGATATTTCTATATAGAGAAGTCAAAAAACTTCATCTTCTTCATCTTGGTTTTGCTGGTTCAGAAGAGAGAGGAGTTAGAAATAACTCTCTTGCACTCCATTTTCGTCCAAGCTCCATTTTCACAATAAAATGTAGATTTTCTGCAGTGCTGAGAGAGACGTTATAACGACAGACGCTCTAGCGGCACAGCAGCTATCATCATTTGGAGTATTTTCCATCTCTTTGTGATTTCGGTTTTATGGCTTTAGGTAACACTTTTATGCTGTATTTCTTGTGTTGTTGCTCATCGTGAGTTGATTCTCTTGTAGTTGGATTGCTTTGAGCTTTGTAATGAATCTTTAGTATTTCGTTATTAACGTTTAATGTTTTACATTTCAATCTTTGTATTTTAATTCTTCCAAACTTGTTTTAGAATTGATCAGCTAAAATGGGTATATTTATGGGTACAGACATGGTCCATGAATCGAACTCAAAGATTGATATGAATGAAAGGTTGTTTAAAGACATTTAACCAACGTTTGCTAAATCTAGACATAGAAAGGCAATAGTTCACGGGGCAAAAGTCATGGGTTCTTTATTATACAGGTGTGACTTATTTAGAACTTAGACATAGGCTTCTTGTAATGAAACCACGGCGTCGATGGTCAAAAGCACAAAATCAATTGCGACAGCGCTTGACGCTATAGCGTGTGACGTTATAACGCTTTACTTCTGGGAATTTACTTAGCAAAGAGCATTCCAACTACTCTCATTCTGAATTTTTACTTACCATCCATCTTTACTTGCTTATTTACATTTATGTTAATCACAATACTTGTTGACAACTTGTTATTTTTATTTGTGTTACTCATTGGCTAAATTACTAATTTAAATATAGAAGTAAACTCAACAATCCTCGTGGGAACGATCTTTACTTATCATTATATTACTTGTTGCGATTGTGTACGCTTGCACATCACCTTTTCGCACAACAAGTTTTTGGCGCCGTTGCCGGGGATTGTGAAAGTTAATTTCTATTATTTAGTTAGTAAGTTTAGTTAGTTTTTTTAGTGTGTTCTGTTTTTCAGCAATTTTTTTTTAATTTGCATTGTGCTTTATGTTTGTAGTGTGTTCTCTTTGTTGTTTTTAGTGTTTTGTGTTTGTTGTTTTGTGAAAAAAAATCCAGTTTATGCCATGGAGCATTGGAGTTTTGACTTTATGTAAGAAATGAATGAATTGAATGCTCAACAACAATGTTTCAACTATGATTTCCATGAGAGTGAACATGAAAGGGGCTGTTATGAATTCATGCCCATGACTGCCCAAAATATTGATTATAGCATGGGAAATGTTGTGTGTCAGCAAGATTCATATTCTCACGCTCAAACCGAAGGGTTGCATGAGGACAACTTTGAATTAAAAGAACTCTTAGCTCAATTCCTTGAGGATATCAAAGTTGATAGAGACAACTCTCAAGTGTCATGCAATATGAAGGAGAGTTGTATTGAAGAGGTGGTTGAGCAAAATGAAGATAATTTCAAAGAACTCTTAGCTCATTCCACTGATTATATGAAGATGTATCATGACAACTTTGAAGCTTCATGTAAGAATATAGAGGCTCACATTAACACAATTATGGAGCATCTAAAAGAAGAGAGTTGTGTTGAAGAAGTGGTTGAGCTAGAAGAAAAGAGTTGTATTGAAGATATGGTTGAGCAAAAGGAAGAAAAGAGTGTAGAGTGTGAACTTGAATGTGGTCATTTGGAAATGGTGGAAGAAAAAGAAAAAAATAGTGTAGTTGTAGAAAAACAAAAATTCAAAAATAGTGACAAGAAAGAAAATCCAAGGTTGATGTATGAAAAGAGTCATGTGACAATTGAGATTCAACCTTTGGTAAGTGAAGAAAAGAAGCATCCGTAAAATGAGCTTCAATTTTTTCAAGAGAGGAATAATTCCTATCCCAAATGCTTATTGGTTGAGGCAGGGGAACACTTGCTTCCATATGCCAAATACATGGGATTTCTGACCAAAAAGAGAAAGCGGAAGGATGATATTTTCTTCTTGTCCTATTATCCACCCTAACTTGGGTTTTGAATTCCAAGTCTGGCTGAGGACTCTTAAACCAAGCGCTACTGGGAGGCAGGCCAAGGTTTTTATTCTAATCTTTGTTGTTTTTGTTTCTATTTTGATGTTGCAGCGCTTATAGCTTTTGTATTTGTAAGCGTCCCATCATTACAACAAATAAATTGGCCCGAACTAAAAAGAATTGTGTTGTGTTCACCAATCAGTAACTCTTCCCTCTTGTGTTGTGTTATGTTGTGTTGTGGTGCTGTTTGTTTTCAAATAAACTTGTTGGATGTTGTAGCATCCGTAATAACATCTAGCAATTGTATATGATTTCAAAATTATGTTGTGTTAAATGTTTTTAATTTTAGTATTGTAGTGTCCAAAAGGCCTCTCTGTTACACCCCAACTTTGTCCGTCTTCTTTTTTCTTGTTTTAGTCATCTTATTTAATTGAGCAAAATGTAGTCCAAAAAAGTCAAAAAAAAAATCAAATTTATTTTTATTAAATTTATGAGTGTCCAATAGTCTAAAGTGTCCAAAGATACAAAAAAAATAGCACCAAAAAAGTCCAATGTAGCCAGATCCGAAAATAAGTGTTTATGCAGCAGATTAGGGTTTCAGCTGGTCTCCTAAGGCTGTTGGAGCTGCTCATGGGCTTGGATCCAATCCTGAAAAAGAAGTCAAAGCCCATTCAAACACAATTAATGTCTTAACCTAATTTTCTAGTATAAATAAACAGTCAAATACAGTCAACAAGGACAGACAACAAAATAGCTGCAAAAATCACTAAAAAATAAGGATTAGGGTTTCACATCGAAACCCTAACCACCGAAACACGAAACTCAAAATTCCAAGAAGCCTACAAGGGTTGTCAGCAGCAAAAGTAGTAGATCAGGATCATAGTTGTGCAACTGCGTGGTGAACTTTATGTTGGATGAACACTACGTTCTAACAGCATTTGAACTTCTTCACGAGCTTCTTGACGATAGCCACGACGATCAAGCTATTCGCCTCAAACAATACTTTTCGGATCACTCTCTATTTCCTCCTGACCAAATCTCTCGCCCCAACTCTCTCCAAGGTAAGTAACTAATCACCATTTTTCTCTTTGTTTTCGTCTTTCAATTCACAAATTAATCCATCCAGAAACTCACATATGCTCAGTGCTCCAAATTCTTGATTTACGTTTTTGGCTTGGCCAACGCTAAAACAATGACAGTGTAGCAGGAACCGATTGGAATGAATGCACATATTATGCTTGCTTGTACTAAGAATTGCTCGTATTTTGTGCATTGCATAGATAAGATCTTCATATTTTGAAAGGATAATACGATATGAAAATTGGATTCCAATCGGAATGGAAAAAAAACAGAATATATTATATATGTGAGGGAGAGTAGAATACTAGAAATCAAATCATTCTCAAGTACTTGTAATCTGATATGATAAATAGAAGCAGACATGATAATTTGGTGTAAATTGGTATAATTTTTGACTGTCAACTGTTGGATACCGTGCTTGGTGATATTCTTTCTTCATTTTTGTTTTTGCAATGCAGTGGGTTTAGTCACCTTTTTTTTATCCCTACAATAAACCATTTTTTAAAAAAAATCAAATAAAAGGCTAAGTCGGTTGTACAACCGGGTTAGTCAGCATTCTAGGACCAATGAGCTGTACAGTTCAGTAATCCTAAAAACTTATAAAAAATACAAATAAATTATTTTTCCTAAAATAGGGGACTAAGTCGGTTGTACAACCGGGTTAGTCAGCGTTCTAGGACGAGTGGGCTGTACAGTTCAAGAGTCCTAGAATACCTATCCTAAAACCAACCCACCTCACATCAAACCAATTTCTCTCAAAAACTCAAAAAATCATTTTCAATAAAGTAGGGGACTATGTCGGTTGTACAATCGGGTTAGTAGTCGTCCCAGATCGATGAGTCATGCATAGCCAAAGAGTCCTAGGACCCCTACACTAAAAAAACACCAACCAACAAACCTTTTTTCGGGAAGAACTACGTAGCTTTGATTCCTCCATTGCATCCGGAGGTACGTAGGAGCAAGAGTCCACTCTTGTCAAGCACTAAAAATTAAAAATTTAATTAAGTCTTTTTCTCTATAAATTAAAGGGTAAATATTAATGAATCGTAATTAATTAGACAAAGGATATCGCGGGGTGTTAATACCTTCCCCGTGCATACTGACTCCTGAACCCTAAACTCAGCCTTATCTTAAACCTAAAAGGGATTTTCCGAATTTTCCCTTAAACTAAAATTTGGTGGCGGCTTCCTTTTGAACCTTCGAAGAATCCTATTCCCAAATTTTTCGGTCGCTACACTCTCCCATTAGAATTGCATGAGAAGTAAAGACACTGCTGAGTCTTAAGTTGGGGGGAGGACCTTAAATGTGTTTAATGTTATATGTGTAAAATGTTAATATATGTGTTTAATATTATGTTTGTTGAATAGAAAGCATGATCAGTTGTAATTCCTAGTCTTTCAGTAATAGAATGTGTATCTTCCTGGGCCAAATTTAATGATGATTAAGTGTATATGTGTAGTGTAGCATTGTTTGATTGATGACTAGTCTTATTGTTGCTGCTACACAAAACTCTAAGCTTAGCAAGGAACTTAGTTAGCTAGGGACTATTTGATGCTGAAGTTAGTCCTGGTTAACCAAGGTTTAGTCAAGTTTTTAATAAAAATTGAGAGTAGATTTTGAAGCTAAGTTTGGGGGTGCATCGGTTATATTAAGGCTAGGTATGAAGATTATAGGATGGCCAGTGCTTTAGGCTCACAACTTGTTACAAATGTATTGTCAATTGGTCATGTATATATGTAATTAGCTGCATTTGCCCGAAACAAATGCTGAACTGTTCCAAAAATGCATATAAAAAAAAAAGAGAAAAAAAACAGAAAAGAAAAGAAAAGAAAAGAAAAAAAAAGAAAAAAAAATGCAAATAAAGGAGTTCAGTAATGAGGGCATTGTAGCTAAAATTTATTCTTCAAGTCACCAACGTTATAGCATCTAACGCTATAACGCTGAGAAATCACCAAATCAATAGTTAGTGCACTGGTCAAAGATCTGAAATGCTTAATCAAGCCCTTTGTTGTGCTTTGAAGCCCCTCAAGTCTTATGTGAAGTTGTTAGTTTACTCTCCTTTTTGAAAAATTCTTTGACTAAACCAAAAGAAGGCCACTCTTTCCATGGCTAGGAGAAATTTTGAACCTAGCTAGGAACTAAACTGAACTTAGAGATCACACACTCACAATTGAGCAGTAATATTTCTAGATGTTGTGAAAAACAATGGTGTGTGTGTGGGTGTGATAACTCATATTTATATGAGTTATTTATACTCACTCACGAATAAATCATGCAAGTTCTTGAGCAATACAAAGTTTAATTAATTAGTTTTATAATGATTTCTGAGTTTTAGGTGAATAAGAGTTAAAAAGATAAATCAGTGCATTTAGGCACCAATTGGTGCCCTTGAGAGCGCGTTTTGATGCTTTTTGTGCATGTGCGGAAATTCGATCTTTGAACGTTACCACGTCCTCACCACGTCTACAAAAGTGCGTGAGCAAAGAGTGAAGGATCTTAATTTTGGCGCGCTGAGCAATGATAGTCAAAGATATAAAAGTCAGAAGATCTTCGGTTTCCCCATGAGTGACACGAAGCAATCGTAGCGATGAAACGATTATCGGGAAAAAGATAGGAAGGCAGGCTGGTAGGTGAGCAAGTGACATCAGCACATGTAAGCAAGGTGGCTATTTAATGAAGGCTCAGCACTCTCTCAAAAAATCACCAACCACACTCACGATCATCATCTCTTTCACCTATCTTCAGCATCAATTCATCACCTCTCCATCTCCACCATTAAACTCAGACTTTGTTTTGTAAAGAAGATCCGGAAGCAGGACTTACGAACTTAGTTTATTTTCTGCGATAGTGTAAGGCTCGGGACGTTGTAACGTCTATACAAATACATCTTTGAAGGGCTACTTAGTTGCATCTTGTGCACTTAGTTTCTTTTCACGTAATGTATGGTATTTGGATTCTAAATCCACTTCATTCGTAAAAGATGCTCGGCATGAGCTAAACACTTTGTAGTTGAGTTGTTGTTTTGCTTTTTAATGAATTTCTAGTTAAGGTTATGAAGTGTTTACGTTGCCTGTTTTAAATCTTTGTGCAATAATATTTCCAAACTTGTTTTGAGGTTGGCCTCTTAAAATAGGTAGATTCATAGAATACAGGACATGGTCTATGAAAAGAAATCAAAGATTTACATGAATGAACAATGCACTAAAGACATTTAGGCATCTTTATCTAAGTCTAGACATAGAATGGATAATAGTTCATGGAGCATTCTTTGTGGGTACTTAAAATACGAGGAGTGGGCCTATTTAGAACCTAGACATAGGATTTCTTGTACTTGAAACTCGGCGTTTTATCTTTGAAAAGCATAGCTCTTTTGCAACAAATGCGTTGAGGCGTGGCCACGTTTACAGTTAACATTTAAACGTCATAACGTCTAGACGTTATGACGTCACGCTAGGGAGGAATTATTTGCATGCAACAACTCAACTCATTTCTCATCCATCTTCACAACCAACTTTAATTTCTGGTTTTATTTACATCCTTAGCTTTACAATCAACTTTTATTGCCGATTTGTTACTTGATTCTCTTGTGTTTTAAGACTTGAACTTTAAAAGTACAACCAATCCTCGTGGGAACGATCTCTTACTTACATCCACTTTATTACTTGTACGATGTGTATACTTGCACTATAATTGCGAAAATTCATACTACCACACAAACGCAACAAGTTTTTGGCGCCGTTGCCGGGGATTGTAAAACTTTTTATTGTTCAAAAGTATTGAAGCATAAGTTGAAAGGATTTTCTTGTGTTGTTTCTTTGCTTTACGTGTTTGAGCAGTAAACGTTACAACGTATGCTTAGTTCTAACTCTAGCTCTAGTTCAATGAACCAAGGAGTGAATCGAACTCGAGTTTGATCCGAACTGAAAGAACTTTCGTGCAAACTAAGGAGACAAACAAAGGCTAAGAAGGAGGCTACAACAACATCAACACCCAACCATGTCCGAGCATAACACCGGTTCTAGAGGTGGACATACACCTAGAGGAGGTAGAGGACATGGTAGAGGACCACAAACTCATACGAAAACAATCATTGTTGATGATGAGCACTACCAAAGGCAACTCAACTCATCAATGCGGGACCACAAGACATGGTCAATGACGAGGGCAGGCCTATGCGTGATTATGCCGTGCTCAACCCCGCTCATCTACAAACAGGCATTGCAAGACCAACCCTTCATACTCGGTCACTTTGAGTTCAAGCCAATGATGTTCCAAATGCCGCAAATCGCAGCCAATTTGGAGGTTTCCTCAAGAAGATCCATACTCTCACCGAGACAATTTACGGATGTGTGCAAAGAACTTTATCATCCCCGAGTTTCGGAGGATGCTTTTAGATTGAAGCTCTTCCCATACTCACTCAAGGATAAGGCTAAAAATTGGCTGAACTCCTTAGAACCAAATTCCATTCACACTTGGGATGAGCTAGGTGAAATTCCTTGCAAAATACTTCCTCCCAACAAAATGCTAAGTTAAGAAATGATATCACTTCCTTCAAACAAAGGGAAGGGGAATCATTATTTGAAGCTTGGGAAAGGTGGAAGGAATTATCGAGAATGTGCCCACACCATGGCATTCCCGTGGTTATCCAAATGGAGACTTTCTATAATGGTTTAGATCACCCCACAAGGTTGATACTTGATGCTTCATCGGTGGTGTCATTCTAAACATGTCCTTTTACGAGGCATGCAAGCTCATTGATGACATAGCCACCCATAACTCTCATTGGCCATCGATAGATTTACTCACGGGAAGAAGGCGGTGTGCATGAGATAAGTGAAGTGATCGCTCTTTCTCGCTCAAGTGGCTACAATCGACCAACATGATCAAAACTTTGAATACCTCAAACGTGGCCACGTCTCGAGAAGCGCACCGTTGCGGCCAGTTGAACTACTCGATCGTGGAATAGTTTGTGTTTCATGTGAAAGAAGGGCATGTGTATGAGGAATGTCCCTACAATCCTCAATCAGTAAACTTTGTCTCTCGAACAAAGGAAATGGTCCCTATTCCAATTCCTACAATTCAACTGGAGAAATCATCCAAATTTCAGTTGGAGAAACAACAATGCATTGAATGCCAACAATCTTTGCTCCCGCAATACCTCCGAGATTTCCTCCTCAACAACAACAGAGGCATATGTGCGAGAATAACAACAATAGCAACTTGGAGGCCATGATGAAAAGCTTCATAAGTGATCGTAAGACTACTTTGCAAACTCATGAGTCTTCAATCAAAACTCGAAAAATCAGATTGGATGAGATAGCTTCACTCTCACTCGAGGCGAATGGAACTCTTCCTTCTACAACAGAAACACCACCACCATCATCCAACCCTAATGGTAATAATGGGGTAAATGGACAGTAAATGCAATTTCTTTAAGAAGTGGTGCTGAATATCCCGAACCACCTATACCGTGAATGAAGAAATGCGGGATAAGCAAAAAGAAATATCGAGAGAAAAAGAAAGGGAAAGAGACAAGCTCAAGTGGTGAGAAGGATACTCTGGACATTGTGATGTCCAACCCGGACGTTCTGACGTCTAACTTTGAACCAGAATCAAAACTGTACTGCAATTGTACACGAGTATCCTCCTCCACCATTCCCTCAAAGATTGAAAAAGCTCATGAAGACAAGCGATTCGGTAAGTTCATGGAAATGTTGAAGCGACTACACATCAACCTTCCCTTGGTTGAAGCCTTACAACAGATGCCTAACTATGCCAAGTTCTTAAAAGACATCATCACCAAAAGAAGAAGGCTAGGGGAGTTTGAAATCTGTTGCCTTAATCAAGAATGTAGTTTAATTATGCGAGAATAAGCTTCCTAGAAAACTCAAGGATCCTGGCAGTTTCACTATACCATGCTCCATTGGAGATTTTTACATTGGAAAAGCTTTGTGTGACTTGGGAGCAAGTATCAACTTGATGCCCAAGTCCATTTATGATAAACTTGGTATAGGAACTGCTAGACCTACTTCTTTAAAGCTTAACCTTAGCTGATAAAAGTAGGGTTTATCCTGAAGGAATATTAGAAGATGTTTTGATTAAAGTTGACAAGTTTGTGTTTCCAGTGGATTTTGTTATTTTAGACTTTGATGCAGATAAAGAAGTTCCCATCATTCTGGGGAGACCATTCTTAGCAACTGGAAGGACAATCATTGATGTGCAGAAAGGAGAATTAATCATGAGAGTCAATGACCAAGAAGTCAAGTTCAACGTCCTCAATGCACTCAAATATCCAGATCCAAACACTGAGGAATGTTCGTATGTGGTTGCCATTGATCAAATGGTCCAAAAGCAGTTCAACAAGGACAATGATCACCTGGAGAAGATTCTAGGCAACAATGAAATTCAAGAATTGATAGCAGAAGAAGTTATCCCTCTAGACGTCGTAACGTCTGTTACAGACGTGGTCACGTCTGAACCCTCTGCACCAAAGTCATGGACAAAGAGGTATGAATCTTTAGGGCAAGAGGAGTCAAATCTGAAGAAGAATGTGCCCTCCATTAAAGAACCACCCACCTTGGAACTAAAAGTGTTACCTGATCATTTGAAGTATGTCTTTTTAGGGGAACATGATTCCCTACCAGTGATCATTTCTTCTAAGCTTACCCAAGAGCAGGAAAATGATCTCATTACTACCCTGAAGAGACATAAAAAGGCAATTGGTTGGCAAATGGCAGACATCAAAGGTATCAGCCCCACAATCTGCATGCATAGAATAGTCTTGGAGGAGAATGCCAAGAATAGCATTGAAGGGCAAAGGAGATTGAACCCCATAATGAAGGAGGTGGTGAAGAAAGAAATCATCAAGTGGTTGGATGCAGGAATCATCTACCCTATTAGTGATAGCTCCCAGGTGAGTCGATTCGATGTGTGCCCAAGAAAGGAGGAGTTACAGTAGTAACAAATGACAAAAATGAGCTAATTCCAACAAGGACAGTAACAGGTTGGAGGATATGCATGGACTACAGAAAGCTAAACAAAGCAACTAAGAAGGATCATTTCCCTCTTCCATTCATTGATCAAATGCTAGACAGGCTCGCAGGCAAAGATTTCTACTGTTTCCTTGATGGTTATTCAGGCTACAACCAGATAGCCATAGCACCTGAAGATCAAGAGAAGACAACATTCACTTGTCCCTATGGCACCTTTGCTTTCAGAAGGATGCCATTTGGGCTGTGTAATGCTCCTGCAACATTTCAGAGGTGCATGATGGCCTTATTTTCTGATTTCATTGAAAATTCCATGGAAGTCTTCATGGACGATTTCTCAGTCTATGGAGATTCATACAAGGCATGCCTGGATAACTTGGAAGGAGTTCTGATAAGGTGTGAAGAGACCAACCTAGTGCTCAATTGGGAAAAATGCCATTTCATGGTACAAGAAGGAATAGTATTGGGACACAGAATATCAAAGAAGGGATTAGAGGTAGACAAGGCAAAGATTGATGTTATTGACAAGCTACCTCCACCAACAACTATCAAAGGAGTCGAAGTTTCTTAGGACATGCGGGGGTTTTGACTGAAGATTCATCAAGGATTTCTCAAAAATTTCAAAACCCTTGTGTCTATTGTTGCAACGTGACCACGTCTTCAACTTTGATGAGCAATGTCATGAAGCTTTCAACAAACTGAAGACTGCCTTGGTGACTGCTCCTGTAATAGTCACTCCAGATTGGTCAAAACCATTTGAGTTGATGTGTGATGCAAGTGATTCTGTTTGTAGGAGTCATATTGGGACAAAGGTATGGAAAAAATTTTCATTCTATTTATTATGCCAGTAAAACCTTAGATGATGCCCAATTGAATTATACTGTGACTGAAAAAGAGCTCTTGGCTGTTGTGTTTGCATTTGATAAGTTTAGATCTTACTTAGTGGGTGCAAAAGTTATTGTTTTTACTGATCATTCAGCCATTAAGTACTTAATTTCAAAAAAAGATGCAAAGCCAAGGCTTATTAGATGGGTTCTCCTCCTCCAAGAATTTGACTTGGAAATCCGTGACAAAAAGGGGTGGAGAACCAAGTTCTTGATCATCTTTCTAGGCTTGAGAATGTTGATGCAGTGCAATTGAAAAGATATACAAGAAAAATTTCCTGATGAAAGACTATTGTTAGTAACCTCAGTAGTTGAAGACGTGGCCACGTCTATGACATTTTCGTCAAACGTCATAACGTCTGATACTACTGCACCATGGTATGCTGACATAGTTAACTTCCTTGTTAGCAAGATTGTGCCTGTAGGATTCAACCACCAACAAAAGAAGAGATTCTTCCACACTACAAAGCAATATTTCTGGGATGAACCATACTTGTACAAAATGTGCCCAGATCAATTACTAAGAAGATGTTTAGCTGAGGAAGAACAACTCCATGTGCTACAACAATGTCATTCAGCACCTTATGGTGGACATTTTGGAGGTACTAGGACAGCTGCAAAGGTCCTACAATCAGGCTACTACTGGCCAACATTATTCGAGAGATGCACATGAAGTGGTTAGGAGATGTGACAAGTGCCAAAGAGCGGGGAATATATCAAGCAAGCGGAGATGCCTCTCACAAACATTCGGAAGTTGAATTGTTTGATGTTTGGGAATGGATTTCATGGGGCCATTTCCTATGTCCCATGGGAATCTATATATTCTGTGGTACGTGGACTACGTGTCAAAGTGGGTTGAAGCGGTGGCATTACCAAACAATGAAGCCAAATCATTGCAAGTTCTGAAGAAGAATATATTCACAAGATTTGGTACTCCAAGAGCCATAATCGATGATGAAGGCTCTCATTTCTAAAATAAGTTAATTGAGAACCTCCTGGCTAAGTATGGAGTGAAACACGAATTGCTCTGACTTATCACCCTCAAACCAGCAGGTGGCGGCGAAATATCCAACGGGGAGATCAAAAGAATACTTGAGAAGATGGTTGGTCCCAACGAGAAAAGAGTGGTCATTACACCTAGATGATGCACTATGGGCCTATAGAAACGAGATACAAAACACCATTGGGCATGTCCCCTTACAAGCTAGTTTATGGTAAGGCTTGTCACCTGCCAATTGAGCTCCAACACAAGGCTTATTGGGCAATAAAACAATTGAATCTAGATCATGCAAAGGCTGGTGAAGCAAGATTGTTGCAATTGAATGAGCTAGAAGAGTTTAGACACCATGCCTATGAAAGCTCAGCAATGTATAAAGAAAAGACCAAGAAGTGGCATGATCAAAGAATCCAAAGGAGAGAGCTAACAGAAGGACAGCAGGTGTTGCTATTCAATTCAAGGCTTAAGTTGTTTCCAGGGAAATTGAAGTCAAGGTGGTCAGGTCCATTCAGATTAATAAAGATCTATCCTCATGGTGCCGTGGATTTATTTGATGAAAAGACCAACACCATGTTCAAAGTTAATGGCCAACGTGTGAAACAATACCATGGAGAGCATGTGGAAAGGGACAAGATCCAAATGTCCTTCAACAATTCTTGAATGAAAGAAACAATAGTCTGGCTGAAGACTCTTAAAGCAAGCGCTCTTGGGAGGCAACCCAATGATTTTTAATTAACAAATTTTTTGTGTCTTTTTTTTGTTTTGCAGGAATAAGTGTTGAAGAAATGTGGAGTAAGGTAGTAGACGTTGTAACGTCTCAGTATTCACTAGGCGTGGGCGCGTCACGCGCGATCGAGGGCAAAAATTTAAAATTAAGTCAAGAGCGTAAGTGATGGCGTGTCGAAATGATTTCCTCTCGACCTGAGCGTGGTAATCGACCACGGCGTCACTTCCTTCCCCGACTTGTCTAATCAATCGGTTACTTTACCCATTACTCCACTCTTCTATTTCTCAACTCCCCATAACCATTTCCCCATAAAATCTCACCATTCACCCTCATCCCACCTCCCGCAACTTATTTCTAACCCTCTCTCTCTGAAACCAAAAATCTTCCCTCTCTTCCTCGTAAAAACCTAAATTTCCGAAATCCCCATTACCTTCCAAACAATTTTTCTGCGCAATCACCATGACAAAAGTGAAGCAATCCGCCACCAAATCCTCGGAAAAGGAAAGCATGCTGACTGAGTTCATCCTCGACCCCATTTCCCCAAAAACACCTAACCCATCCAAGAAAAAGCCCTACTTCACGAAAGGGGCTTTAGTCAAGAAAGCCCAATCCTCGATTTCCTTGCAACCGCGCAGCGCGTTGGGTTGGCAAAAATTTGTTGTGCCTGAGAAGGAATACATTGCTACTCCGGGTCCATGATTTCTACAAGGGGATCGTTGAGAGGCTCAAGGAGAGCCTCCATTGTGTCAAAGGTGCGAGGTGAGGAAGTGAAGTTTGGAGTTAGAGTCATCAATGACTATTTTGGGCTAGGGTACTATGGCAAAGTGTGGAGACCAAACGGAAAGAACTATGGTCCAGGTGAGATGGATGCTATCAAGGATAGGATATGCATTGAAGGTCTTTATGCAGGAAAGGAGTGGAGAGCATGGTAGTGAGTTCAAAATCATGAAGAGGTACCTTTGTGATGAAGCCAACACCGGTTTCATTTCATAAGGCATCGCTTAATTCCTACCTCTCACACATCCTGGGTAGACAAAGAGAGGTGATTGTGATTGATGCAATCATGTCAAGAGATAAAGTGGAGGTTGGAAAGTTGATCAACCGTGAGCTCAACAAGTGGAAAAATAGGAAGGATGGCTATTTGTACTTCCCATGTATGATAACCGACTTGTGCATGGAGGCGGGGTAGAAATTGAAGCCTCGGAGCTTGGGGAGCAACCACAAGGCCCATTCTCAACAAAGTTCAAGCCTAGGGTGAAATCTGCGGGAACTTCAAGTTCTGGCGATGCACGACGTTGCAACGTCTGGGAGGAAAGCAGAATTCCACGCCAAATTTATCAAAGAACAATTTGAGTGGCAAAAGAAAGTGTTTGCCCAAGTGTCCAAGGGTAAGAAAGTGATTGAAGAGCTGTATTGCGCTGTGGATCGATGCAGGGAAGAAGATGATGATGAAGTGCCCCGTCCCACAATTCAAAGAAGAGGTGTGAAGAAGGAAAGGGCCAAGCGAGCAAGAAGCCCACCAAAGAGGCAGAGCCAAAGAAAAGAAACAAAAGAAGGTAAGTAGTGAAGAAGATTTTAATTCTGATGATTTAGATGATATTTCTGATTTTGATGCAGAGGAATCCAAGAAAGTGAGCATGGAAGTAATCAGTGAGGAGGAAGAGGAGGAGAGCCCTGAGGAGAAAGGGAGCTCTAGTGAGAAGACTGTAAGTGAGTCCCCAACCAATCAAACAAACAAAGAGCCAACCCCAACAAAATCCAAAGAAGCTAGCCCCAAACCATCATCCCCACAAGCCACACAACCACCACCTTCACCAAAAGAAACCTCCACCCATGACCAAAACACACCAAAGACCCCACAATCCAAAGCTCAAGACCAACCAATCCCACAACCACCCCCACCCCAACCTGAACCTCAAAAACAACCCTCACCCCAAAAACCAGACGTGGCGACGTCTGAGCCAACAAATCCAGAGTCCCAACCCATGTCACCACCCAAGAAGACCAGAATCAAAAGTGCCCTCACATACAATCCTTTTGGAAGGAAGACAAGACAAGAGATAGCTGCTGAGTCAAAACAAGCTCAAGGGAGTGGAGAGAAAGAAGAAGTTGTAGCCCCCACAACCTTAAGGCCAAAGCTTCCTGTGAAAAGAAAAACTCAAGGTGCTGCAGGGAAACCTGCTACTGCTACTAGTGCTGCATTCGTAGCCACTAGTGTTTCTGAGAAGCCCCTTCCTGCTATTGCTGAAGAATTGCCTGCAGACGTCGTAACGTCTGCTGAAAAAGAGGCTGCAGCCAAACTTGCAGAAATGCAAGTCACTAATGAAAGAGAAGCTGCCATGGAGAAAGTTAGACAGCAAGCAATGGAGGAGGCCACTCGTGGGTGGCAGAGCACTGTTGAAGCAAGCTCGTGGAACGATTCTTTGGGCCGGAGGATCATCATCGACGCGTGGCGACGTCTAAAGAACCGCAGGTGGAAAAAGCCCGTGTGATCCCAGGTGAACCAATGCAAGTCCACCTGGCGATCTAGCAATGAGGATGTGGGAGGAGGCCAAAAAGAGGATTGCAGAAGCCTCAAGTGTTGCTGCTGCAAGTGTGGGTGAGAAAGAATCTGATGAGACAACAACAACAACCACAACTGAGCAAGGAGGAGTGAAGGTCAAGAAAGAGAAGAAGGAAAAGAAGAAAGGTGAAGGTCGGTAGAGGTACCCACCGGACAAAGCGGAAGGCTTAGGTGCAGTGCAAAGAAACAAGTAAGTTCCACAATTAATCTCAATAGTAGTTGTAGTTTTTATTTTTATTTTTAGTTCTAGTCAAGTTTAGTAGCTTTTATTTGTTATGTTCTGAATAAGACCCCCCCTTTTTCCAAAAAAAAAAAAAAAAAAAAAAAAAAAAAATGTCATTTATCTTTGAGCAAAGTGGGGACACCGCTCAACTTTAAGTGTGGGGGATCTCGGTGTTTTAAGTTCTGCTTTGTGTATGAAATCAAATGCAAAAGCAATTTCTGTTTTACTCACAAGCATGAAAATAATTCTCTTTGGGCTAAGAATAATGAAAAAGTGTGTGTGAGTAGCCTATGCATGATTAGATAAAAAGAATTGATTGTTGCTCCTACACAAACTCTGTTTTAAGAAAGAATCTAGTTAGCCAGGGAATATTGTGTGCTAAAGTTAGTTTTGGTGAACTATGGTGAGAGTAAAACTTGATTAAAAACCTAGGATAGCAGTAGAAGCTAAGTTTGGGGGTGAATCAAGTCGCATACTAAGGTGGGTGCAAAGACTATAGGATGGTTAAGTGCGGTGTAGTGTGAGTGCAACGTTGTAACGCTACACCGTAACGTTATAACGTCTGCCGTGTGTGTTGTGTGTACAGACGCTTGCAACGTCTCACCCATAAACGTTGTAACGTCTATTCCCAAAAATACCAAAAAGAGTGTGTTGATACAAATAAGTGGAAAATCCACATGTGTTCCTGTAATACCACAAAACAAATGCTTTGAGCACTCCAAAAAAAAAAAAAAAAAAAGAGAAAGAACTCCAAAGTGGAGCAAAATAAAGAAGAGTTGCTCAGTAATGAGGGGGTTACAGTCCTTTTTGCATGTGTGAGTCAATAAATTAGTGCACTAACCTAGTCCTAGCACCCAATTAAGACCCTTTGTCATGCTTTAAATGAATCCCCATTTCTTATGTGAAAATGTTAGCCTATTCTTTGTTTTGAAAAATATTTTGTCACATCACCATTTGGGAACCACTCTCTCATTTGCTAAGGTAGTTTCTGAACTAGCTAGAGGAAGAATTAATACAGAGGTCACACACTCACTTTGAGCTTTAATGAATCTGGAATTTAATTATGCATTGGTATGTGAGTGTGTGAAGAAATAGCCCATTGAGAATAAATTTTGACCTGCTGGTTGAGTAACACAGAATCTGCTAGTGTAGTTGATTTCATATTATTAATTGTTTTGTTGTCTTGATTGCTTGAGGACAAGCAATGATTTAAGTTTGGGGGTGTGATAACTCATATTTATATGAGTTATTTATACTCACTCACGAATAAATCATGCAAGTTCTTGAGCAATACAAAGTTTAATTAATTAGTTTTATAATGATTTCTGAGTTTTAGGTGAATAAGAGTTAAAAAGATAAATCTGTGCATTTAGGCACCAATTGGTGCCCTTGAGAGCGTTTTGATGCTTTTTGTGCATGTGCGAGAAATTCGATCTTTGAACGTTACCACGTCCTCACCACGTCTACAAAAGTGCAGCAGAGCAAGAGTGAAGGATCTTAATTTTGGCGCTCTGAGCAATGATAGTCAAAGATATAAAAGTCAGAAGATCTTCGGTTTCCCCATGAGCTGACACGCAGAAGCACTGTAGCGATGAACAGTGTCAGGGAAAAGATAGGAAGGCAGGCTGGTAGGTGAGCAAGTGACATCAGCACATGTAAGCAAGGTGGCTATTTAATGAAGGCTCAGCACTCTCTCAAAAAAATCACCAACCACACTCACGATCATCATCTCTTTCACCTATCTTCAGCATCAATTCATCACCTCACCATCTCCACCATTAAACTCAGACTTTGTTTTGTAAAGAAGATCTGGAGACAGACTTCTGAACTTAGTTTATTTTCTGCAGTAGTGTAAGGCTCAGACGTTGTAACGTCTATACAGCGTACATGCTGAAGGGCTACTTAGTTGCATCTTGTGCACTTAGTTTCTTTTCTGTAATGTATGGTATTTGGATTCTAAATCCACTTCATTCTGTAAAGATGCTCAAATGAGAGCTAAACACTTTGTAGTTGAGTTGTTGTTTTGCTTTTTAATGAATTTCTAGTTAAGGTTATGAAGTGTTTACGTTGCCCGTTTTAAATCTTTGTGCAATAATATTTCCAAACTTGTTTTGAGGTTGGCCTCTTAAAATAGGTAGATTCATAGGTACAGACATGGTCTATGAAAAGAAATCAAAGATTTACATGAATGAACAATGCACTAAAGACATTTAGGCATCTTTATCTAAGTCTAGACATAGAATGGATAATAGTTCATGGAGCATTGCTGTGGGTACTTAAAATACAGGAGTGGGCCTATTTAGAACCTAGACATAGGATTTCTTGTACTTGAAACTCGGCGTTTTATCTTTGAAAAGCATAGCTCTTTTACAACAAATGTTCGAGACGTGGCCACGTTTACCGCAGTTAACATTTAAACGCGTCATAACGCCTAGACGTTATGACGTCTGGCTAGGGAGGAATTATTTGCATGCAACAACTCAACTCATTTCTCATCCATCTTCACAACCAACTTTAATTTCCTGGTTTTATTTACATCCTTAGCTTTACAATCAACTTTTATTGCCGATTTGTTACTTGATTCTCTTGTGTTTTAAGACTTGAACTTTAAAAGTACAACCAATCCTCGTGGGAACGATCTCTTACTTACATCCACTTTATTACTTGTACGATGTGTATACTTGCACTATAATTGCGAAAATTCATACTACCACACGAACGCAACAGGGTGTACTTTACCTTTTTTTGCAAAGAATGTATGCCAGGTCGCTCACCATGCCCGTGGCAGAAGAGCGACCGTAGGGTCATCGAGTCGGCCCAAACGAAGGTAGACCAACGAATGGTCTACAACGAGTGTCGTCGAACGGCCCAAAACGAGTGTCATCGAATGACCGAAGGGTCAAGCAATGACCCACCAACCAGCGTAGACCGCCGAGCGGTCTACAACGAATGCTTCCAAAAAGCGCGAATTGGTCGACGATCAACCTAAAACGAGAGCCTTCGCAAGGCCCAAAACGGCGGCCTATGATCGGCCAGGAATTCGTAACTTAGAAAAGTGCGAACGAATAAGGTAAGTAAATTCAAACAAACGAAATGAACAAGGTAAAAAGTAATTCATTACAAAATGAGACGCCTGGTCGAAACCGAGCGCCCAACTGCTCGAATGCTGATCAAATGGTTTACAAAAAATACACCGCTCGCAGGCGGGCTTCAAAAGGAAGGCTGCAAGATCAAGAGCGGCCGAACACGACCGAGCGTTGCCTAATAACGTTCCCCTGTTCATCGGTTTGCTCCGTCAGCACTATCTCAGTACCTTCAACACGATGCTCGGGCCTCAACACCTGATCATCAACATTGATGTTTAGATCGGCATTCAGCAAGCGCACCTGGTCGATGGCGTTCTGGAATTGTTCGATCGCTGCATCCTTTGCAAGGGCGACCACAATTTGGACTTGGTCCTCCATTTCAGCATTGTCCTTCTTCAGGCCGTCCACTTCCCCTTTGAGCTCTTTCACCTGAGCAGCTAACTCTTTGTTCCGTTTCACCACCTTAGCCCGGTCCTCGTCGGCCTGATCTTTGGCTTCCAAGGCAGCATTCTTGGAAGTCAAGGCCTTCTCAAGTTTTTTCTTCACGATCTCCGTGATCGGCGAGGGTCCGGTCCTTTCACTTCGGCCTCTGCAAAATAAAAACGATAAGATCATTCAATCGACCGATCTTAAGTTAAATCGAAGGCGGGCTAGAAAGTTAAAATACCTTAAGCTTTTCTCTCCCCATCATCCGTCAGCTGCTGCATGGCTTTACCAACCGCCATGCACAGGGAAGCACAGACCACCATGGGCTCTCGCTTGAACCGCTCGAAGTCGGACTCTCCCAAGCTGTCAATCTGAACCACGGGAATCTCATCGTCAGGAGTCTCGTGAATCTGCACGAGCGGGTTTGCTCTGCTGCGTTTGGGGCTACGACCGTCCTGGTCCTGAGGGGAGCGACCCTTGCGACCACCACTTTTGCCTTGGCTACGAGGGGTTTGTTGGGAAGAGCCGTCCAGGTCGACCACCTGCTTGACCGGTCTTGAGGACGAAGGCTTTGATGAAGATTTCAAGGCCATCTTTTCCAAAGAAGCCCAAGTTGTTCCTGCCATTTTTCCTACATAATAAAACGATTCAAAGGTTAAACGAAACGGTCAATAATCGAAATGAAAAGACAGGGGAAAAATCGAACCAAGTGCAGCCTCAAGGGCACGGCCGACCAAAAGCGTGAACGGCCGACAAGGTATGTCGCCTTTGGGATCAGGGGCATGAGGCTCGATAATGCTTTAATAATTTGCAGAGACTCCAGGTCGACTGCACTCAAATCCTTGGTGGCGTCGATATAGTCACCAGCGCGTCTGAAAAAGTGAGCTTCATTCCACATAATCGGAAAGTAAGGATCACCGATCGATCCATCAGGCAGTGTCTCGGCGATCGCTTTATCAGCCTCCTTAGTGGGAACTATCCAGAAGTAGTGACTCTTCCACGCTCCTCCCAGCGACTCTGAAAACGCCTTGAAATATCTGTGTTGGGTTTTCTGAGTTTTGAAGGACACTTGCTCCCTCTTCTCTTTGTTGGCTTTCTCCCTGAGCCAACTCAGCTCGAAGATTGTAAAGAACAGTTGGATCGACACCAGCCTATTGAGTTGGCCCAACAGTTCCTCGAAGGTCTTCAGGAATGCCCACGCATTTGGGTTCAGCTGTGATGGGACGACCCCAATGTAGCGCAAGACATCACGCTGAAACTCGGTAAAGGGAGGGACGATCCCCATTTTTTCAAACACGATCTGATGCATCGTAAACTTGAGGTTGTCTGAGTAGGTCACTATGTATTCGCCTTCTTTCATTCCCCTCACTCTCCAGCCCGGTAAGTTTCTGAAGTGACATCGTAATTCTGGCAGCGTCCAGTGACCGACCGTGATCACGCTCCTATTGGATCGAAGGGTTTCTGATACCCAGGACATGTCCGTCCGATCTCGAGCTACATCCGGCAAAACGTCATCTTCTCCTTCGACCAGCTCTCCATCAGCATTCACATCCCGATTGGAGGAGCTTTCGCCAGGACGGTCGGCAACCTCTTCAACCGCAGTTTCAACTCGGCCTTCCTCGGCATTGGCCGATATTTCTTCTTCAACGGCCTGGACAACATCCTGCGCTCCATCACCCTCGATGTCTACCTCCTCATCTTCTCCTGCGTTGCAGGCCGGGGAAGGTGATGGTGGTGGAGGAGACCACGATTTGGTCTTAGAATTGGCAGAGCTGGAGTCAGAGCTGCCTAAGCTGACCGACCCCTTATTTGGAGAACTAGAGCTCGAGTCGCTCGATGACGACTTAGACCTTTCCTCGCACGTTACGACCTGTGCTAGCCACGTCATGTTTTGAGCCAGAGACTGCGATGGCCCCCCGGGAAGGCGTACAGTTTGTTTCAACCGTGGAATATAAAAGCACCTGTGAAAGAGGAATACGCGTCAGGTCGCCCGAGTCACATGCTCATGCAGAGGGGGCGACCTGGTCGTCCCCGGACCTGACGCCCCCCACCACAAGGCGCGAATCTACAATAGAAAACCAAAGAAGCTAAAACTGAGAAAGATTGACTCATACCTGAAAGAATGCTAGGGATCGACCGAGGAGGCTAAGTCGCGCTAACACAAGTTGCTTCGAAAAAGGTCTGTTACAGACAGATCGATCGGTGGGAGAGCGCTTCAGACTAATGTGAGAAATGATTTCTCGGGGGCATATTTATAGCACAGCCCCGAAGCGTCAGAAGGACCGGGAGACGAAACGTCGCAACGTTTCACCTTCACATTAAATCAGCCATTGAATGGCCTCGAGATCACCAAACGTCACGTCATAAATGACAGCAATCCAACCGTCGCGTCAGTACGGCCGACGACGGACGGCAGCGACCGTCCCAACGATCATACGCTGCGGCGACTGTGACCGCCCAACCTCCAGCCAAATTCGGACGACACAAGTCCACTGGGGGGCAACGATTCAAGCCTCAGCCCGCCCTTAAGCGACCTAGGCTTGGGGGGCAACTGTTCCGGGGTGCATTAGCAAAACCAAGAGGTTCCAATAGAAATAGAACCAGCGGCCCACACCAGCGGCCCATATCAGCGAACCAGCCCAAGCTCGTTATACTTGGAGCGCAATCTGCGGGGATCGGCCGAATTCTTCGCAACGGTCGGGGCATCCCACTGGTATAAGTACCACCTCCATCAACAGTATCAGGTACGTTTTCCTATCTCGTGATACCCTGCCCGAGCAACACCACTGACTTGAGCGTCGGAGTGTCATTGCAGGTACCACCCGCATGCAGCCAAGACCGGTCCGTTCAATCCTTCAGCGACCGGCCAACACACCGAACAACATCAACACTTCATTGGTCAAGGTACGAACAACATCAACACTTCATTGGTCAAAGTATTCAAACAAAGTACTAAAACGAAAATTGAAACTGATGAAAATATGATTATCATCAAATGTATTCTGAATGAGTATATAGAAAAGCACATTACTATTACGAATGCCGGAAGGAAAAGGATATAAGATAATAGAATGTCTCATCTATTTTGTAATATATTCTTCATAATTTGTTTTCGCTAAGCGTGTGAACCTATGGGAATTCAATTTTATTGTTATAAGCAACATGGGTCATTTTATCATAAAATTTTAAATTATTTTTTGGCACCTTTAAAAATGCAGTTGTATGTTTTCGTGTGTTATATGACACGTCGATTTCTTTGTACATCGTCTTTTATCCATTCATTATGATATATAATACATATGTTTATACATTTATTTATTTTTATATATATATATATATATATATATAGTGAGTATTTTTTTTATTGTGAGTATTTTTTTATAATCTCGTCCTAAAGAATTTTTATAGTGTGTATTTTATCTATAAATTATCATCCTACATTTGCCAATATAGTGAGTATTTTTTTATATTATTTGACTATTTAAATGTTAATTTCGATTTAATATATGTATATTCCATATTGCGAAATAACTGTTATGGTATTTTCTATATTCCTATAAAGAAACTATAAACGAGAAAAATTAAACTAACACTTCAGGAGATTATTAGAATATGAAAAATCTAGTCTTATTCGTAGATGCAAATCTTTATATAAAAAACTTTAAGATTAACTTGAGTCAAAACCGAGTCAACGCTTGGTTTGACCAAGTCAACGCGGGTTTGACCAAGCCAACTTAGGTGGAGATCCAAGTGTAACTGAAAACCTGATGTGGAATAAAATAGTATTTTTTGACCGGTGGAATAAAATTGTTGATGATGTAATTAGTGACGTGTCATACTATGTGGATGGTGACATGGAAGATCCATGGTTATATATATATATTTGAATTTTAATTAATTAATTATTATTAAAATATTCATGTCGTATCGTATCTTTATTTTTAAAATTTAATTGTATCTGTATGGAAATGTATCTAATATTGTCAGCGGTGAATAAAGATACGTTTTGATATGAATATTTTAACTTTTAAAAATTTAATTGTATCTGTATCGAAACGTTGTAGATAATTTTGTAATATAGCTGTATTTGTAATAGTGTGGATGTTGTTTAGTAGTTTTGGCCCAATTGTTATGGCCCATTTACCTTCTATTGCTAAACCGGTTGTAAGCCCACACTTGACTGTATTCAATCTTCTATTATTTCAGTTGTGGCATCTGGTATATTAGCTATCTCTGTAACAGATTTGATCATCAATGAAATTACATTTTTCACTCTTACATTTGGCATCAGAGCTCTACGGGGCCTGAAGCAAGATTCGCAAGAACGATAGTTAGAACGATAGTTTCGTTGCAACGAAGAATCGATCATGGCAGAGAAAGAAAACGGAGCATATGTGCAACCCGCAATTCCCAAATTCGATGGGTTCTATGAACATTGGAAGATGTTAATGGAGAATCTTTTGAGATCCAAAGATTACTGGGAAATGGTAGAGAACAGTATCCCTGAGCTTCCAGCGAATGCTGCGCCTAATCTCAAGAAATCTCACGATGAAGCCAAATTGAAGGACTTGAAGGCCAAAAATTATCTTTTTCAAGCAATTGAAAGAGGAGTTTTGGAGACAATTCTGAAAATCGACACTTCAAAAGATATCTGGGATTCAATGAAGCAGAAGTATCAAGCTTCAAACAAGGTCAAGCGTGCTCAACTTCAAGCTTGAAGCGCGAATGGGAGGTTTTGACGATGAAGGAAGACGAGTCAGTTAGCGATTACTTTGCAAGAACCCTAACAATCGCTAACAAGATGAAAAGTCACGGCAAGAAGATGAAGGAGAAGAGTGTAGTTGAAAAGATTCTTAGATCGATGACCACGAAGTACAATTATGTAGTGTTCTCGATCGAACAATCTAATGATGTTGAAAAGATGTCCATTGATGCTTTGCAAAGTGTTGTGCGAAAAGGTGATGTGCAAGTGTACACAATCGCAACAAGTAATATAATGATAAGTAAAGATCGTTCCCACGAGGATTGTTGAGTTTACTTCTATATTTAAATTAGTAATTTAGCCAATGAGTAACACAAATAACAATAACAAGTTGTCAACAAGTATTGTGATTAACATAAATGTAAATAAGCAAGTAAAGATGGATGGTAAGTAAAAATTCAGAATGAGAGTAGTTGGAATGCTCTTTGCTAAGTAAATTCCCGTAAAAGCGTTATAACGTCACACGCTATAGCGTCAAGCGCCATTTATCGCAATTGATTTTGTGCTTTTCATCCATCGACGCCGTGGTTTCATTACAAGAAGCCTATGTCTAAGTTCTAAATAAGTTCACCCCTGTATAATAAAGAAACCACAGCTTTTGCCCTATGAACTATTGCCTTTCTATGTCTAGATTTAGCAAACGTTGGTTAAATGTCTTTAAACAACCTTTCATTCATATCAATCTTTGAGTTCTATTCATGGATCATGTCTGTACCCATAAATATACCCATTTTAACTGATCAATTCTAAAACAAGTTTGGAAGAATTAAAATACAAAGATTGAAACGCAAAACATTAAACGTTAATAACGAAATACTAAAGATTCATTACAAAGCTCAAAGCAATCCAACTACAAGAGAATCAACTCATGATGAGTAACAACACAAGAAATACAGCATAAAAGTGTTGCCTAAAGCAATAAAACCGAAATCACAAAGAGATGGAAAATACTCCAAATGATGACAGCTCTTGTGCCGCTACAGCGTCTGCCGTTATAACGTCTCTCTCAGCACTGCAGAAAATCTACATTTTATTGTGAAAATGGAGCTTGGACGAAAATGGAGTGCAAGAGAGTTATTTCTAACTCCTCTCTCTTCTGAACCAGCAAAACCAAGATGAAGAAGATGAAGTTTTTTGACTTCTCTATATAGAAAATATCTCCCAAAAAAGGTGACAAGCCATCTCACCAACTATTTTCATCTTCCATTACAAAATAGACAAGTGTCCTATAAAGTACAAAGTGGGTGGTCACTGCGAGAACTGCTCGCACTGCTTTCTACGATGATTTAACATGCTGCCAAAATTGCTTTTTCGTTTTCTCTCATCACCGCAGAATCCAACGCTATAACGTCTGCCGCTATAACGCTTTGATGCTATAACACCAACAAACACATTAAAAATAACAAGAAAGCACCAAAAGTGCCAATTTGTCACATAATCAGTTCCTAACCCTCTTTTACACTAAACAACATATATTTACTTATTTAACAACAATATTAATTAAGAACTTGCATTAATTTAAGTAATAAGAGCATAAATAACTCATATAAATATGAGTTATCACACCCCCAAACTTAAACCATTGATTGTCCTCAAGTAATGACGCTTGACAAAGAACAAACAACACAACATCAAAGAAAACAAAATTATTACTTTGGAACTCACATTTATTTAAGTCTAGAAAGTATGAATAACTCTTATTGATAAGAGTTATCACACCCCCAAACTTAAACCATTGTTTGTCCTCAAGTAATGACTATTTACAAAGACAAACAACTAACTGAAAACAGAACAATGACAACATAGAAAGGCAAAACCAGTTGCTTCCCTAAATCAAACAGATTTTCAAAAATATTCTTAGTGAACCAAACTTTTAGATTCACACCCACACACACACACACACACCATTGTTTTTCACAACATCTAAGTTCAGTTTAGTTCCTAGCTAGGTTCAGAATTTCTCCTAGCCTTGGAAAGAGTGGCCTTCTTTTGGTTTAGTCAAAGAATTTTTCAAAAATGAGAGTAGACTAACAACTTCACATAAGACTTGAGGGGCTTCAAAGCACAACAAAGGGCTTGATTAAGCATTTCAGATCTTTGACCAGTGCACTAACTATTGATTTGGTGATTTCTCAGCGTTATAGCGTTAGATGCTATAACGTTGGTGACTTGAAGAATAAATTTTAGCTACAATGCCCTCATTACTGAACTCCTTTATTTGCATTTTCTTTTCTTTTCTTTTCTTTTCTTTTCTTTTCTGTTTTTTTTCTCTTTTTTTTTATATGCATTTTTGGAACAGTTCAGCATTTGTTTCGGGCAAATGCAGCTAATTACATATATACATGACCAATTGACAATACATTTGTAACAAGTTTTGAGCCTAAAGCACTGGCCATCCTATAATCTTCATACCTAGTCTTAATATAACCGATGCACCCCCAAACTTAGCTTCAAAATCTACTCTCAATTTTTATTAAAAACTTGACTAAACCTTGGTTAACCAGGACTAACTTCAGCATCAAATAGTCCCTAGCTAACTAAGTTCCTTGCTTTGGTGATTTCTCAGCGTTATAGCGTTAGATGCTATAACGTTGGTGACTTGAAGAATAAATTTTAGCTACAATGCCCTCATTACTGAACTCCTTTATTTGCATTTTTTTCTTTTTTTTTTCTTTTTTTTTCTTTTCTTTTTTTTCTTTTTTTTTTCTTTTTTTTTATATGCATTTTTGGAACAGTTCAGCATTTGTTTCGGGCAAATGCAGCTAATTACAATATACATGACCAATTGACAATACATATGTAACAAGTTGTGAGCCTAAAGCACTGGTCATCCTATAATCTTCATACCTAGCCTTAATATAACAGATGCACCCCCAAACTTAGCTTCAAAACCTACTCTCAATTTTTATTAAAAACTTGACTAAACCTTGGTTAACCAGGACTAACTTCAGCATCAAATAGTCTCTAGATAACTAGGTTCCTTGCTAAGCCTAAATTTTTGAGTAGCAGCAACAATAAGACTAGTCATCAATCAAACAAGGCTACACTACACATATACACTTAATCATCATTAAATTTGGCCCAGGAAGATACACATTCTATTACTGAAAGACTAGGAATTGCAACTGATCATGCTTTCTATTCAACAAACATAATATTAAACACATATATTAACATTTTACACATATAACATTAAACACATTTAAGGTCCTCCCCCCAACTTAAGACTCAGCAGTGTCTTCACTTCTCAAGCAATTCTAATGGGAGAGGCCTTTTGGACACTACAATACTAAAATTAAAAACATTTAACACAACATAATTGTGAAATCATATACAATTGCTGGATGTTATTACGGATGCTACAACATCCAAGAAGTTTATTTGAAAACAAACAGCACCACAATACAACATAACACAACACAATACAATACTCCATCCTGGTTTAAGAACTCCATCCTAATAGGTACCCATTTTTTTTCTCCACAATGAGGGTTCCTATCAAAACTCTCTTCTTAAGAGATAAGAAGTCCTCGTTATGGATGCTCTAAGGGGTGTGGCTAGCATGTTAGCTAATACTAGGTTAATTGCAATTTTGCAGGGCAACTGAGGACGAAGTTAGACCTTTTGACTATCCAAGAGGGGGAACTCAAATTGTATTAACTTCTTCCCTATTCTTCATTCGAGGAACCTTCCAAAGGTGAATCATCCTAACTTGAAACTTTCGATCAATCTTTTCAGGGACAATCTCATCAATATAGCTGAATTTTGTTTCCATATTGCATTAGTTAAAAAATAAACTGTGGGAAAAATATGGTAATAACATCTGAACTTTGGATGAAGGTGAAATAAACTACTATAAATATATACCATCAACCCACAACCAAAATTACTATATTATTCATTTCACTTTAACTTTTATCATTAGTGGGTCCCACTCTTATATCCTCTTTTAATATTTTCATTTCACTTTAAAACCTACTCTTCTCTTTCATCTCTCTCACTCTTTTTCACTTCTCTTTACTATAATCTACTCAAATTACTAAACCTAATTAATTTAACTACTGTTATTTGTCAAAAAAAATGATAACGCTTGCAAAAATTCCAAAATTAGTTTTTCTAAAAAAATTAATAATTACATTTCATCCACTTCTTTCGTGAGCCACACAGGATTAGCAACGATAAATCGACAATGTCAACGAAAGCGTCAATAGATGCACCAACAGGAGCAGCATGAGTGGAAACAGGAGCACCAAAACATAACAAAAGTTGCATGCTACCTGCCGCACTAACGAGCGCAATCAATTTTTTTTAAAAAAAACTTTATTTTTAAATTTATTTCTTCTAAAAAATCAGTAATTAAATAAACTTAATATAATTAATATTAAATCATGTAAAATTTATTATTTACTTTAATCTACTCTAAACTACTAAACTCAATTAATTTAATTACTACCTATAGTCAAATTAAGCGATACCGCTAGCAAAAATTCCAAAGTTATTTTTCCTAAAAAAATCAATAATTGAATTCATCCACTTTCGTGAGCCGCACGGAGGCGGCAAGAACGAGCAGCAAAGAACGACGTCAGCACAACGGAGCGCCAATCGAAGCGCCAACGGGAGCGCCAACGAGAGCATCAACGAGAGCTCCAACAGTCGCGCCAACGGAAGCGCCAACGGGAGCGGCAACAGAAGCACCAACGGGAGCGTCAACGAGAGCAGCAACGAAAGCACCAATGGGAGTGCCACTATTAAAGAAAGATACAACCATTATTACATCTCATTTTCTTTTTTCCTCATTTTTCTCTATTATTAATATTATAAGATGATACTGACTTTTTTTTTTGAAAAACTTTTTGCAACACAACTATTTTAATAAATTTGAAATATCTTTTGTGGAGTTTTTCCTTTTTCTTTTATTATATTTTGCAACTTTTAACGTGTTAGTAATTTCATAGATAATTATAATAAATACAGTATCACCCGTGCGTATGCACGGGTAAAATACTAGTATAAAAATGGAGGCTAAAGCGCAATTAGTTTAAAAATATATCAATGAAACATGTAACATTTATGGTTGGTGAGTAATGATAAAAATATACTTATCAATGAAACATGAAACATGTAACATCTAGCTTAAATATATCAATGTAACATATCACCAACCATAAATATTAACCATATTAAATAATTTTTTTAAAAAGAGAGAAGGAGTACTAACATGAACGTGTAGATATTTAATATTTATGGTTGGTTATGAGTAATGAAAGTAGAGATGGCTGGTTATATAGTTTTTCACCGATTAATTGATCTTATTAGTTGTTCATAATTAATACGGAACCAACCCTTGGTCCTTATTATAAAGTTTTTTGAAGTTTTAAGTTCAACAAATAATTGATGCATTAATAAATCTAAAATTGTAAAGTTTTCTTATAATAGGGACCGGAGGGAGAACTTATGTAGCACATACTCAGATGCGGACACCGGACACGGACACTAACACACCACTAATGTCCAAAATAGAGGATACTAGGACACCACATATATATATTAAGCACAAACGTTGTAAACTACAAATATACTAATCGATCAAAGTTGTATATTGATTCTAATTGTATGTACATCAAGCTAAATACAAAAATAAGTGACAAACATTTTTAATATATAACATTAATTATAAGATGAGAATTAATAAAAAGTTGAAATGAATAAAATTACTCATATTTAATAACATTCTAGTTAGTAAATATATAAAATAAAATCTATGGAATGTGATACCAAATATTAGATGTCAAATAAATATAATATATAAATGTAATATATAATAACAAAATAGATATAAAAAGTAGGTAAAAGGTTTTACAATAAAAGAAAGAATAGGATAAACATTATGTAATACACTTTAGTAGTATGAAATTGTGGTAGCTCAAATGGTCAGCGTCAGGAGGTGGTAGCGTGGGGGAATGGGTTCGATCCCCAGCTTTTGCTTTTTTGGTGATATATATCGAAATAACATGCTGACGTGGATTAAAAGAAGGTGACGTTTTTGGTGATATATATCGAAATAACATGCTGACGTGGATTAAAAGGAATGTGACGTAATTAGTGAGGTGGAAGGACATGTGGATGTATAGGTGGAAGATTCATAGTTTAATATAATATATATATATTACAAAGATATGTAAGTTAGTAAACACAAAATCAACAAGACAAAAATCTAAATTGAAAACTCGGATTTATCTATCCACATTCAAAAAACAAAGTTGGTAAGCTTTACAAGTTTTTTTTTTTAAGATAAAAGGTATTATATCCTAAAAATAACTTTAATAACTTCAAATTTTCAAGAAGTTGACTTTTCTTTTTTCCAATTTTTTTTTATGATAAAAGTGTTTGAGAGGTGTCGAAGTAGTGTCTGGGAAGTGTTCAAGTAAGAAAATATATATTTCAAAAGGACACAGTAAAGAGGTGTCCGACTCGTTGTGTTGGTGTCTAACGAGTGTCAGTGTTCGACACGTACACGGGGACATGGCATTTGGAAGATGTGTTCGTGCTTCATAGATTAATACTGACGCATGGGGTGGTCATTTGTGTTAATACTGTTTAAAGGACAAAGGTTTACAATACTAAGCTTTTTGCTTAGTTATTGTTACTAAATTAATTTTAACCCTTTGACTCTTTATTTATTAGGAAAATCAGATCTAACGGTTTAAAATAAATTAGGGCGTTTATGTAAATCATCATCAATTAATCATAACAGTTTTTTACATTAGTTGCTAATTTTTTTGCCTCAAACAGTGCTTCCCTACATGTCTGATGTTTAAACGTAACTGTTTTTTTACGGTAACTGCTCCTTTTTTTGTGTCTTTCCCGCAGTAACACAAACTCCATTAACACATAACTGATTTCTCTCTGTTTCACACAAAACTTCATTAAAGAAAAACTCCTTTAACCGCTTGCTCTCTGTTTCACGAATCCTTCACGTAGAATACATTAATGCTAAACTCCTTTAAATCGTGTTCTTAAAATCGATTTCAAGTCGCATTTTTGCAAGTCAAATCGCGTTCTGCATCTTGCGAATTCATTTTCGCATCATTCAAATCGTGTTCTGCATCTTGCGAAATCGTGCTTCGATTGTGTTTCTCAGTTTTGTTGTTGTTGTCTCGTGTTTCTCGGATTTAATTGGCTTCGATTGTTGAATCGCTTGTTTTGATTGTGGTTCGACGGTGATCACACATTATGACCAAGCCTTCTTCTTCTTCGCACTCGTTTCCTGGTTGGTTTTGTTGCACTTTAACCATTGTTATGCAAATCTATGGTTAGTGACATCTAACCACATTTATGCATATATGTGGTTAGTGGCATCTAACCATTGCTATGCACATTTGTCACTAGCCACAAATGTGCATAGCAATGGTTAGATGCCAACCATTGCTATGCACATTGGTTATTTTGATGGAGTGTGAGAGGAAATGACCATACATCAAACTATTAATGGTTGAAATTAAAACCAAAAGTCATAATGTGCACCACCTAATGTAGGTATAAAGGCAGGTGTGACACCTATTATTTTGATGTCCTTTTATGCAAATGCAGTGTCCAACTTCTAAATAATACATCTATATACAATGGTTAGATGCCACTAGCCACAAATGTGCATAGCAATGGTTAGATGCAAATGCAGTGTCCAACTTCTAAATAATAGGTGTCACACCTGCCTTTATACCTACATTAGGTGGTGCACATTATGACTTTTGGTTTTAATTTCAACCATTAATAGTTTGATGTATGGTCATTTCCTCTCACACTCTCATTATAAAATTCCTCTTGTAATATATGTTACATATAAATTCTCCCTCCGATTTTTATTATAAGAAAATTTTGTGATGGTGATGAGTGGTGAGTATGATGAAATTTTATTCCTTTTATAGTAAAAAAATAGTAAATAAATATATAAATAAATAATGAGTGAACTGGTTGTTTAGAAGAAGAGGAGGAATAAATAAACTTGTGAAAGTTTGACGAACACCGAACAACACAAGCAAAAAATGTAAAATTTACTATGATTCTCTTTAATTATGCGGTTTATAATGATTTTATGTAACAAATTATAATAAAATTAGATAATTATAATGAAAAAAACTCGGACATTTAGTCCCAAGGAGTATGGAGGTAGAGGGCGGGAGAGAGGTACTTTGGATTTGGAGATCTGAGATTGACGATGAGACATCTAATAAGGTTGAAGGTATTTTGTTCTGTAATGTTGAGGAAGATGATGTTCAACAACGATTTACGGATTTCAGTTTTCTTATTTATTTTAATTTTAGTTTTGTAATTTGTTTTTAGTTTTAATATTTAGTAAGTTAAATAAATATTTGGAATGCACAAGTTGCCCATTAATTGATGTGGCGGCCACGTGTTAGTGGTCACGTCATTAAATGAGGTCCATATCACCTTTTTTTCTTTCACATTAGATGAAAAAAATCAAAAATTCTCCTTTAGACTAAATGTCCGAGTTTTTAAAAATAGATGGACTAAATGTCTGACTTTTAAAATAGCAGGACCGAATGTCTAAATTTATGAAAATAGGGAGACCAAAACTATAATTTACCCTATGATTATTTTTAAAAATTTTGAGATGATGTCATTTGACTTGCAATGTAATTTTACTTTATTTTCGTTTTTATTTTCATGGAATTTAATATATGGTGAGCCCTAATGTTGATATACTAACAAAAGAAAGGTTTAAATATATGTTACTCCCTGTAAATGTTGTCATTAACATTTTTTTTTGCAGGGGTAAATGAATAATAACAATATTTGCAAGGTAACATATATTTAAGCCTAAAAAAATTAAATACACACCATTTTTCTATTTCTCCCTTAATTAAGATATACCCTTTTTTCCCCCTTTTTTGGGTAAAACTTCGGATATACAGTTAGTACATTTTAACTCTAAGTCTGTTATCATTGCATCCTTTTTTGCGTTGCAGGGTTGTTATAATATTTTTTTTTTAAAATTATGCATTTTTTATATAAAAAGATGGAATTTGTTAATAAAAAAAAGAGAGAAAGAGTAAGCTGATATTTAATATTAATGGTTGGTGAGTAGTGATAATAGAGATTGCTGGTTTTGTTATATAGTTTTTCACTACGTACATGCTAAGTGATGGATCTTATTTATCAAAAAAAAAAGTGATTGACGTTAATTATTAGTTGTTCATAAATAAGATAGAGGCCTCATTAATTGGTTATTATTTAGAAAAAGCGATACTAATAATTTGAAAGATGGATCTGTCATAAGATAGAGGCCTCATTAATTGGTTATTATTTAGAAGTCGGACACTGCATTTGCATAAAGGGACATTGAAATGATAGGTGTCAAACTTATAGTGTTGTTGCACACCATGACTTTTGGTTTTAATCTCAACAACTCAAAATGTAGGATCATTTCCTGTCATCCTCTCATTATAAAATTTCTCTCGTAGTATCCGCTACACATATACCCATCGCAAGTTTTTTGGGTGTTGGGCCTCTCATTTTTTAATCGTGGCTATTAATTTTTCACTAAAGCAAATGAATGGATAAAATTGATCAACATGATCGGATCATGTTAATTTTTCACAAGAGAGAACACACTTTCGGTATTAGTACTCCCTTCGGACTTAATTAATTATAATTATAAGTAAAAACAACTACTTTCAGATATATTAAGGATAATAATTTTGTGTATTTAATTTTTTTGTATTCATTGAATAAATAAATAAATTAACTAAACTATCCCTAATTAATAGTCATCTTTTTACAATATTAATGAGCTAACTTAAGAGTAGTTGTGGAAAATACCATAAAATATAGATAAATTAGTCAAGATCTGTTTATATGTGAGTCTATTAAAACTAGACACTTTTTTGCTTATAATCTACATACTAGCAGTATACCCGTGCATATACACGGGTGTTGTCGTGTTATTTTTATTAATAAACTTAGACAAAATTTAATTAGTCCGAACATTAGCCCGTGAAAATCAAGACAAATTTAAAGTAGATAAATACAAAATTTCGAATAGTAATTGAATTAGTTCGAACATTACCCCGTAAATATTTACCAGCAATATGTAATATTTTCTGTAGATATTAGAAAACAAAATTGTATTTTATATTTATATTTTATTTTTTTTCGGGTAAAAAAAATATTTTCTTATCAAAAGTTTTTTATGTTTTACAAATATTAGTAGATGGATTGGATTGAATTTGTTTAGTACAATTTTAATAGATATAAATGGATAAATAAATTGTCCCCCATCCAACAGCATGGTTCCGCTTATGGTGGGCCAGTTCCTTAATTTGCTAGCCATAAGTATTTTTTGGTAGGTTCTAGCGATAAATTAAGGGTAGAAATTTGTATAAAAAAATTATGGGTAGTAATGAAAATAAAGAGAAAGAAAAGAAAGGAAATAATAGAGAGGTAATAATGATGTTAATAAATGAAGGGCTAAGAAATTATTTTGACACTCATATAAATAGCGGTACCAGGCAATGACACTCTCTATGTTATCTAATTTGTGACTTCATATTCAACTGCTCTCTCCTTTAAAACTTAATAAGATGTGGAAGTTGAAGATAGCAGATGGTGGGAAGGACCCTTACATTTTCAGCATAAATAACTTCGTGGGAAGGCAGACATGGGAGTTTGACCCTAATGCAGGTACTCCTGAAGAGCGAGCCGAGGTTGAAGAAGCTCGTCACAATTTCTATATCAACCGCTTTAAGGTTAAGCCCTGCGGCGACCTACTTTGGCGCTTTCAGGTACAAGCTACTGAGTATCTAGAGTTTTTTAAGTTATTTAATTGTAACCAATTGGTTATTTAAGTTTTTTTTTACCAATTTGGTCTCTTAACTATTAAAACATTTACACTGCTTTTCTTTTTCCATTATTCATTACAAAAATGGTGATTTGTCTGTTACTTGGGTGACGTGACTTTTACAAGATTAATCAAGGGAGAAAAGAGCACAAAAACCACCACCTCAACAAGACAATCGGCTCACCCCTGCTGTGCAAAGTATAATGGCACAAAAAATGCACCTAACCTCTTAGTTGGAATATGTTTATAGTTCATATAAATAAATGTCATATATGTCATATATATATATATATATATATATATATATATATATATATAAAAAGAAATTGATGTGTACATTAACAATACTTTTTTTGTCACCTTAAACGAAATGACAGATAAACATCATGCATTATCACAAGGACAAAGTCGGGCTCGAACTCAAAAGCCGACATCCCCATGTCACTGACTGAAATATATGATTGATTAATTTTGCGGAGTTGCTAAATGTTATGAGGCACAGTGACTAAATCTTAGATGTTTGTATATTCATTTTGCCGAAATCAACATGTTACTCCCTCCGGTTCTTATAAGAAAAATACACACTTTTCAAAGCATATTAATTGCTAAAATTCTCTTATACCCCTATTTAATGTGAGATATAGGTTTACTAGAAAGTCACATAGTGGGTATAAAAATTTAACACTAGGGATATATTTGGAATAAGGTTTAAATTGTATCGTATTTAATAATCTTCTTGGTATTTGTCATTTTTGTATTACTTCTTATAATAATTAAGGACCCGAGGGAGTATTGGGTAAATTAAAGGACTAGCATGTTTGTGGGAGTGGATTCCCTCATATTGGAAAAACATGAGCGGTTCTGAGACAAGGAGAGTATTTCTTCCAATGTAATTTATTTTTCTTATATTCAATTTTTTATTCTCCATACGTGTAGGTTCTGAGAGAAAATAAGTTCAAACAAATAATAGGTGGTGTGAAACTAGATGATGGAGAAGAGATAACATATGAAAAAGTGACAACGACAGTAAGAAGGGGGGCGCATCACCTTGCAGGATTGCAGACCAGCGATGGCCACTGGCCTGGTCAATTTGCAGGCCCTATGTTCTACACTCCTGCCTTGGTGAGTAGAAGTACTCAATATTAATATGAATTATTATCATTGTTATTTTCTATTCTATGGTCAAAATTAAAGCGGACCCTCTATATTAGAAATTCAATTTAGAGATATTGCATCCCTTTCTTGGGTTGTGTTTTGAAAATTTGGTCTCTATAAAACTCCGTCTAAATTTCAAATGTAGTATATTGAACTATACTAATCAACATTAATTTTCTACTTGCTCAAAACACTGCAGGTTTTATGTATGTACATTACAAGACATCTTAATTTTGTATTCCAACAAGAGCATCGCAAAGAGATTCTTCGTAACATATATTACCACCAGGTATCATTGAATTTCTTCACATATGAATATGATGCATGCATGAAAATAGAATTTTGTTTGAGATTTCTTCATGTCAATTATGAACAATATAAATAATTGTGTGATTTCATTTGAAGAATGAAGATGGAGGGTGGGGGTTACACATAGAGGGTCACAGTACCATGTTATGTACCGTACTCAGATACCTTCAACACAATGCTTGTGCTAGAGCAAGAAAGTGGATTCATGATCATGGTGGTGCGACGCAGATACCTTCATGGGGGAAATATTGGCTTTCGGTATCATTATTCTTTATATAATATATAGGCTAAATTGCACTTTTGGTCCTTTATCATTGACCAAGATTTCAGTTTCGTCCTTTTTCTTTTTTCTCACTTTGGTCCTGTATGTTTCAAATATATGCCAAAGTTGTCATTTATCTTTTTTCCCTAACTTTGGTTCTTTATGTTTCAAATTTGTGTCAATTTTCTCACTTTGGTGCTTTTTATTTAAAATCTGTGTCAAAGTGGTTCTTTTTTTTCTCCCTTTGGTCCTTTATGTTAAAAAAGGGACCACTTGACACATATTTGAAACATAAATGACCAAAGTTAGGGGAAAAAAAGATAAAGGACAAAACTAAAATTTTTGTCAAAGATAAAGAGTCGAAAATACAATTTAGCCTATAATATAAAAATTAGAATCTAACAACCAAACATGTAATGTATGTTACTAAATTTAAATATATCTTGCACCCATAGATGCTGGGTGTATATGATTGGTGTGGATGCAACCCAATGCCCCCTGAATTGTGGATCGTTCCTTCATTTCTTCCTATACATCCAGGTTGAAATAATTTATTTTGTTTGGAACTATATATATATATATATATATATATATATATATATATATATATATATGTGTGTGTGTGTGTGTGTGAGTATGAATATAAATTGTTTAATTATTGAACTAATTGCAGCTAAAATGTGGTGTTATTCTCGACTGGTAAACTTGCCCATGTCTTACTTGTATGGGAAGAGGTTTGTGGGTCAAATCACACCACTCATCTTACATTTGAGAGAAGAACTCTATACTAAACCTTATGAAAATATTAATTGGACTAAAGCACGTCACCAATGTGCAAAAGTAAGAGATGTTCTATAATTGGACTAAATTTAAATATATTTTTAACATGGGAAGGATAACCTTGAATCATATATATGTGTCGCAGGAAGACAATTTCTGTCCTAATCCATTGATACAAGATCTTGTGTGGGATAGCTTATCTATATTAGTTGAACCACTTCTGACTCGCTGGCCTTTGAATATGTTGATTAGAGAAAAAGCCCTTCAAGTGACAATGAAGCATATCCACTACGAAGATGAAAATAGTCGATATATAAACATGGCATGTGTGGAAAAGGTAAATGGCATAGAAATAAATTATATTAATTATTTAGCTATGTCCTATGTCACTCGAATATTCCATTAACATGTATGTATTTCTTAGATTTTGTGTATGCTTGCTTGTTGGGTGGAAGATCCTAATGGAGATGCTTTCAAAAAGCATCTTGCAAGGATCCCTGATTATTTATGGGTTTCGGAAGATGGAATGACCGTGCAGGTGTATATATATATTACTCCATCATATTTCAATACATCTTGTTATTATTATTATTAATTCATTATAATTTGTCTGTCAATAATATCCAGAGTTTGGGCAGCCAAGAATGGAATGCTGGTTTAGCCGTTCAAGCTTTGCTTGCCACTAACTTAACTAAGGATATTGGTCCAGCACTTGCAAAAGGACATGATTTCATCAAGAAATCTCAAGTAAGATTAATTGAGATGATTGATAATCATATGACATAATCACAATTATCAATGCTTCAAGTTAAGGAAAGTAAACTCCTAAATGAAAAAAGTTTATCTTATAACATTAGTTAATGACGTATCTAGAATCCTTCTTACTTATTTTTGGCTAATTGAGGCATGATTATTTTTGGCTACTTGGTTAGTGTTCAATAGACCTGTGAACAATATGTGTTCTACTTGGTTAGTGTTAATTAGATCTTGCAATAAAATTGATACACTTATTTAACAGGTTAGAGAAAACCCTTCAGGAGATTTTAAGAGTATGTATCGTCATATTTGTAAAGGCTCATGGACCTTTTCTGAACAAGACCAAGCATGGCAGGTTTCTGATTGTACTGCAGACGGTTTGAAGGTAATTAACTACATAGACCATGAAATGAACAACCTAATTTGTTAGTAATAAGTTTTACCGATCACAATAAATGTAAATCAGCCTAGGTGAAATTCTTTTGTGTTTCAGTGTTGCCTACTTTTATCTATGTTGCCTCCAGAGATAGTGGGGGATAAGATGGAACCAGAATGGTTATATGATTCAGTTAATATCTTGTTGTCGCTTCAGGCAAGTACTATTAAATTTATTTCCATATACACGTTTAATTAATTGATTAGTTAATTACTAACCCGCCTCCTATTTGATCATTGATGTATAATTACGTTGCACTGTCTTATTATTTTTTATAAACATCACTTTTTTTTATTAATACAGAGTAAGAATGGTGGTTTAGCAGCATGGGAGCCGGCAGGAGCTCCAGAATGGTTAGAAGTAAGTATTGCATTTCTCTTATATTAATGAATAATACAATATGTATTCATTAGTTAATAAACTAATTAATGAACTAACTTTATTATTTATTTTTAGTTACTCAACCCCACAGAGTTTTTGAGAATTGCGTAATTGAGCATGAATATGTTGAGTGCACTGGATCGGCAATTCAAGCTTTAGTGTTGTTCAAGAATTTATATCCAGACCATAAGAAGAAAGAGATAGAGAACTTTATTGTCAATGCTGTTCGGTACGTGGAAGATACACAAACAGCTGACGGTTCATGGTATGGAAACTGGGGAATTTGTTTCATTTATGGTTCTTGGTTTGCACTTGGTGGTTTAGCAGCTGTTGGAAAGACTTATACCAATTGTGCTGCTATTCAAAAAGCTGTCAAATTTCTTCTCACGAGACAAGGAGAGGATGGTGGGTGGGGGGAGAGCTATCTGTCATGCCCCAAAAAGGTTCATAATTACTAATTTGTTACCAATCCTTCGTCTACTTCAACTACATAAGTTAATTGACAACAATATGATGATGTCTTACTAAATATTAATAATGCAGATGTACATACCTCTTGAAGAAAACCGATCAAATGTTGTACAAACTGCATGGGCTCTTATGGGTTTAATTCATGCTGGCCAGGTATGTGTTTGATTATGGATCCACTTCATTATAAGTTGAAAGTATATATAAAACTTAGGCTCTGTTTGGCAATGCTAATCCGGATAGCTTATAGCGGATCAACTAGGTTTAAGTATTTGACACAACGTTAGCTTTTAGTGTTTTTATCACTAAATATAGTTTTTTTGAAACGCTATTTCTTGAAGTAGCATTTGACCTTATAGCTTATAGTGTTTCATTTTTCCTCTCAATTTTACCCTCATTAATTTGATTAAATTCCTCATTTATCCTCCATTAAATGAATTTCTTTCTCATTTTTAATCATTAATTACAAATTTACATTTACGTAATTTTATTTTATAAAATCTACTTAACCGCTAATTTTACCAAATACTTTAAATTCAATATCTTTAGCTTATCTGCTATCCACTACCTCAACCGCTATAAGCTAGCTTATCCGCTATGCACTACTTTTTGTAAAATAGAGCCTTATATTACTTTTGCTAATGAATTTTGAAATAAGTGTTTTCTCTTTTATAATTCTAATGTACAGGCAGAGAGAGATCCTACTCCTCTTCACCGTGCTGCAAAATTGCTAATTAATTCTCAGTTGGAAGAGGGTGACTGGCCACAACAGGTTCATCTCAATCGTTTGATATTATATAATATGGCTCTTATTTATGAGTGGCACAAATAATAGAAAAGTTTACTTATATAGTGATAGAAAAAAATAGGAGTTACACTTTGACGTTGAAAACGGAGTTGGATCGCATGCATGCACTATGTACTAAACAATAACAACAAAGATTTTTCCCATTAGATGAACTTGCCTCCACATCAAACAACAAAACAATATTTAAATGTTTCAATTATCTTTAATTTATTGAAAAAAAAATAAAAGACCATTATTAATTGTATTTTGTAGCTAATATAATAAATAACGCTCCTGATTGAGTTTCTATTTCTAAATATGTTTGTGTCTATTTGTTGCAGGAAATCACAGGAACAAGCCTCGGAAATTTAATGTTGCATTATTCAATGTATAGAAATATTTATCCATTGTGGGCTCTTGCTGAGTATCGTAGAAAGGTCCCATTGCCTTCCATTCAGGTTTAACTTGAAATTTTTATGAGCACAACAAAGGAAAAATAACACCAGACAAGTTGCGCAATCAAGCCTATTTCATACACATATTGATAATTTTTTATTTTTTCATGTTGACTAATGCAAGTATAGATGTTTTCCAAGTATTGTTTCTACAAAGGATGTCTAGGAAATTGTACTTGAATAAAGATTGATTGTATTGATAATGTAAAAATACAATGGAGTTTCCTATACAAGATAATTTATTAAGAGTTAAACTCTATCTATGAATTGAATATAAATTTTATTCAAATCCAATATGAAGAGATGATCACTATATATAGTGCACCTTCTAGTGAAAGTAAATACAAAAATCCAACTAACTAACTAACTAACTAAGAAAAGTAGTTACAATTGAAAACTAATTTAACTAACTTGTAAACTAAGTTTCTAATACTTGGAAGAGAGATGTCAAGATCTTTCAATTTGGAGATGAGATGCTAAAATAAGTTTCTAATACACAAGCCACATGAATATGAAGTCCATTCAGCAACCATTGTAGACACTTTAGGAAATTGAAATCTCAATCTACAAGGCCAAACATTAGTGCTACTATGTTGATGGCAATTGAAAACTTGCAAGAAACCACATGTCGACATAAAAACATTGAGCGGTCTTCAAAAAACCTTAGACAAAAATGTTGATCCAAGAATCCAACAAGAAAAAAAATGAAATACAACCAAACATTGAACGGATTTTTAATTTGCAAAAATGAACAATAGTTTTGGCAAAAAATCTGAATTGTTAGATATATGAGTTGAAAAATATTTCATTTGCTGGTCCATTCGCTCTTCCATAGCTACACAACTCGACTAGGAAGAAACAAGAGACAGAAACACAACAATGATGATGAAGCTGGCTTGAGGGATAATCGACGAATAAATGAACTTCTTGACACTACAAGAATTTTGTAAAATACCGACGGACAATTTCCGGCGGACTGAGTCCGCCGATTCATTACCGGCGGATTTTTTGATTTTACCGGCGGATTATACGGCCGGAATATTACCGGTGGATATCATGCAATTTCCGGCGGAATTTTGTGTAGCCGGTATATTACCGGCGGAATTAAAGCTAATTTCCGGCGGAATTGTAGAGAAATTTTTTTTCGAATAATATGTAAAAAACCGCCGGTAACTGTCAAAAAGCCGCATGGTAATTTCACTTAAACCGCCGGTAAAATTCCGCCGGTAACCGTAAAAAAGCCGCCGGTATACCCGTGAAAACCGCCGGTAATATCCTGTCCGCCGGTAATTTACTGATCCGCCGGAAACCGTAAAAGCCGCCGGTAATACCGGGCCACCGGTAATCACTAAAACCGCCGGTAATATCCTGTCCGCCGGTAATTTACTGATTCCGCCGGAAACCGTAGAAGCCGCCGGTAATACCGAACCGCCGGTAATCATAAAAATCCGCTGGTATACGCATTAAAGCCGCCGGTATGAGCATTAAAGCCGCCGGTATACGCATTTTTCCGCCGGTAATTCGTCTGTTCCCAACGGCTATATCCTCCTTATATTCACACATATCTTCTCTTCTTCACTCTTACATTTACACTTCTTCACTCTTACATTCACACATATCTTCACACTTTTCTCTCTTCTTCTAAAATAAATTCTCTCTTATCTTGTGCATGTTTCAAGATTTGTTTTGAAGGGATGTTATTTGTTTACATGTAGTTTATATGTGTTAGTTTATTAATATGAGTTGCTAATTCTGATATTATTTGTTTAGCGATTGATTGAGTTTGGGAGATAGTTGGAGAGTTGTTTGCAGGTGCTAGCGTCGAAGTCAGAGACTTCTCGGCAATAATGGTTAGTGATTATTATTAGATTTGTTAGTAGTAATTATTATTTGATTTGGTACTAGTTAAATAATTAGATTTAAAATTACTATTACTAGAACTAATATTATTTAGTTAAATAGGGGAAATTTAGTATTACTCTAATTAAAATTAGTATTTATATTTACAAATTAGTATTTATATTTACTATTAACATTACTATTTATTCAAATTTCTTATTTTAGTTTTAATTTTGATTCAAAACTGTTTGTTTTTTTATAAAAATAAATAGGAATTATAATAATGTTATTATTCGAAATTGTTTATGTTTTTTAAAAAATAAATACGAAATAAATTAGTTAATAATTAATATAGTAAATTATTATTTTAAATTTAATCCGTGTTAAACAATTATAAATAAAAATACTATTACTACAATTAGTTATATTTGTTCAAAAAGATATGTTCAAAATTGTTATTTTCATTTTAAATTCAAAATATTGCTTAAAAATTTAAACTCAAAACTGTTTATGTTTTTATTTTTTTTAAATAATAGGAATTCTATAATGTTATTATAATATTTTATTTAAAATAAAAATGTTAATATAGTTAACAATGTTAATTGGGGTTATTTTTTTTAGAAGAACATTAATATAGTTAATAAATATTATGTGATAGTAAATATTATTTGACATAATAAATATTATGTGTGATTCTAAATAATATTTGATATAATATACTAAATGTTATTTGATATTTTATTGAAATTAAATAATTATGATGATAGTAAAAAATAAGGGTTGATGGTTTATTTAGTTAAAAGATATTTTCGAAATTATTTAGTCAAAATTATTTTCGAAATTATTATTTTCTTAAATTCAAAATATTTTGTATAATATTTAGATTAGTTATTTGTTAATATTTGTTTCATTTATTGTTTATTATTTAGTATTGGAAATAAAATTAGAGTTAATGAATTTGTAACACATTAATATTATTATTATATAGTAACGAATGTTATTTGATTTAATGAATTGAAATAATTAGGGTTATAGTAAAATATAATAGTTGATAGTTTATTTAAATTTTTGTTAGTCTACAAAGATAATAGTAGCTAAAATATAAAAATGAAAATGTCTATTGTTCTGATAGACATATATGTTGTAATAAATTTAATTAGGACATCCACAAAAAATCGATCGTAGTTGGATGTATGATCGATTATATCCTGGAAGAGCGGGGTTGAAACGACGTTTTGTTGAAGGAGTTGAAGAGTTTGTTCTTTTAGCTAAGCGTCAAAAAAAATTTGAGCAACAAGGTGGAATTAGATGTGTAACACCCCTTTTCTACCCCTCAATTTACACATCATTATCAGAGTAATTTCCTTTTCAAAATATTAATTTAATTGGTAGAAAAGAAATGCTACCTCGTCATAACAAAAAAAAAACTAATCTTTTTCACTCATTAAAGTTTGTGCAGCAAAACCACCGTCATAAAAATTAAACTCCAAAACAAAAGGAATTTTTCGTCACAGCGGAATAAGAATTATCACTCGCCAAAACCACTCAGACACGTCGCACATCAACCATAAAATCATTAGGTAGTTAATTAATAAACTAACAAACTTAAACTACGCCCCCTAGGTGCTACAATATCAGAGAGCGACTCGACAGACATCCCAACGGCTATCAAAGAAAGCAAAGCAGGGACCTTCACTGGGGGTTACTGCGGCGTTGCCACAAAAGAGCAACATTTCAAGCAGAAGGGGTGAGAATTTCAACAAAACATAATCAAGCACATAGTAGAGTAATGAAGGGAAACAATCATACCACATCATTATCAACACCAAAACATCATCGCCAAACACCAACTCAAACCACAATTTGACAACAAGCCACAGTCATGATATGCATGTAAATGCAACCCACACCTGGGCATATGCATGATGGTACCATACTCGTCGCAATAAGAGGCCGAAGCCTATTCGTCATAAGAGGCCGAAGCCTATTCGTCATAAGAGGCCGAAGCCTATTCGTCATAAGAGGCCGAAGCCTATTCGTCATAGTATGCACATGCCATGAGACTCTGTGAACACATGTGCAAATCATCAAACACTCACCTGGAGTATTCATCATCACCATCATAAAACACTCATAGAGTGTATTCGTCATATTCGTCAAAATCATATAGCAACATCATCATAATCACTCATAGAGTGAACTCGTCATATTCGTCAAAATCATATAGCAACATCATCATAATCACTCATAGAGTGAACTCGTCATATTCGTCAAAATCATATAGCAACATCATCATAATCACTCATAGAGTGAACTCGTCATATTCAATCAAAATCATATAGCAACATCATCACAATCCATACTTTTTCTCATCATCATTGAGCATATATATATATATATATATATGTATATATTTCAGTTGTCTTTTAGCTTAGTGTGTTATAAAATAGTGAACTGATTGACTATGGGATTACTCAGGTAACTGATACTACTTGCAACAGGCATTGGCCACCTTTGCAAGACTCTCGATGATGCCCTTGTAAATACACCAAAGAAAGAAATTCTGACCTTAGTGGTAAACCACAGTCTAGCCATAGTCAATTAGCACACTAGTAGTATAACATTTCACCGAGACTCATTTATATAAACATAGCATCACAAATTTTTATTTGTATTAACGGCAACACAAAACAGTTTACTCTGCCTTAAAAATAGAATATTCAGTTAGGCCTCTGAATAAGCTTTCCAACGCATCTTAGAACACCTCAATCGGGTTCCCGGTTCAAAGATATCAATTTTTTCAAAACATTACAACACTTTACTTTTAGGCACACGGCAGCATTTCATTCGTATAACAGCTATCACAAAACATTTTATTTTGCCTTAAAAATAGAATATTCAGTTAGGCCTCTGAATAAGCTTTCCAACGCATCTTAGAACACCTCAATCGGGTTCCCGGTTCGCAAGATATCAATTTTTCAAAAAAACGTGATGATATTTTAAAGAAAACAAAGTGAAAAACAGATGAAAAAGCGATGACTCGCGCTCGGAGCGCGAGTCGAGCGCGACTGGGGCGCGATTGGGCAGGAACATCAGGCTGCTGCGCAGCGCACTTGCACCCGGAGCGCCACTCAAGCGCAGGCGAGGCCCGAATGGGCAGCGGCGCAGCTGCGTGCGCGAAATTTCGAGATCATAACACCAAAATGCACGTTTTATTCACCAAAATCACTCATCAAATACTTTCAATGCATCAAATTCATCAAAACAACACCAAAATTCTTCAACAATATGAATTCATCAAACATCATCAATTTCATCAATAATATCAATTCATCAAACATCATCAATTTCATCAATAATATCAATTCATCAAACATCATCAATTTCATCAAAATCAACCAAACTCTTCAACAATACGAAATCATCAAACATCATCAATCTCAGCCACAAAATCAAATCCCACAAACCCCACAAAAACCCCACTATATACTCAATCATGTTAAACCGAAACGCTCACCCTTCCCTCTTAAACGTATGCTCCGTAGAAGACGATTGGAACACCGAAGAGTAACTATAGCAACCCACGATCGACGCCTTGAGAACTTGTGAAATTCCTCTTCTCCCTCCCTCTCTTAGCGCCGCCCTATCCTTCCTTCTCACTCTCTCTCCATTTCGTTTTTCTTCCCTGAATGAGTTGGGAATGAGGGTTTCGCATAACCCTTGGGGTTTAAGCTGTGGGCCTTTCACGCATTGGGCTCACAGCTACACCCCCACTACTACTCGATCCCACTCTCAGACAAAGCATGATATTTCCCTCTTAATTTAATTACCTCACGCTTCAACTAAAATTACTAATTCAACTAATCAAATTAATTAAACTAATTGAATTATTTTATTTTATTTTTTGGGGTGTTACAACTCTCCCCCCCCCCCCTTAAAAGAATTTCGTCCTCGAAATTCCAACGATTCCTAGCCAACAACAAAAAGGGTATTCCTCCACTAGAAGTCCTTGTTGTTCTAAGGGTTGTTATCCGTTATTCTATATTCTGTCTCGAATTCTCCGAATTCAACTAGAGTTCCCTAGAACAATGCATACATCTCCACACTCTAACTTTGTACTAAAGTTGTTATCTCGAAGTCACCAAAGTTTAACTCGACTACCCAACACAATCAATCTGCTATTAGGATAAGATAGTCTCAGTGACAATCACTATGAGTTTATTCAATGAAACCCCCATATCCTAAAGCTCACTTTATAAGCTTGAAAGCCAAGTCGTATCTCATACAAGTAATTAATCTACTTTTCACAATTACTAATCATTCTATAGTAGGCCTTATAGAAGCAACATTTCTGAATGTTCCCAACAAGGCATGGCTCCTAAGCCTCAACTTAAGGTATGTATTCTCATCTCTTACCTCACCAAACTATGTACTTTTAGTCCATGCACAAAACGCTGCCAAAACTCCAATAAGAACACCAAAACCCAAGAACAGTTTTAGACTCTCATTAGAAAGGAACAACCGTCATTCATATACACTTTTAAGTGCAATATTTAATGAATATTATACCACCGTGTCTCATTATAAATTATTACACAAAATATCACGTGTTGTAGCATCACAGCTACCTCGTAATTCTCAATTATACAAGCTCAAGGAATTTAATTACTAAATACTACAACCTCGTATCTCATTATAATCGCTTCATAAAATTTATCACATGTTAGCATCACAGCTACCTCGTATCACTCACTCGTCCACAACTCATCAAATACTAAAACATCGTCTCTAAGACAAAGGACAGCCACATCCACTTACTCTTATTCTCAACATAACGACAGCTTGAAAAATATAGAAACAGTGTCTATAAAGTTTAATACAACGGCATACTCAATTCAAGGACACAACGCATCACCAATAAATAAACTGCACATCTACGGCATACTTTAAGAATTTGTGTTCTGCAACGCTTAAAGCGGATGATCTAACAAAAATGGAACAAGACATCCCACTTATCTTGTGCAAGTTGGAGAGAATTTTTCCCCCTGATTTCTTTGATTCTATGGAGCATCTTCTTGCTTCATCTCGCAATCGGCTAAACTTGGTGGACTGTCCAATACAGATGGATGTATCCGTTTGAAAGGTCAGTTAATATACATATAAAAGAAGTTTACTACAATTTCAACACATTATAAGTAACATATAATTTTCTATAGGTTCATGGGTGATTCAAAAATATCAGTAAAAAATAAAGCTAGAGTTGAAGGATCGATATGTTCGTCTTACTTGCATCGTGAAACAACTCATTTTTGTTCATATTATTTCAACAATGATTTGGCTCCTAGAAGTAGTCGAAATGAAATCAACATTGAACCACCAAGACATCGTTTAGCTTTGTCTGTCTTTTGTCTCCCTGGTCGTCCGTGCGGAAAAGAGAGTCAATTCATCGGCTAACAAAAGAAGAGTTAAACTCACCCATGTTCATGTCTTGATAAACCATGCATCTGGGTCCAACCATTCATTGAGTATGTCTTTCTCAACCTAGTTATCTTAATTTCTTTATAAATTAAAGTACTCATTGTGTGTAACAATTGTTAATTTCTCATTAGGGAGTTTTTGACATCGGAGGGAGTAAGTGAAGAACAATCGTCTCGCTTTCATATTCATGCGCATTTTCCAATGTGGTTTAAGTGGCGTATGTATTCCCTTCCGCCAACTCCTACCAACCAACACCTGAGAAACTTATCTGATGGTCCTAGAAGATGTGTTAAAGAATGGCACACATACTTTGTGAATGGATACAAATTTCACACTAACAAATGGACAGAAGGTAGAGAAACAGTGAATAGTGGAGTTTGCATGAATGGTGACACTGGGAGAGGCGAAGATGATTTCTATGGTGTTGTTGAACACATTTATGAACTTGCATACCCTTATCTTGATTATCATCAAAAGATAGTCGTTTTTATCTTGTAATTGGTTTGATCCGTCCCCTCGAGGAACAAAGTTTAACCCAAAGACAAATACAGTGGACATTAAAATGAGTGGTAGATATCGACTGTATGATCCTTTTGTCATTGCACAAAATGTGAGACAAGTCTACTATGTCTCTTATCCATCAACACGGACTGATCGGCGTGGTTGGTGTGTTGCAATTAAGACAAAACCAAGAGGTTACATTGAGACAAATGATGACACAGTGGAAGATGTGCCATATCAGTCAGAAGAAATGTCCAATGTAAATGAAGTGATTGAAGTCGAGATCATTACTCGTTTACGTGATGAGTCCAACGCTGTTGATGAAGTTAATGAAGACGAAGACACAGATCATGAGGACGCAGTCGATCACGTCGGTGTATCGGGAGTTGACTTATCTGATGATGATGGTGATTTTGAGAAAGAATGGGATTCTAATTAATTAATGTCATGTTATCTTATTTAAATAATTTGTTGGTTTGTAATATTTATATTTATCAGACTTGATATATATTTGCCTATGTTATTCATCATTAATATTATTTGTTGTCAAATAATATTTATATTTATCAGACTTGATATATATTTGCCTATGTTATTCATCATTAATATTATTTGTTGTCAAATAATATTTATATTTATCAGACTTTATATATATTTGCCTATTTTATTCATCATTTATATATGTTATTAACTTTATTTTATAGCTAGAGAAGAGTTATGGCATCGTTAGCAGATAATGACTCACCACATGATGAGGACCCACCCGTGCCGCCTCCGGAAAAAGGAAAGAAGATATGTACTTCTTTACGCGGCCGTAAGCGTAAGATAGTTTATCGACTTGTTCATGGCTACTATGTGGGTATGCCTTCATCAGCCGAGCTCGAGGGCGTTGAACCTGTGCCGCCTCCACCCGGTAGTATGGCACCCCCTGCTGATCCAGATAGGCCGCCACGCGTGTATGATGCGGAAACCGATGTGATTGATGTTTTGGAAGACGGTCGTATCGTTGTGGAGGTTGTTGGACGCCTGTAAGTATTTATTATATATATTTGTATTTGTATTTTAAATTTGTCGTTTTAAATTAATATCATTTTAATTTTTCTTTCTTATGTACAGCTTTGATCCTGGGAGGATTGTGTCCCGCGCAATAACAAGTATTATCAAGTCAAATTACACAACGTCCTGGATTGATTGGTCGGAGGTTAAAAAAGATCCGGAGTCCAAAATGTGGAATCAATTTAGGGTAAGTTTTTTTTACTATTTAATTAATTTTTAATTATTCCAAATTCTTGAATTCATTAAGTTGTTTTTTCTAACAACTTATTTTAATTTGTGCAACAAGGCAACATTTGCATGGAAACCTGAGGATGACCATGCAGTTAAGAAAGTCTTCAATTCAAGAGCTTCTCACCGTTTTTCTAAAATGCTGAGGGAAGAGCGTGACAAGACTAATGGAGAGCCGTCGGATTGGATTGGTCTGCCTATATGGGATGAACTCCAACTGAAATGGGCGCATGATGATTATCAAAAAAAAATGTAAGAGAGCTGCTGCGAATCGGGCTTCTGAGAGAGGTGGTTGCGTAAATCTGGGCGGTTCTATCAGCTCATATGAACATGCTAAACGGCTGGTAATATTTTATATATCTTTGTTTTTAATTCTTCAAATTTTATATTTTATTTAATACTAATATTAAATTAATACTATATATAGGAGGCTATTCTTGGTCGGCCACCTACTTTGCCGGAGATACACGTGCAACTTCATATGCGCGAGGACATCGGTGATTTTCCTGAAGAGCAGCTGATAAACTCCAATTTAGTGCATTTTTAGAGATACTTTTATTCCATTTTTTAGAGCAATTATTACTAATTATATAAATTACTGACTTAATTTGCTCTTTATTTTGCAGAAAGAAAGAAAAGATAAAAAGAAAGAAAATAATATATATAGATGATATTTAAATATTTTATATATGTGTATTATATATATATGTGGGAATTAAAAAGAAGAAGCATGATCACGTGACCATCATCAGGAAGAGAAGGGGAGAAGCCGCATACAGTAGAAGAAAAGAGAATTGAACGGAGACCTGACGCAAGAAAAGGAAACGGCAACAGTAACATAGACGGTGAGAGAGGAAGATTTTGGGTACCGTTTTTGACACTGTGAGAGAGCTCTGGAGCAGAAAAAAGAGACTGAAGACTCAGAATAATAATTCATCTAATTTCCGGTTATTTTTATCTCTGTAATTCATGACTCTAATTTCTATTTTATTGTTCTTAATTACTATGGATACCTAAATCCGGTCTTAGGTGAATCTTGCATGATTAGAGACCTTTTTTATGTTCTAATTTCTAGTTTGAGTTCCTGTTTTTATTTTAATTGATATTGTCCTATTGTTTTTTTCACATGATTAGGATTAGCTACCCTTTGCATGTTTATAATCAATTAGTTGATCAGCGACCGTACTGCAATTAGTTGGTGGACCTATAGGATAATTGAGGCTACAATTAGGGCATGACCAAACCATAATTTAGTCTTCCAATCATTCAACCTTTTTGCTCTTTATGCTTTTCCTGAATTTAAATTCTTGCATGACCAAACGGGGGTTAATTTAGGAAAAAGAATATTAATCGCGAATGACCAAACGGATTAATAGTTTTAGTAAAGGGATTGGTAATTAAATAAAATAAGGGAATTCAGGTAGAATTAGACATAGGGAATCAAAGCTTGCAAGTGAAACCGTGACTCTAGATCTCTCTCCATTTATTAAACTTGTATTTTAATTCTTGCTATTTATTTCTTTTTATTTTAGTTTCTATAACCTTCAAATTATTGCTTCGTCTAAACAATATATAATCTTGACTAGTTTGGTACTTGTTAATTAATCCCTGTGGAGACGATAATCTTTTATACTACTTCTGCGAAAGAGTACACTTGCTCTAAGTGTGTCTTTGACGCAAACAAGTTTTTGGCGCCAGTTCGGGATAATTTAGCAATATTAAACGAAAAAGATTTTTATTGCTTTAGACATTTTTTTTGCTTTTATTTTTGTTTATTTATTTATTTATCTTATTGAAAAATACAAAAAAAAAATTGATAACACTTTCCCAAGAGCCCGTTGCAGTTCACTTTGTTTTGCAGTGAAAAGTCTAAATCATGGTTAAAACTCTTGGAGACTATATTAGAGAGGCAGAGGCACAAAGAAATTTAGAGAAGTCATATTGGTATATGCCTCAATGTCAACGCTCATTTTCTCCTCCTTATGAGTCTTATTCAAACTATTGGGATGACTATGAGCCACCTCCTTATTATTCCTCCAACTGTGATAATTATGAGTCACTACAAGTGGAGAGGAAAGAGGAGGAATCTGATATTGATGAGGTCTTAGTCAAATTTATGGAGCAAACAAATGAAACACTTGGACAGTTTGAAGAATCAATTGTCAAAAGTTATTGATATGGTAACAACTCGGTTGGCTCAAGAAACTCTTTATTTACAAACTAAGTCTACCCCAAAATGAAGAATCTGAGCAATATAAAGATAATATTCTTAGTAGTGATGAAGTGTTCTCGAGAGAAGATAATCTAGAGGAAGAAGCTCTCGAGAAAGATGAAGAGACTCCTCTTCAAGGGAGTCAAATCAAAATAATAGATCCTACTTGAGGAGAGTCAAATTGAGATAACAGATTCCATTGATGAGAGCGGTTATGAGGAGAATGAGAAAGATCAACAGATTCTGATTTGGAGAAAGAGGAGAAAACCCAAATTTCTGCCAAATTGTCTTAACCATTGGTGATGCTATAATTGAGGTTAATAAGGGAAAGTAATTTTAAGGAGCGGTAGAGAGAAGATGATGTTATTAAAGCTTTAAATTTCAATGAAAATTTATTTTCTTTAACTTCTCCTTATTTTGATGATGTGGTTGAAACTAATATTTTTGTGATCTAAAGATGCAGGGACCTTTTGAAAAAGTTCTTATTATGCAGATCCTAGTTTAGTGGTGGATGGAGATACAATAAAAATATCACCATCATTTGAAGTTCATCCACCACGTGGAAAAAGAAAGAACAATGTGAACCACATGGTAAGAAAGCTAAAAAGTTGCACCGCGTTAGATGTAAAATTTGCTCTTGGAGAGCCACCTGATTGAGCACCAACTATCGTCAGGCTCATGACGTTAAACAAGCGCTTATCGAGAGGCAACTTTGTGTTTTATTTTCAGTTATTTTTGTTTTCTTTTGTTTTTAGGAACAAGCTCCAACTACAAGCTCTCTCAGGGAAGTCACTCTTACTTTCTCATTTATTTATTTTTGTGCCAATCTAATATTTTGCATTGAGGACCATGCTTCATGCTAGTGTGGGGGAGGATATTATATGTTGTTACTTGATCTCTATTAATGCATATACCCACTACATATGTTGATAGCATTTTTTCTGGCTTGTTTTGCATGAACTATGCTTATATTGAAAAATAGAGATTATGCCTTTAGGGGATCCCATAATTAATTTACGTGACAGACTTGTGCTTAATAGTAACTGTGAGGATGTCCTTAGGAGGCTGATAATTAGCATTTGTCCCTCTTGAGTACTTTTTGTGAACCAGCTTCTAAATGTGAGATCTGAGCCTTCATAAGGGGATTGATACTAAATCATAAATTTTTACCCCTTTTCTTTCTATGAGTGTGTTTTCCAATTTGCTACATTCTAGAATTTGTCTTTTGACCAGATTCAAGGCGAAAATTGATTTGCATCATGTAAAAGATTTGGGAATTTAGTTATTTTCCTACTTGAGTTGTTTGTTGAATTTATCCCTTAGTTGCCCCCTTTGAGCCTATTTGTTATATTTTTCTTTGGTACCCAGATATAATTTTTTTTTTTTTTTTTTTTTTGTGGTAACCAATTGAGATTGAATTTGGAGCAACTATTGAAAATTACAATTACGTCCTATATTTTAGTGGTCTACATTTTCAGGACTGAAATTTCGTCACCTACTTTAGTTGTCTATCTTGTTAGAAAAAAAATGAGTGAATCATGTGCTTATAAGAATATCTTCCTACAAAGGAAACAAAATAGAAGTTTTCATGTACTTACCTTTTCCTCCTAAGAAAAAAAAATGAAAAAAAATATAAAAAAGAAAATTTGGAAAAAAAAAGAGAAAAGTAAAGGAGGAAAAGATACATCAAAAGAATGAAAGAGCCAAAGGGCAAATCCAAAATAAAAAGGGGGGGTCGACTCAAGAGAGAAGGTAAATCAAAGAGAGCTGATTCAATAGAAGAATAGTGAAGAATGAAAGTGAAATTAAGTTGGAGTTTGGACAAAAACTGTAAAATAGATAGGAGCTTCATATTTGGTATGATTGTTTGCTTCTTGTTTTTTCTTTTAGCCATTTGCTTCTTGTTTTTTCAAATAGTGGAGATTTGGTCAAATTACAAGCTTATGGTAATGTGCATTTTGTTGAAACTTGAGTGTATATTTTCACTAGTCCCTAAACACTTAGAGAGATTGTGAGCGAGTGTCATTGTTCACAAAAATGTATTCTTCAGGGATATGAGCCTCTAATTGGGCAACCTTTTGACATCTCATATGTGCTATATTGTCTATTGTCTGTCATTGTGCTTTAATTTTGGATTCCTTATTTGGCTATCTCTATTATTTATTTGAAAAAAATTATTGAGCCAGGAAATTTGCTTGAGGACAAGCAAAAGTTAAGTGTGGGGGAGTATCGCCAATCACAGGAGAGTAGCGGGACTGAGGTTGATCCCGTTGAGGAGGGTCGATTGGCCTTAGCAAAATGGAATGAACTTGCTGGTCCATCAGCAAGAAAAGGTCGGTTACCAGGATCTGGTGGTATGGGCCGGCGTTCTTTTCCAAATTCCATTGTTCCGAATTTCAAGTCAAATTCCTATTCAACAACAAGTACTGGACGCTCTCATGTCCCCACTCTTGAAGAGCGAGCTGAGGTTGCAGTATTGACCGAGAAATTGAGCAACTATGAGCGTGAGATTCGGGAGATGCGAGAGCAGCAAGCTGAGGAGCGCAGGTTGGCAGCTGAAGAACGCAGAATCAATGAGGAATTCAGGAAGCAATTAATGGATAGTATGTATCATGCAAGGCCATCTATGCCATCATCATTATCATCAAGATTTTATCCACCGCCAGGATGCAAATTTCACGGAGTTGCTTTCAGCCAGTACCACGGTGCCTTCGGCCTCCCTTCAACTATGAGCAACCTGCCTTCAACTGTCCTCCAAACCCATATGGTCAGCCCTCATATGGTCAGTCGTGCCTCGATTTAAACTCTCCACCGCAGCCATTCCGACCTCGGGCCCATCGCCGATTTCAATCGCGACCCGCGCCAACAACAATTTCAGACCCAGCCACGTCAGCCACACCATGTCTCCCCGCAGCAATTCCAACAACCGTCCCAGCAATTACCGGCGGAGCCACGACAACCACATCATGTCTCCCAACAACATGAGGATGAAGAAGATGATTGGACGACACGGCTTTTTACAATTTGGATCCCAACAAAACCCAACCCAACCCAAATAGGCCTTATTATTAGTGGTTTGTTGTTGGATAATTTAATTGTGACTTTGTTGGTTTTATTAGTTGTTTAATTTGTATGGATAATTTAAATTTAATTACTGCTTTGTTGGTTTGATTATTTATCTATTGATAATTTATTTCTCGTTTAATTTGATATTCAAAAAACGTTTTACGGTCTTTTAAATAATTTAAAAGTAATTACGGTTTTTTAAAAATAATTTTCAAATTTCAATAATTTAATTTTAAAATATTTCAAATTACCATTTTTTAAATAATTTTCGAATTGTTAAAAAATATTTTAAAATTATTAAATTAATTTTTATTTTAAATATTAAAAATTAAAAATTAAAAATTATTTTTCAAAAACGTTTTTTTAAAAAAGTAAATCAGAAAATTACCGGCGGAAATGGACGTGTTACCGGCGGTTTTTAAAAAAATAAAAAAAAAAAAGAAAAATTACCGGCGGAAATGGACGTGTTACCGGCGGTTTTTAAAAAAAAAAAAATTACCGGCGGAAATGGACGTTTTACCGGCGGCTTTAAAAAAAAAAAAAAATTTACCGGCGGAAAATGACGTTTTACCGGCGGTTTTTAAAAAAAAAAAATTTACTGGCGGAAATGGACGTTTTACCGGCGGCTTTTGACTTGTTATCGGCGGTTATTTTTATTTTACCGGCGACTTTTGACTTTTTACCGGCGGCTTTTAAAAAAAAAAAAAAAAATTTACCGGCGGAAATGGACGTTTTACCGGCGGCTTTTGACTTGTTTCCGGCGGTTTTTTTTTAAAAAAAAAAAAAACTAGAAAAATTACCGGCAGCTTTTGACTTGTTACCGGCGGTTTTTTCGCGAAATTACCGCAGCGGCTTTTCCACGGAAAAGAACCGTAATTCCGTGAGAAAAAACCGCCGTGTAGCGCGCTACGTCTGGCGTTTTAACCGGCGTAAAATCCACGGAAAGTTTCACGGAAATCGTCACTTCACGCGCGGTTTTGACTTTATCGGGCTTCATCCACGGAAAACCGTGAATTTCTTGTAGTGTGAACACACGCAAGAAGGGATAAAGAAAGTAAAACATCGCTTCTTTGGGGGAAAAATATTGTTTCATTAGTTCTTCCATGGCTACATAGCTGGCCACGAAGAAACAAGAGACAAAAATGCAGCAAAGATGATGAAGCGGGCTCGAGGGATGATCGACGAAGAAGCTTCAAAGAACTTCTTGAATACACGCAAGAAGTGACTAAATTTGTCTTTAGGGAGATGTTGAGATACCAACACAAGAGCGGAATTATCCGAAGGATGGAGGTATAATGCGTCATCATGGTTTTGTGGAGGATTTACCATGGCAGAGATGAGTTGAACAACAACCATGTAGATCAAAGAACAAAAGAAGAATGATGAACGCAGAGAATCTCAAAGAACACATGGAAGAAAAAATCAAGAAATTTCTTTTGATACCACGGTGAACACTATTGTTCATGAATCGCAAATCAAAAGAAGAAATTTGCGAGAAGACAATGGAGGAATCACCGATGAGAGATGAAAGCGGAAGCTACATAACCGCTCCTGATACCATATTAAGAGTTAAACTCTATCTATAAATTGAATATAAATTTTATTCAAATGAATGGTGAAGTAAAAACTTAGTACAATATGAAGAGGTGATCACTATATATAGTGTACCTTCTAGTGAAAGTAAATACAAAAATCCAACTAACTAACTAACTAACTAAGAAAAGTAGTTACAATTGAAAACTAATTTAACTAACTTGTAAGCTAACTTTCTAATATAATTATACAGGGTTGTTCTATGTGTGTTATCAGATGCCTTCTTCGTTCTCCGAGATCTTCTATATATAACCGAGCTCTCCAGAACCGTCAGCCATAGTTATGCTCTTGGGGGATCGAGCCTTCAACGGGCAAGTCAGTTATTGGCTCCCATCTGACACGCGTCTTGTGTCTGGTCTTCGTGTTAGTCTTCCGGGCTCCTGAGTCATCATGTCCTGATGACGTATCCTTAGTAGATTGGATCCATTGTCATTAGCCTGATCCACAGACCCCCAAGCTCGAGCTGTTTGTGTTCAGCGAAGAGCTTTATGCTTTGTGTGAATATAATGTGAATTATTCGCGAAGTGATGCGTTGGGATTTTTGCTTTTGCTCTCCCTTTCTATCCATTGAGTGACTGCTTCGTGCTATTACTTCTGACCTCAAAATCCGTGTTTGAGAAGACGGCTAGGCGCGTCATTCCATGCCTTGGGACGAAGCGCCTTTATGTGCGAGGTCACGCCAATGTGCAAAGGGGGGAAAGCCAAGAGATATAGATGTTTCACCTCTTGGTCGTTTCCATGTTATTCCCATAGTTGTTTACTCATCACTTCACCTATCAACGACAATGAATTTAGCATTCCACGCTTATGTCATCACCAAATTGGCTCCCCCATACTGCGACTAGTCCTTGCTCATAATGCAACAGGATTCTTCAAACAAGGGTAAGCCCGTTAATCATCGACAAACACTACAAGAAAAGTCTGATTTAGCCACTAATATTTGCCACGGAGCCTAATCCGTCACTAGTTTGCCACGGATTTGCGACGACATGTGTAAAAAGGAAGGGGCGCGAAATTTCCCGCCGGACTTTGCCACGGATTTCAAAAACGGTCGCAATTTGCGACGGAGGGTGCGTGGCAAGCCCATGGCAAATCATTCCACTTAAAACACAAACACGCGTTTCTTTCTCTCCCACTCTAGAGACCTTTAACTCCCACTCTCTCATTTCAGTCTCCCTCTCTTACTCTCTCTGTCTCAACACCACCCCACGACCCACCACCCAACACCACCGTTCCTCCTTCAATTCGCTTCTCCTTCTCTTCCACTGCAACATCCTCTTCTAGTCTCCCTCTCTCCCTCTCAAAGAAACTAAAACCCTAACCATTTTCTTCTTTCTTAGATCCTTCGAAATCATAGATCGCGACGCTTCTACTCCCGATCTAATGTCATTTGAAGTTCGTTTCTCCCTCGATTTCACCTTTTCAGTTTCGTTTCTCCCTCGAATTCACTTTTTCAGGTTCGTTTCTACTCCTAATCTAATTTCATTTGAAGTTCGTTTCTCCCTCGATCTCACCTTTTCAATGATGAGCTTGGTTCATTTATGCTATTCGATTAGATTCATGTCTCTGAAAAATAGGGATTTGTTTCAGTTTTAGGTTTGAATATGATTTTGTTGAATAGTGCTTTTCTGTTGTTGGATTCGTGATGTTTTATTCAAAGATTTCTCTGAACAACCAGTCTTTTCATGTAAGAGTATTATTACTATTATAGCTTATGATGTGTTTACTCACATGGTAAAGATTCAATATTTCGTGTGCTACTTTGTTGATTCACATTTTTTTTTAACATTAGACATCCAACTGATATGGTATCTCAAGTTTGTTAACTTTAACTTTTTGGGTGTCTAATTTGGTAAATTTATTTGTTCTTCAATTTGGATGTTGAGTAGGGGTTCACAGTTTCAATGTTTTTTTGGGTGGTTGATAATGGTGTACTTGAACTTATGCTGAAATTTGGAGTTTTTTTTCTTGTACTTTGAAATCCTGCTTGTTCAATTGGAATGCGGAGAGTCTGATGTGTACAATTTTGTCTATTGGAGCACAGAGAATGATCTCCTTGCTTTGGTCGTCCCGGGGACGATCAATCCACGAGGTTTTTGTTGATCCGGAGGAGTCATCAGTATTGCTACTGTTGTTGGTCCGGGAGGAGCTGAAACTTTCTATACTCATGCGAAATGGACAAAGCCGCGTTTTGAGCAAGCTTAAAGGTCTTGTTGTGAATGTTGTTGCGTGGAACAGGCAACAGATAACTGAAGGTAGTCGGTTAATCGTTTATTTAGATGATGCCTATTGTGTGTTGATTCATGTACAGCAAAGGCTTTTGCATATTCATTTCTTGCTTGAGGTTCTGATTTGATTTTTAAAATGTAGTTTCCACGAAGGAAGTCATTCTTGGTAGAGAAAATGGTCAACTTCATGAACTGGTTGTGTAGATGAGAAGGACAAGAAGGAGAAGTATATCAAGTTTCTCTTTGAATTGGCAGAACTTCCAGAAGCGTTTATGGGGTTGCAGGTATATTTTCTGTCTTTAAGTTCTGTTTTTGAAGATGTTGGATTTCTGTTGTTGTCCTTTCTTTTCAGATGGAAACGACTAGTATAATTTCTGACACTAGATATTATGTGATGGCAGTTACTCCTACTCATCTTTACTCTTTCACTTTGGGTCATTAGAAGTAAGTCAAGCGCTATAAATTTCTACATTTCTGGTTTTTCTTTTTTCTCTTTGCATGCGTTAGATGAAAACTGAAACACAGTACAAACTGAACAACACGAAGCAAACACTTGAGGAACAACACAACTTTTAGTCCTGTATAGTTTGGTCGTCAATACACAACACAAGCAAAATAATATAAAAGTGACCACATCCCAATGTACCGTGTGCATTTATCTTAATATAATGCATATTATTGTATATTTTAAAGTTGCTCTATACCTCGCTTCTAGATTTGTTCTACAACATAAAACATTTTTAAAATTAAACATGGAACATAAATTTCTATCCTATCTGGTCTCTTGTCTTTTAGCAAATCAAATGGAACCCTGTGTTAAACTGTTAATATCAGAGTAACCTATCTTTAATAATGTAATATAATATTTATGAACAGGTGTACTGTTATGTTGTTTGTCTTGCTGAAACATCTTGTCTTATTCTATCACATTAATATCAATCTTGGGTTCTTTCCTTTTATTTTATTTTATTATATCCTCCTTATGATTAAAAGTTGAAACTTTTCTGATTGTTATACAAACTGTAGACCGTGTTTTCAAGTTATTTAGAGCGTACAGTGCATTTCATGGAACTTCCTGGCGACATACCAAACAGGCAAGTAGTTTTTTTCCTATGATATTAGTGTTTTGTCCTGGGAACATTGAACATAAAATGTACGACATCTGGAAGCTGAAAGTTCCTTTTTTATTTATAATCTTTCACATTTATTGTGTATAGGACCTTTCCCTTCTAAGCCTTAATTGTATTGGTTACCTTTTAGTGAGTTGCACTTTTACATTAAGCAACGAAAAGCTGTACATTTTGCATGGCTTTCTGGAGCTGGTATTTACCATGGTAGCTTAAACTTTGGGGGACAACATAGGTAATATAGGCAATGACTTGATTTTTCCATCTGTTCATCAACATTTGATATTGATTCAAAACATGCTCATTATGTGGGTCATGGTTCTGCAAATCTCATTTCAGAACTTGCTATATGTGTTTTTTTTTGTTAAGTCCTTCCATATTGTATTTTATAGGAACTTATTCACCTGCTAATTTTTTAACAACTTGATAGCTCTTCAACTGGAAATGAAAACTTTATTGAAAACAAGGCCCTTTTGGACTACTCCAAGTTGTCTGAAGGAGCTGAAGCAGTTAAACCAAGTTCAATGGCGTTGTCTGAATTCCATTTCTTGTTGCTTTTAGGGAATAAGGTCAAGGTATGTATGCACCTAACTATCGTAATTTTGTTTGCATCATAATGCTTGTGCAATACAGAAGCTCTTTTTTGAGTTAATGTATGCTTGCTAAATTGTTTGCACATTTATAGGTTGTAAACAGAATTAGTGAGAACATCATAGAGGAACTTCAGTTTGACCAAACGTCTTATTCAGCATCAAAGGGTATTATTGGATTGTGTAGTGATGCCACAGCTGGTTTATTCTACGCGTATGATCAGAACTCCATCTTTCAGGTTTGTGTTATCTGTCTAAAACAGCCTACTGTATTTTGTATCTAACTAACTTGGTTGTGATCAATTCTGCTGCTGGATTTGTTAATTTGGTAGGTGTCTATCAATGATGAAGGTCGAGATATGTGGAAAGTATATCTTGACATGAAAGAATATGTTGCTGCCTTAGCAAATTGTCGTGATCCTTTTCAAAGGGACCAAGTATATTTAGTGCAGGTACCCTTTCATCTGCATTTATTATGACTAAGACGTGATTTTTCTTGCAAAATGCATTCTAGGTGTGTTTGGTTTTTTATTAGAATCATTTGTGGTGCAGGCTGAAGCTGCGTTTTCCTCGAGAGATTATTTTAGAGCTGCGTCTTTCTATGCCAAAGTACATTCTCTTTTTAAGTTCACTATTTGGCGTATCCTGTTTGTTATCTTAAGGGAAGAATTGCTATTACTTCTGTGACACTTGGTTGCTTAAGAGTATATGTGCCACCCCTTTGGATTTTGTTGCGGTATATTAGTCGTGACTTTGCCTCTTATTGCAATAAATTTTTATGACTATCAAATCATTATCCGGCAATAAATTTTTATGACTATCAAATCATTATCCGGCCATTTAAAGTATATTTTCAGAATTAAGTTCTTGACTGCTGCCACACATTTGAACTTACAAAACATCTGAGGTAGGATCTTATTAGGTGTTATGATCAAATTACTTGTTTCCCCCTTCCCATCTTTGTAAGATCTATCTCGATGTCGACTACCTTATGAGCGAGAGTTGCATTCGAAAACAGATAAATGTTCATTCAAATAAGGTTATTTGGAGGAAAGAGTGCATGATGATGATGATGATGATGATGATGATGATGATGATGATCCAAGTCATTGTCCAAGATATCAAAGCAAATAAGGAACAAGACTTGGCAATACCTTACCTCTTCATAAGTTCAATTATGGGTTGTGTTCTAAATTTGTATAGTCAATGTGAATTGTGTATCTAAATTTGTATAGTACTTGTGTGGTTAATTAGTTTGGAACTCTAGGGGTTTCTATTTCTTGATCTTTCTTCGATTCTAGTTTGAAAAACCATTATGAGTATTTGTTATGAGGACAATGCTTGTTAAGGAGATGCTTATTTTTAGCTAGCTTAATGTTACTCAGCATGTATATATGTTTGAAGATTTAATTTTTTTTATTTTTGCGACGGATTTGCCACGGATTTGCGATGAAATTCGCGACGACTTTGCCACGGATATTTCGACGGATTAGCGACGGAAGCATTTGCCACGGAAAATTCCGTGGCAAACGATTTGCGACGAACGTTTTTGCCACCAATTTTTGTCCGTGGCAAATGATATTTTGCCACGGAAATTGGCCCTTTTGCGACGGAAATTGCCGTGGCAAACCAGCGATTTTCTTGTAGTGAAAAGATTACTTGCCCATACTATGACAAGCTTCCCAAGAAGAAGTAAATCGAGAAAACAATCATAACAAGTATGAAATTCGAGTCACTTAGTAACTTTATGGGTCTATGTCGACCTCACTTACAACTAATCGTCACTTAAGTAACAGTCCAAACCTTAAACGCTAATAACTTCTAATCATGGAAATTTATTGACATCCTATTCCATAAGCATGTTCAACACTAACTCATCCTATAACTCCCACGCCTATCTCCTTCTTATCGTTTATGTCAATTATAAATAATAATAATTAATCCTCGAAGTATAACTACTCAGCTACACTACGGATTAGGGCTGTTCAAATGAATTGCCGAACTAAACTGAATTGCCGAACTAAACCGAACTGGATTGTTACAAACTGAACTATTAGTAGCAGTTCAGAACTGAACTGTCTTTGTTACACTACAAGAAAATCGCTGATTTGCCACGGACATTTCCGTCGCAAATGTACAAATTTCCGTGGCAAAACAATATTTGCCACGAATTTGCCACGGACAAAAATTGGTGGCAAAAACGCTCGTCGCAAATCGTTTGCCACAGACTTTTCCGTGGCAAATTTTTCCGTCGCTAATCCGTGGCAAAGTCGTCGCGAATTTCATCGCAAATCCGTCGCAAAAATAAAAAAAAAAATTTAAAAAAATTTAAATCTTCAGAATTAAAATAAATGTTGGATAACTCATTATGATGGTCACTCCACCCATTTTTTTTCAAACTTCTCCCAAAATATAGTTATTGGGGAACAAGACATAAAATTTGGACTCAATATCTACTTGAAAAATATGGCCATATAGTTACAACAGAACTTCTCTGAAGGGGAAGAAAATCCCGTTCATCCATCACACAACTGGGAAGTAATTGACATCCTGAAATAAGCTCTTAAGTACTTGAACTTCTAGCTTAAGCAAGTGCACCCGTACAAGCGATGTTGGAGTAGCTTCACTGTTTCTTTGTAGAACTGTACTTTTTTGGTAATAAATCTGGACAAATCAACAAGACCACACCAATCAAAACCAAGTACCCGAAACCATCTTTTGCCAACAAATAAAACAAAGAATAACTATATTATCATTTTGGATTCGGGTCACTGAACTTTGTGATGTATGTACTATATATAGAGAGTAAGGTAAGTGACAACGATTCTTTGAAAATTAACAATCGAATATGTGAAAAAATATATGATAACAACATGCAATAAAATAAAATGGTCTTCAAATCTACTTTGACATCATGGCCAAAACTAAATGAACAACTAATAATTTGGCGTTGTAGCACCAAAGGATGTGACCCTCAACAGAGAAACACAAGACAACAAGAATAAAAGGGTGGCTACTGTGTGTGACGCCTTGCAACCTATCATACTGCTGTTGACTATATGGATAAAATACCATTTTCGACACAAATTTTTAACTTCTTGTTTAGGAGAAGAAAAAAACCTACTATTGCACTTGGTCATATATATTTCTTGGGAAAATAATAAAAACATAACATTAAAATTTCAAGCAAGTAAAAAGACAAAAAGTAGTTACCTAAAGAAGTCCCTCCATAGCAACTCAAACATCAACCAATTAGTTCCAATTTTTGACGAGCCACCATCATTTCGGCTTGATGAAGCGGAGACAGATCTATCGATGATATAATTCATTAGTGAGAGTATAAATGGCCAAAATGATAATATTTTTAAACGAGAAAAAACATCCGAGAACACACTGCTGGTAGTCTTCTTTAGCTCATCAAACATTTCATGAGGATAGGCATCCCATTGCCAACCATGGAGAAATTTTGCACGAAAAGTTGGCACCATATACACTATCTTGTGCTCCATCCTTCAACCCTTTGTGTGGTTGGGCTTCGCATTCACCGCAAATCTTTTAAGCCTCTGCGATTAGCTTCGCTTTCCTCTCGACCATAGAATCATTAGGCGATGGCTTCCCATCCTCGCAAGCAATAATGACAAATGTAATATAATTCTTTATATTGACACGAGAATTCCAAGCAAAACAAGAAAGCAACATAAATGCCAAAGCGGACATAATTTACCCAACAAAGCAAATAAAAGTTCTAAATTTCCAAAGAAACGTAAAAAAATAGAACTCGGGTTCTGAAACTTCGGTAGCAAGCAATCAAGCGAGATGTAATGTCACCAGTTGTACAGTATATAATGAGCAAATGTATATCATGTTATTCTTTTTGACTGGAAAGTAGTTATACTTATATATGTAGTGGAGAGAAAACTTGGCCCAAGATATAACTACCATGTCTTGGACCACTTCATAGACCCCCATATAATGAGCCGCCAGACACCAAGCCCAAGAACAAACTCTTATTTAACCCATCTAATGTTAATGGCTCATCACATTTACAAAATGTTTTTACAGAATGAGTTAAGTAAAGATCACATTTCAGGACAGAGGAGTAACTAAGATACTACTTACCTTATCCAACAATCACCTTTTGATATATCTGAATAAAAATTCTGGCTCATTTTTTCCTAGCTATGCAGTGCTACTTCTTCATCAACCTCTATTTAAGTCCATTTCAAAAACAAAGATAAATTATATAGAACATGACTAGTTATCATGATGAAAATTAACTTACAAGCTCTTGCCTCGCAAAGAGGATGCAAACAAGTTCTGTGGCATATGGGAATTAACTAGGGCTCGATTCCTTTAAAAATTGGAAAACAAGGAAAAGAAATAAACTAAAATTTAAAAACTATAAATGCCGTGACTCTTACACGCTTCCTTGTTGACAAGTTTTACTGCTCAAAGTTTGTTATGTTTGACCAACTTGTACTGTTTGTCACGATCCTTTGGGTTCACGAACTCATTGACCGCAAACTTCTTACCAACAATAATAAAACCAGAATTACAATCATTTAATTTATGTTGTGACCTTAATCTTAGAGAATTTCGTTGTATAGGAAAGCATTTTACCTTGTTCAAATTGGTGGAAATTAAATCAACCTCTATGTTGTGCGGAGAGGGCAACAACGCAAAAAATGATTTGACAACACATGAAGTACTTAAATAGTTAGAATTTAGAAGTGCAAAGAAAAAGTTTTAGTCCAGAAGCACACTCCAAAATCCAAACTCAACTTTCAAGTTTGAAATGACACAAATTGATGCTCAAACAAAAATATACAAGGACTAATAGCTTGAAGTAATTAGTTCAAAGATTAAGTTCATCTTGAAGTAATCAAAAAAGAATAGTTTTAAACTTATTGCCACTATTTTTTCACAAAGGAGTATAGTTTCAAGTAATCAGTTCCAAAATTAAGTTCTACTTTGTTAATAAATCAGACAAGCAGATCAACAAACCTCGTATGGAGCTTTCCTAGTACTAGCCGCATCGTTGTCATTGAATACTGGAATAACTTCTAGTGCTAGCAATGATTTCACAGTTTCAGAAAGTTGCTTCCAAAATTATTTGTCTCTAAAATCGTTGTCCGTCACAAGAAGTTGAGCAGGCGCCATGTCGAGCTGCAGGACAGGAAGAGAAAATTGTTACCTTAACACATCAATGTCAAATATCCTAACATAAGGTAATAACTGAAAATGAAATTGACATGAAACGTGGAGTAAATTCAAGTAAGAGCGAACATAAAAAATCTACATCAATTAAATCAACAACAATCACCTAACTAAACAAATGATCATAGGTAGCCATAAGACTGCTTTGTCCAACATCAGCACAAGCCTTGCCATCAAGTTCAACACGTGGATTCTGAAGCTCAGCAAAGCTATGCAATCCTCAGAAACCCAAGATTATTATTTCAATTCAATCACCTCCAAAAAAGTTGAAAATTATAAATAAATAAAAAACTTTTACTTGCAGAACTCTAAAAGGTATATATATACTGAAAGTAACAAAACAAATGTGTTCGACTTAAATTACATCTTACCTCGGATAGCGGCACGGAGCTCTCGACACCAAAACTTCTAAAGAGGAATAGCGAATAGCGGGATAGCCGCTATTGCGAAGACTAGAAAACAATGTATAACTAAACATAAATATTAACATCTCCAAATCAAACCCCAATATAATTTAACTACTAATTCAAGTGCTAAAAGTATTCAACTTTTAACAGTAGGATTCAGCAATAGAATGGCATAAATGTACAAAAATGACTTGTAAATGTTACTATCAATAATACATATGACATAATTCCAATAAATAATATTTAGCAAGAAATACAATAAAAAGACAAATATCACCCAAACAACATACCATCCAAAGAGTAAAACATATAACCCAATAGGATTCAGTCACACATCCTGAAGGTAAATTTCAAAAGGATCTTAATTACTCTCTATAAGTTAACCAGATGCATAGGACATGTCAAGAAAACTAAATATAATAGAAGTGCAGAGAAAACAACAATACGCAAGTGGCCCCAAAATAGAGCTAAAGATTGAAGTCAATCCAACAAATTAAGCCAAATCATCTTTAAACCCTAAATCCCAAATTAAGTTTCAAAACCCCATAATCCCAAATTAAGTTTTAAAACCTCATAAACCCTAAATCCTCCATCTAAAATTCATACAATCAATAAAAAGCAAAGATGGTAATAAACCCTAGATAGAGAGATAAAGAGAGTGCGACAGAGAGAGAGCAACAGAGAGAGAGAGAGAGGGAGCGATAGAGAGAGATGAAGTGTATGCTTGCGTGGGTTTCTATTTAGAGAAAATCAATTGAAGAAAGAAACGAAGGAAACAGAAAAGGAAGAAGGAGAATCGAAGGTTTGTGTTGTTGAATTGCTAGTTTCTGTTGTTGAAGATGAAGAAGAAAGCAAGAGGAAGAAGATGAAGAGAAAGGAAGTTGTGGGAGGCGCGCGACGGAGAGGAGAGAGCATAGAGAGCGACGAATAGATTTTGAGGGAGAGAGACGTTCTAATTTAGGGATCGGGCTTGTTTTAATTTTATCAATACGTTGCCACGGCATATCCGTCACAAATTTTTGTCCTTTCACATGTCCGTGGCAAACACCAGCGGGAAATTTCGCGCTCTCATATTTTACACATGCCGTCGCAAATCCGTGGCAAATTACTGACGGAATAAGCTCCGTGGCAAATGCTTGTGGCTAAAACAAGTTTTTCTTGTAGTGTTAAAAACAGTTTGCTAACTGAACTATTAAAGTCAGTTCAGTTACGAACTGAACCGAACTGTTAGTGTTAAACTATTAGTTATTTTCTCACTTTCACACTTCACGGTTCATAGTCTATCCTTTTACTCTCAGTCTCTCACTTCAATTCAACTCATGATCTGCGTCTCACTCTGGCTCTCAGTGTCTCACTCTCACAAGTTCAGTTCAACTCATTTATCCTCTTAATTCTACTTTTTTTACTGTACCACCTTAAAGGCAATGCCTATATTGTTGTAATACTGAAAGGACAACTTGTAGTTTTGACCTTTTATAACAATAGTCTGTAATTTTTGTTGAGGCAATAACAATAGTCTGTTTAAAAATTAAATTGAACCTTACAAAACAAAAGTCTGTTTTTGCAATTTTTTTTATTCACGTTTCGTGTAGAAGTAGTCTGAAGTCTGATAGCAACTTCGTATGAAATTATTGAATTTCTGTCAAGAGTAGCATTGAATTATCCTTGATACGTTTCATAATTACATTGGTGCGGTTCATTACTCTTTTTCACTCTTGTGATCAGAAACTGGTAGGAACTCAATTTGTCGAAAAATAATGAGACAGTATAAGAGCAGCAAAAAAGGAGAAGTTCGGTTCAGTCCAAAGCAACTGGTAGGAACTCAATTTGAACTCTTTTTGAATCAATTAAATTTTATCTTCCGAAGCAACTTTTTTAATGACAAATGTTAGTGTGTTAATTGCTATGTTAATTTACCGGATTCGAACTATAAACCTCTTTGTAAATATTACAATGTTTATTAATAGTTCGGTTCGGGTACCAAAAGTTCGGATAAAACAATTACAAAAGGTGCAAAAGACTATTATTTAAAATAAATAAAAAACAGTTCGGACAGTTCGGATAACAGTTTGAGAAGTCCGTGACCACACAAGTATTTCTCTGCGTGTATGACCCTCAAACGTACTATTACTATTCTTACTAATTCAATAATTTTTTCCTCATTGGTTAATCGGTTAATACTCACAAATCATTTGGTTAATCCCCATTTGTATTAGTCTAGTATTTTAGGTCTTGGTAAATTAATTATTCTTATTTATTAACTAGTCAGTCACCACGTCCACGTTCAACCAAATTTTACACCTTATCAAATCCGCTGTGACTTAGAATATTAAACCTTTTTTTTTTTAGTTTTTCTTATTAAACCAATTTTAATTATTGGATCTCTTTTTTATTAATCTAATTTGATCTAATGGTTGATAATGAAAATGGTATTGGGGTAATTTACTAATAATGTTTTATATTTATATTTATATTTATATTTATATTTATATATATAATATAAATATATATATATAAATATTTAATATATATGTGGTGGTTGCCGGTGGTGGCCGTCACCTTCAAGGCAATTAAACAAGAACATAATCAAACTGTTTGGTTTCCACTTTCCACAAATTGGAATCTGTGGTAAGTGGTCACTAAACCCCAGTTACCACAGATCCCAATTTGTGGTAAGTAGCATCCAATGCCTAACCACAAAGGTATGAAGCATTTAGGTATTTTACTATGCCTTTATCTCTCTTTATTTTCACTTTAATATTCAGTTTATATAGTTCCAGGAGCATAGGATGATTGTGAAAGAGATTTGGATGCTACTTACCACAAATTGGAATCTGTGGTAAGTGGCCACCAAGCCCCACTTACCACAGATTCCAATTTGTGGAAAGTAGCATCCAAATCTCTTTCACAAACATAAGCTCATCATGACTCATATACCCCCACAATCACTTCTCTCTCTGTCTCTCTCTCTCACTGATTGTGCATGAACTATGCTCCTCTAAAAGGAACAAGAGCATGATACTAGTACTTTTTACCTATCTAATTCACCATTTTGTCTCTTCCTCACTAATTCACCTTCTATTTATACATCACTTTCATTTCTCCATTCTTATATCAACAACAACTTCACAATCTAATTTCTAAAGAGAGAAATAAAAATAGAAAAAAATACTACTACTTTTCAAACTGTTTGGTTTCCACTTTCCACAAATTGGAATCTGTGGGAAGGGGCCACTAATCCCCACTTACTAGAGATTCCAATTTGTGGTAAGTGACCATTGGCCATGAGCTCCGGTGACCGATCACGGAGCTCCAGGGGGGACAACGCCGAGTCTCGGAGCTCACTACTACGCCACCACCACCGGTAACCACCACATATATATTTATATTTTATATAATATATTTATATTATATCTAATATATTTATATATATAAATATAAATATAAAACATTATTAGTAAATTACCCCAATACCCTTTTTAGTAATAGTTACTAAACTTTTCTTTAGTACCCTAAGTCACACTCTATCAAATCATTACTCACTCCATCTCATATTAAGTGTCATGTTTGGAATGTTTCTTTGTCTCAAATTAACTATCACTTTAGAATCCCAATACAACATTTATTATTACTTTCCAACAATACCCTTACTTTAAAATATCAATAATCGTGTCTTTGCTCCAATCGAGAAAAGTGTAAGGGTATTTTAGTCCTACCACATTTTTCCACCATTGAATTTGGCATATCCAATCATTTTCTTAATACCCTCGCATAACTTTAAACGACACTTAATATGAGACGGAGGAAGTATCTTAGTAGTTATACATCCATAGTTTCCCCACTCATCTCTCGTCAATCACATAAGAACTAGTCACAAAGACATTGATCTTGGACACTCAATCAAACAATTCATATCTTGCGCATACATGAATAACAATAGTATCATGCAATTTTAGAACTATCCCCTATTCCCTATATAAAATAGAAACTCTCCCCCCATACCTTATATCAAATTGTACCAATAACGAATCAATGTAGGCATAGGTGGACCTACATATAGGTCAAGGTGTGCAGCTCCACATCCTCAAATTTAAAAGTTTGCGCAAATACCTCTATGAAAAATATATTTTGACATTTCTAGTTTTATATTTTGCACATCCTGCTACTATATTTCTCTTTCCATTCCTGGCTACTCTTTCATATTGTAGCTCCAGGAGTGATTGGTAGTGTAACTATTGGGTAGTTTTGGATACCCAAAAATAATATATGTATTTGAATAGTTAAGTATATTTTAAAGTGCGTCAAAAAAAAATATATTTTAAATTTAGCTACCCTAATAAAATTTTATTTAGCTACTCCAGCTGACTTTATTTGTCTAAGGAGATAAAAGAATAATAGCAAGTCCATTAGTTTAATTAGTCTCATTTGATCAAAAAAGTCTATTATTAACTTGGTGATTTTAGTAGTTTTCTTTTATTTTGACAATATTGGTCCCCATTTTTCTAATTAGTTTTGCAAATATTTTTCTCAAAATCATATATTATTTGCACTTTTGGTCCTCAAAAATCTTGAATTTATGAAAAATAAGGTATAAAATTGCACAATCCATGATTTTTAGCAACCAAAAGAGCAATTAAAAATCACTAGGACCAAAACTACCAAATTAGAAGAGCAATTAATATATGTTTATTTGGTACACACCAACATTGTAGAAACTTTTTAAGATAGGTGAGATAAAATCAAACATTTTTATGATGTGTTGTTTCGTGGTTGACTTATGTTGTAAAAAATTCTACACGATGATGTATGTTAATTGTTATATTAAATCGTTTGACCACCCTGGACTAGGGTCCTAGATACGCCACAGGATGTAGACAACTCGCAAGCTCTCTAGCATCGTCTAAATCCAACGGCTAAATAATTAGTTAATAAGGTCGTCAATTAATTATTAAATAAAAATAACTACAACATTTTTAGACCACAGTTTAAAAATGTATAGGCGACGGTTAAAAAAGTGAGTATACCTACAAATGAAAAATAAAATAAAATGCGAATAAAGGTAAAATATGCACCCTCGTTGGTGTTTTCGTTGGCACTCCTATTGCCTCTCTCGTTGCCAATCTCATTGCCAGTCTTTCGTGGCCGCTTCCGTTGCAATATGTTTACTCCTTAATTCTTTTTCTATATGATTTAATTTAATATTAATTAATTCATATTCATTTAATTATAAAAAAGTTACATTGTAATTTTTGGTAGTTTAAGTAATTTTTTTGTAACTTTGTAGTGGTTAAATTGATTAATTTTAGTAGTGTCGATTCCATTATTTGTGTAAATTTGTTGTGGTTAAATTGATTAATTTTAGTAGGTTGAGTTGGTTATAGAAATAGATAAAAAAATAAAATATGATAGTAAAAAAAACTGAAAAAAGGTAATTTTTTGGAGAAAAAGCAGTAAAAAATTCGGAAAAAACCCATGAAAAATTTTTCGGTTTCTAAACCAAAAAAACTGGAAAACAATTTGAAAAAAAAATGAGACATGTCAGCACTCCCGTTGGCGGTCTCGTTGCCTCTCCCGTTAGCACTCTCGTTGCCGCTCCCGCTATCGGTCTCGTGGTCGATCCCATTGTCAGTCTCTCGTTGTCGCTGACGCTGCCACGTGTTTACTCATTTTGTTTCTATATGATTTAATATTAATTTAATAAAAAAAGTTATTTTGCAATTATGGTAGTGGCTCATTTTTTTTAAAAAAATTGGTGGATAAATTTATTGATTTAGTTTTAGATTACAGTAAATATTATTTAATTTTAGACAAATTTATTGATTTACTCACCAAAAAAAAAGTAAAAAATTCTCGTTTTAACAAAAAAAACAAAAAAATTTGACGCGTCAGTTGACGCGTGGTAGTTTTTCCAGCTTTTGTGAATAGTAAAAAAATATACTGGTTTAAAAAAAGCAAAAAATTGACACGCGTCAGGGTGTCAGTCGCGTCAGCTAACTCGCAGCAGCTTTTGCTATTTTTTCCAGCTTTAGTGACTTTTTTATTTTGTCATTTAGTGGTTAAATGACCATTTGACCCAGTGATGTAACTAATGGAAGGAGGGCAGGATAGTAAATTTGGTGGAGGTTTGCTTGCCTCTTATTATTATATAGTAGATATGTGGCTAAGAGACTGGACTCAATTACACGGGCTACACCTCAACCTTGGCAAAAACTATCGGAATTCTCAAATTTTATTTCCTTTCTCGCTCTGCTTTTTTATTTGTTCCCTAGCTCCTTTCGAGTGGCAAAACAACTCGAAAAAGCAAAAACCACTAGTAACCCTAGTAGTGCCACAAGCGCAATGTCTCTCTCCCTTTTGTTTATTTCCAATCGTATCCACTCGCCATCGTTTCCTTCTTTCCTTTCCTCTCTCGCTCAGATCTCTGCTTCTCATCACAACAAGCCCGCGTCCCTGCAAATACAGTTGTTTTTCAAATAAGTCCCTGCAATTTAATTTTTTTTTTAAATACGTCCATGCAAAGTCAACTCGTTTTTAAAAATACCCTTCTGTTAGTCAGACGTTACAATTTAAATACATCTCTGCAATTTAATTTATTTTTAACACCTCAGCTCTCCGTCAGCCACGTTAGCGTTTTTGTAACGTCTGACTAACAGAAGGACATTTTTAAAAACGATTTGATTTTGCAGGGACGCATTTAAATAAAAAAAATTGTTTGGACGAAAAACATATTTAAACCTGTGTTAAAATAAAGAGGATGTGTTGGGTAATGATTTTCCTTAAAATATGAATTTCAGGATTCTGCCCATGAGGTTACCATAAACAGAACTCCCAAAGTAATTATGTATTGTTCCTTTTGTTGTATTTACTATTTAGTCATATTAATGAAAGAAAAGACCAGAGCATGTTGCTTATAATATTCTTTTTATTAATCGTTTATCGTTTTTCTGCTATTTTTAGTGTATATAAAGCATGTTGTTAATAGTTTACTACAACTATTAAATGTATTTAGACATCAATTGTAGAGAGTCGACACTATTAAATGTATTTAGAGCATGTTGTTAAATACATGCTCTAAATACATTAATTGTAGAGAGTCGACATTTAATAGTTGTCGACTTTCTAACAACATGCTCTAAATACAACTATTAAATATATTCACCCCAAAAAGTGGTGAGGTAAGGAATGAATGAGAGCTTATCTGATTATTGGAGTGTCGACCTATTTACAGACGCTAGAGTCGACACTGAACTGTCGGATGAGGCCGCGATAATCTGAGCCGTCCAAGGAGGTCTTCTCTTGGCGAGATCGATCGAGCGGGCCAAGGCGAATTGGGCTCAGTCGACTCGAGTTGGGCTTGGCCCAGTCCGGAACAGATTCAGAAGAAATAATAATGGAAGACAAACCTTTTTGCGAGCAAAATGTGCCTAACATTGAAGGAGTATCTTTAGTGTGGGATGATGTCAATGAACAAGAACACGGTGAATCAAATTTTGATAAAGATCACAATAGTTATAGTGAAGGGGATGGTAACTTGATGTTAGATCAGGAGTTTCATTATAGATCACAATAGTTCTAGTGAAGGACAAGGTAGAAAGCTAGCAATTAAGAGAAATATGGGAGGATGCAAGCAGTGTTCATAGCCTACTGTGGATTAAGTAGGCTTAATCCAATAGCTAGTGTCTTCAATATGCCATATCTTTAGAAATAGGACTGTTCTACTGAAATGAGCAACTACAATATTTTGACCCAACGGCAACGGCTAAAAACCGTTTCCTAAAGTCACAAAACCGTTCTCTTAGCCTTAGGCAACGGTTTTGAAACCGTTGTATTCGCGGGCGTTTCCTATTCCTTTGGCAACGATTTTCAGAAAGAAAAGGCAATGCTTACCAAAAACCGTTGTTGTTGATAGAACAAAGGCAACGGTTTTTGTTGTCCTCTATGACCACGATGTAAAACCGTTGTCCATGATGATTATATGCAACACTTTTAAACCGTTGTGGTTGGTAATAAAAAAATAAAAAAAAATTAACAAATTTAGAGGAGTCCTTTCATACTACTCAGAATTAATGACAATGTTAATTTATTATCAAAAGCAACCATTACATGTGCAATAACACCAAAGATTACAATTCACTATAAATTGAGAAACGAATTCCTAACAAGAAGAAACAAATTGAATAGAACCTAATGTATGTATCTTTCAAACATGATTGCTGCAGTGTGGTAACTGTCAATAGGGCACACTACTTCTGTGTCTTATAAACAATCTAACCCTCTTTAACAAATATCAAAAATAATTAGATTGAAAATTTGGCAAAATCTCATTATACAAGATCTAAATACACTTGAGTTGCTGTGAAACAGACCCAAATTGGTAAACTCAAATGTGTAGGGGTCAGCAACACCTGAAGTGCATATCCTCTCAAAGATCTCACCACCTGAAGCATACTCCAAGACAATAGCTAAATGAGTAGGGGTCAGCAATGCTAGAAAGTAAACCAGATCATAACAAACTAATAGAAACAGTTCAGAGAAGATATTATCATTGAATGAATCTCTCAGCCAATTACATTTGTGCATTTTGGTATATATACCTCAAGGTAAAGTATACAAGCTGACTTATCTACCTACTGTGACTATAAGCTGACTTATCTACCTACTGTGACTATGTGTGCAGTGTATACATTTTAGTGTACAACTCATACAAGTTTTGTATTTGACTTGAGTCAACATTACTTGATATATATCTATTACTCCCCCTTCAAACTTGAGGGTTGACCAAGGAACTTGACTACCTTGATTTTGAACCAACAATTGGAGAAAGCAGCAGTAGGCAAAGGTTTGGTAAGAGCATCAGCTATTTGTTGAGTGCCAGGAATGTGTTTCACAGTTAGTTTCTTGGCAGCAACTTTTTCTCTGACAAAATGAATATCTAGCTCCAAGTGTTTGGTTCTGGCATGAAGAACCGGGTTGTGAGACAACATTACTGCACTTAAGTTGTCACAGAGCAGCAATGGAGACTGTGTAGAACTCGCAACTCTGCAAGCAGAGATTGAACCCATAGTAAATCAGCAGTTGCAGTAGCCATGGCACGATATTCGGCCTCTGCACTAGACCTTGCAACAAGTGATTGCTTCTTTGAGCTCCAAGAGACTAAATTAGGACCAAAGAACAAGCATGAACCAGAGGTACTGCGTCTGTCATCAATATCTGCAGCCCAGTCTGAGTCACAATAAACACGAAGAGAAAATGCAGTATCAGGTGGTGTTGCTTGAAGAAATAAACCATGACTTGGAGTGCCACTAAGATACCGGAGAATTCGTTTAACAACTCTCCAATGTGTCTCAAGTGGTTGGGTGAGAAACTGACACACTCTATTAACACAATATGATAATTCAGGCCGAGTCAAGGTGATGTACTGCAGAGCACCTACTACAGATCTATACTGTGTAGGATCAGCAACCTTATCAGTGCCATGTTTGCTGAGCTTCACATTGGCAACCATTGGTGTATTAATAGAACTACAATTCAGCATACCACAACGGTTTAATAGATCATAAATGTACTTGGTCTGGGTAAGAAGCATAGAACCATCAGACAGTGTTTTGACTTCAATTCCAGAAAATACTCAGGCCTGGTGATGAGATCCTTAATCAATTGAGGAGAAGAACCAGTTATTAAAATGTCATCTACGTACACTAGGATGTATAGGTGAACACCTTTGGAGCTAAGAACAAAAAGTGAGTGATCACATTGACTATGCTTGAAGCCAAAACTGATAAGAGATTGCTGGAGAGTGTCATACCAGGCTCGGGGAGCCTGTTTTAGTCCATAGAGAGACCTATTAAGCTTGCAAACCAATGATTTATCTGAGTTTACAAAGCCAGGCGGCTGCTGCATGTATATATCCTCTTTGAGATGACCATTTATGAAAGCATTATTCACATCTATTTGTTGAATGTCCCACTTGTAAGTGAGTGCCAATGTGAGAATTACTCTTGACCTGGTAGCTGGTTATAGCCCTTAGCTACTAACTTAGCTTTATATTTGTTAACGGATCCATCAGGATTTTCTTTTACCCTATAAACCCACTTGCATCCAATTGCTTTTCTATTGGCCGGTAACTGAGTTAAAGACCAAGTGTTGTTTCTCATGAGAGCATCATACTCTTGTTGCATTGCATCAAGCCAAAGGTGAGGTATACCATTGCTTGTTTCATCGAAGTGGGGCTACTTTGGCAACAAATGATTTAGGCTTATGATGACTCATATTTATATGAGTTATTTATGCCTTTATCCATGTAAATCAAGTGAGTTCTCAAGTAATATTAGTATCTTATGTCTCTAATTAGTATAGTTGTAGGAAAAGAAGGGTTAGAAACTGTTTTGTATTAATATTGGCACATCTGGTTCCCTTTTGAGCAATTTAATATGTTTTGTGAGTGCTGTAGTGTTAAGCGCTATAGCGGCAAGAGGGAACCTCGGCAAGAGGACAGGTCGGCTAAGACCTCGGCAAGAGGGCAGGTCGGCTAAGTCGTTGAGCTCGGCTGAGTCTGAAGCAGAAGTGTATTTTTGGCGCCAAGCTCTTCACTCCAAATCTAGTTTTCAGTGCCCACTATGCAGACTGACACGACCGGATTTTATGGGATAATATAGGACACATGGCATTGTGTGAGTGGGAGGCTAGCGATAGTTGGTGCGATGGCCATACCACCTTACCCACTAACTCTGACGCCAACTACTTCTTCTTCCCTTCAAATATACACATTCGGAAGACATGGAATGCATTCGGAGATATAGGGAGTTTTAGAGAGAGTTTTTGGGGGAGATTTTTCTCCATTGTTAAACGTTTCAAGCTTTCGTTTTTTTTATTGTAATTTTTAGTTTAGTTTTCTCTTCGGTGTGAACTCGGCGTGATAGCATCATCTCGGTGAATGAGTTGGAAGCTTCGGTGTGTATCTTTTGCCACCATTTCTTCTCACCTCGGTCAAGGTAATATGAGTGTTCTATCTTGTATTGCTTTGATGATGCGAAACATGAGCTAAACACCTCGAGTTGGATTGCTCGGATCTTTGTAATGAACCATTAGTATTGTATTTATAATGTTGCATGCTTTGCGCTTCAATCTTTGTGTTATACTTCTTTCAAACTTGTTTTAGAAATGATCAGTTAAATTGGGTATATTCGTGGGTACAGACATGGTCCATGGATCGACTTCAAAGTTTGATATGAACGAAAGTGTATTTAAAGACATTTAAATAGATTTTGCTCCCTCTAGACATAGAAATGCAATAGTTCATAGAGCAAAGGCTGTGGGTTCTTTATTATACAAGGGTGAACTTATTTAGAACCTAGACATAGGCATCTTGTAACGAAATCCTGGCGTGAGTGGCTGAAAAGCACAAAAACATTTGCAACAAATAACACTATAGCGTGTGTGACGTTATAGCGCTTTACTTCTGGGAATTTACTTAGCAAAGAGCAATCCGACTTGTTTCTCTCATTTCTACTTACCATCTATCTTATTTGCTTTTGTACCTTTATGTTGTTAATATTAATGATTCTACAACTTGTTATTGTCACTTGTTTTACTTACTAGCTAATTTACTAATTTAATTATAGAAGTAAACTCAACAATTCCTGTGGAGACGATCTTACTTATCATTGTATTACTTGTTGCGATTGTGTATACTTGCACAACTCGGTTTCGATCAACAAGTTTTTGGCGCCGTTGCCTGGGATTGTGAAATTTAATTTCTATTATTTAGTTAGTAAATTTGGTTAGTTTTAGTGTGTTCTCTTTGTTGTTTTTGGTGTTAGTATTTGTGTTTAGTGTTTTGAAAAGAAAAAAAAACCACTTTATGCCATGGACCATTGGAGTTTTTACTCTAGGCAAGAATTGAATGCTCAACAACAATGTTTCGATTATGATTCTCATGGGAGTGAACATGAAAGGAGCTATTATGAGACAAATACATCTTCTCAAGCTCCAATTGAAGGATTACATGAGGACAACTTTGAATTGAAAGAACTCTTAGCTCAATTCCTTGAGGATATCAAAGTGGATAGAGACAACTCTCAAGTGTCATGCAATAATATGGAAGAGAGTTGTATTGAAGAGGTGGTTGAGCAAAATGAAGATAAATTCAAAGAACTCTTAGCTCATTCCATTGATTATATGAAGATGTATAATGAGAACTTCGAAGCTTCATGTAAGAATGTAGAAGCTCACATTAACACAATTTTGGAGCATCTAAAAGAAGAGAGTTGTGTTGAAGAAGTGGTTGAGCTAGAAGAAAAGAGTTGTATTGAAGATGTGGTTGAGCAAAAGAAAGAGATGAGTGTTGAGTTTGAACTTGAATGTGGTCATTTGGAAATGGTGGAAGAAAAAGAAAAAAATAGTGTAGTTGTAGAAAAACAAAAATTCAAAAATAGTGACAAGGGAGAAAATCCAAGGTTGACGTATGAAAAGAGTCATGTGACAATTGAGATTAAACCTTTGGTAATCAAAGAAAAGAATCCTCCGCAAAATGATCTTCAATTTTTTCAAGAGAGGAAGAATTCCTATCCCAAATGCTTATTGGTTGGTGCATGGGAACACTTGCTTCCATATGCCAAGTACATGGGATTTCTGACCAAAAAGAGAAAGCGGAAGGATGATGTTTTCTTCTTGTCCTATTATCCACCCTAACTTGGGTTTTGAATTCCAAGTCTGGCTGAGGACTCTTAAACCAAGCGCTCTTGGGAGGCAACCCAATGGTTAACTAACCAAATTTTGTGAGTTTGATTTTTGTTTTGTGCAGGAAGTGAAAATGGGATGTCAGAAATTTTTGCTTGAAGTACTGTCGAACATTCTAGCGCTATAGCGTTAGGTGTGTTAGTTGCGCTATAGCGCTAAGGTGGAGTGCCGAGGAGAATTTGTCGAAAAGAAGTTTTTAGTTGGTGATGTGGCGTGCGCGTGTCTGATACTGTTTACCGCTGTGCCCTAGCGTGCCACGTTTCATCAACTCCCATCACTTTAAGTCACTCAACCCATCCCCAACGGTCACTTAATAACTTCCCAAAATTCCCATAAATTCCAATCCACCCACTCTCTTTCTCTCTCGCAATTTTCAATTGTTACCGTTATCTTCTTCTTCGTCATCTTCAACCACCTCAGCAAGAGCAAGAACCACCTCGGCAAGAGGAAAGGATAACCAAGGAAACTATCCCTGAGAAGCCAAGAAAAAGGGCAAGAAGCCCAGTACTGAAGAAGGTGAAAAGCCCAGAGCAAAAAAAGAGGAAGGAAGTAAATGAGTCCGAGAAGGAGGAGTCTGGTGAGGACCACCCAGAAGGCAGAGAAGAGAAGAAGTAGAAAGCCACCAAGCCGACCCAGCCAAGCCGTGTCAGCGCCAGAACAAGGTCAGGCATCTTTAAGAAATAATTTCAAACCTTTCTTTTGTAGTATAGGTAGTTGTAGTCGAAAATAAATTGTGAAGCGCTATAGCGTTGTTCTTGCGCTTCACAATTGTTATCGAAAATAGCTTGTTTAATTTTGTCGAATTGTGTTTTTGTTAAGTCCTGGGCCTCTCCCCAGTCCTCAATTCAAAGAGATGAGGACACCGCTTTGCTCTTTTATATTGGGAGGACCTAGAGGTTATAAAAAAAAATTAGTTGAATTGCATGATCAATGCTTTGTTTCCAGTTTATATTTATTGAATATCTTCTGTTTGGGCTAATCTTAGTGATGATTGTGTGAGTGAGTAAAGAGTAGCCATGCTTTCAAATAATATCTCTGTTTATTGTTGCTCCCACACATAAAAATCTCTGTGCTTAAGGAGAGACTTAGTTAGCCGAGGACTATCTGATGTTTTAGGCTAGTCTGGGTTAACCGAGGTGAGATCAAAGCTTGAATAAAAACTTGAAGAGTTTTTGAAGCAAAGTTTGGGGGTGCTCGGGCTATATAAAGGTTACGTACAAACGTCTTAGGGTGGTCAGTGACTTAGAAGTTCATTGTAAATTCTCTAGGTGTATATATTTTGTAAAGCTGTAGCTACCCGAAACAAAAGCTCGGCTGTTCCAAAGGCAAAAAGGCAAAGCCTTCAATGAAAAAAAAAACAACAACAAAGTTGTTGAATAATTGCTAAGGAGCCGAGTAATGAGGGGGCTGCAGCTAGTAAATAAATCTGTTATCATAGTCTAAGCGCTATAGCGCCAAACGCTATAGCGTTTGTGTTCAGTTTCAATAAATAGGAACACTGACCATAGATATGAAATGCCTAGTTAAACCCTTTGTCATGCCTGAAAGTCCCCATTTCTGTGTGAAAATGTTAATCTAGTCATTGTTTTGAAAAAGTTCTTGATTTCACCAATAGAAGACCACTCTTTCCAAGGCTAAAGAGAAATCCAAATCTAGCTAGGAATTGAGATGAGTCAGAGATCACACACACACACACACTAATGAGCAGTAATAAGCTTAGAAGTTATTGAATTGCATTTGTGTGTAGGTGTGAGTGTGAATCGGAAAGGTTAGCCCCTTGAGAATGTTTTTGACCAAATGTTCATTGGAAATGCAGAATTGATCATGTGATGTGTGTTGTACATATATGTTTGTAGTTTTGTCTTAGTTAAGTGTCATTACTTGAGGACAAACAATGGTTTAAGTTTGGGGGTGTGATGACTCATATTTATATGAGTTATTTATGTCTTTATCCATGTAAATCAAGTGAGTTCTCAAGTAATATTAGTATCTTATGTCTCTAATTAGTATAGTTGTAGGAAAAGAAGGGTTAGAAACTGTTTTGTATTAATATTGGCACATCTGGTGCCCTTTTGAGCAATTTAATGTGTTTTGTGAGTGCTGCAGTGTTAAGCGCTATAGCGTCTAACGCTATAGCGGCAAGAGGACAAGTCGGCTAAGACCTCGGCAAGAGGGCAGGTCGGCTAAGTCGTTGAGCTCGGCTGAGTCTGAAGCAGAAGTGTATTTTTGGCGCCAAGCTCTTCACTCCAAATCTAGTTTTCAGTGCCCACTATGCAGACTCGACACCTGGCCGGATTTTATGGGATAATATAGGACACATGGCATTGTGTGAGTGGGAGGCTAGCGATAGTTGGTGCGATGGCCATACCACCTTACCCACTAACTCTGACGCCAACTACTTCTTCTTCCCTTCAAATATACACATTCGGAAGACATGGAATGCATTAGGAGATATAGGGAGTTTTAGAGAGAGTTTTTCGGGGAGATTTTTCTCCATTTTTAAACGTTTCAAGCTTTCGTTTTTTTTATTGTAATTTTTAGTTTAGTTTTCTCTTCGGTGTGAACTCGGCGTGATAGCATCATCTCGGTGAATGAGTTGGAAGCTTCGGTGTGTATCTTTTGCCACCGTTTCTTCTCACCTCGGTCAAGGTAATATGAGTGTTCTATCTTGTATTGCTTTGATGATGCGAAACATGAGCTAAACACCTTGAGTTGGATTGCTCGGATATTTGTAATGAACCATTAGTATTGTATTTATAATGTTGCATGTTTTGCGCTTCAATCTTTGTGTTATACTTCTTTCACACTTGTTTTAGAAATGATCAGCTAAAAAGGGTATATTCGTGGGTACAGACATGGTCCATGGATCGACTTCAAAGATTGATATGAACGAAAGTTTATTTAAAGACATTTAAATAGATTTTCCTCCCTCTAGACATAGAAATGCAATAGTTCATAGAGCAAAGGCTGTGGGTTCTTTATTATACAGGGGTGAACTTATTTAGAACCTAGACATAGGCATCTTGTAACGAAACCCTGGCGTGAGTGACTGAAAAACACAAAAACATTTGCAACAGCGCTTGACGCTATAGCATGTGACGTTATAGCGCTTCACTTCTGGGAATTTACTTAGCAAAGAGCAATCCGACTTGTTTCTCTCATTTCTACTTACCATCTATCTTATTTGCTTTTGTACCTTTATGTTGTTAATATTAATGATTCTACAACTTGTTATTGTCACTTGTTTTACTTCCTAGCTAATTTACTAATTTAATTATAGAAGTAAACTCAACAATCCCTGTGGAGACGATCTTACTTATCATTGTATTACTTGTTGCGATTGTGTATACTTGCACAACTCGGTTTCGATCAACAGCTTAAGGGAGCCAGTTTTAGAACGGGTAACCATTGGATGGATATTAGTTGGGGAGGTTACAGTAACTTAGGGAGGGGAATTTTGGTTATGTGAAGCATCATTAGGGTGTGGGGGTGATACAGTGTCTGGTGAGAGAGGGTCATTTGCTTCAGAAAGTGGTCCTGAAGTGGCTGGTGTAGGGGAATTAGCTGGTGTAGCAGCTGCTACTGGTGTAGCAGTAGCTACAGGGTGAGTTTCATTGGAATTTGGTGAAGCAGAGTGAGTGAGAGGGATAGAGGGGACAGTGCCGAAGAGGACTTTCTGCTAGATGAGGAACTTGAAGAAGAGACAGAATTAAAAAGAGTAGGATTAGTGAAGGATTTTTCATGAAATGTGACATCTTTGGAGATGAAAATACGACCAGTAGGATTTAAGCATTTGAACCCTTTGTGGTGAGGTGAGGGACCTAAGTTAATACATTCTTGGCTGTGAAATTGAAGCTTATTTTTGTTATATGGGGTGAGTAGAGGAAAGCAAGTGCAGCCAAAGGACCTAAGTGATGATTAGTCAGGTTTGGTTTTGTTGAGAGCTTCAAAAGGTGATATCAAGGTTGATAAAGCTGAGGTGGGGAGCCTATTAATGAGGTAAGTTGCTGTGGTGAAGCTATGATCCCAATAGGTAACAGGCATGAAAGCATGAGCTAATAGTGTAAGTCCCATCTCAGTGATTTGTCTGTGTTTTCTTTCTACGGTTCCATTTTGGTGTGAAGTATAAGGGCAAGTGAATGTATGTTGAATGCCAAGTGAGGTGAGATGCTTTGTGAATGGTAAAAACTCTCCCCCAGAATCTGTTTGCAAGTGGTGTGTGATATTGTGTGGTGGAAGGTGGTGAATGAGTTCTATGAGATTTTTTAATGGCACAAGATTTGCATAGTTCAAATGTAGTATTGTTAATGGAAGTATCAATGTTACAATGCTTTAGGACAGCTTGAACAGCTCTACTATTAGCATGACCCAGCCTATGGTGCCACACATGATAACTAGAAACATTACTATTGATGGTATTAGTAGATGGTATATCACTTACAGACTTAGGAATGGAAGACACATAAGCAGAAATCTTAGCAGAAACAAGAACTCTTTGAGTGGCAACTAGTGATGGCAGAAAGTACAGGCCATCAGCACCCCTATATCCTTTGAGTAAAACTTGATTAGACCCCTGAGATTTTACAACACAAGTAAATGAGTGAAACTCAAAGAAAACATTGTGAACACTCAATTTTTTTCGGTGTTTTTTTCATTTTTTTCGAAAAATCACCAAAATAATCGTTTTTGGTGTATTTTTGAATTTTAGTGTTAAATCTGTCGTTTTGCTCACCTTTGTCACTTTCGCGTTATTTTTACCCTTTTTTTTTAAACAAAACAAAAAATATATATAAATTAAAAATTTACAAAAATAGTAGATTTAAGTGGTTTGTATTACAATGTTTTTTTTCAATAATAAAAAAAAAATAGAAAAAAAATAAAAACGAAAATTACAAAGAAAAATGAATGTCAACTGATGTTCCAAGCTTCAACAGGTTTGGGCCAACAGCTCTTAGTCCAGATCTGCAAAAAGGGAGAGAGTTAAAGTTAGTCAAAAGTCAGTCAAACCAAATTAATGCCTAAACCTAAAAATGTAGTATAAATCAGCAGTCAACAGCAGTAGCATGGGGGGTCAGACAGAAATCTCGAGAAAATCACTTCGCAGAAAAATTAGGGTTCACAACCAAATCTGTCCAAAAATCCAAATCTGTCAAAAAAAAAAGAGGAAGGAAGCAGCCACCACCACCAGATCCCACAAATCGTCACCCCCACTACCTGATCTCACCACCGTCACCTAACACCGGCAATCACCCTCACCTCTCCAAAACCGTCCCCAAACCAAACCACCCAAACGACCACCTCCACCGTCACCTAACCCCACCCCACCTCCGATCCTCCCTCTCCCACCTTCGGACTCCACCCAAACAACACGAACCGAACTCCCAATCACCTCCCAAGCCGATCCAAACTCGCCACGAAACAACCACCATCAACCATGCACCTCCCAAAACCGCAGCTACCACAAACTTCCAAACAAAAACAAACCAGAAAATCAAAAGAAATGTAGAAGAGAAAGGGGGAAACCGAAAATGAGAGAAAAACCGAAAAAAAACGGACTTGGAAGTTCCCAGCGTCGCCGGCGAACGCTCCGCCATAGACCCCGTCTTCTCCGGTGAGCCCATCGCCTCCAAAGAAATTTCCCTCCGTTCGCGAGAATATTCTCCTTCGTTCTCTCTCCTCATTCCCGCGAGACCTTCTCTCTCCCTCTTCCCTTCTTTCTCTCTCTCTCTCTCCTCCTGGATCTCTCTTTCTCTCACCTCCATGTTTTTCGTTTCTCTCTCTCACTCTTCCCTCAGCGGCGCAAAGAGAGTGGGAATGGACTAGGGTTTGTGATAATTGTGGGTGGGTATTTATACCCCCACGTTTTCTCTGTTCCTTTCCTTTAAATTTAGTTGTTTTTTTTATGTTTTAATCTTTGCTTCCTTTTTTAATCAGGTTATTAAGTAAAAAAAAAAAAACACATAAGTCAGACTACTATGAGGCCCTCTAATTTCTACACCCCCTATTTGATGATATAACCCTCTCGTAATTAATTGCACCCTCTTTTACTATTGCACCTCATTTCGAATTTCTATCATTATTTTTCTCAATTTTCTCGCATCAATTATTATTGTATTTATTTATTGTTATTTAGTCTTTCAAAAAATAATAATTAGGCTTTGGTCGAGACGTACGTCTTATCAAATCATAACACCGGTTTAAGAGACCCGAGTTGTACAACTTGGTCCTAAACCACTTTAAAATTAAAATCGAACAACACGTTTTCCGAAAACCCCTAATCAGTTTACTACTATATACCACCTATTTTTCAAAATAAATAAAAATGGGTTTGATCGAGATGTACATCTTATCAATCCTGCAACACCGGTTTAAGAGACTCGAGTTGTACAACTTAGATCTTGAACCTCTTCAAAATTAAAATCAATCAACCAACAAGTTTTCAGGAAGAACTACGTGACTTTTGAGTCTCTCATAGCACCAGAGAGTACGTAGGCGCGGGGTCTCCCTGTCAAAGTCAAAACTAAATTTTCTTAATTTAGTCCCTATCTTGTTTTCTTGTAAATAATTAATGTTTTGAGTATTATTTTGGGGTAAATAAATAAATAAGTAATTATTATTGCGCAATCAAATTTAGGGCAACTGTCTTAGGACAGATGTGTTAGGGGTGCAGTGAAACTAGGGTTTCACCCCTTCCCTACGCATAACCGACTCCCGAATCCGACCTAGTTAACGCAGACCAAATAACCTGAAAATTAGGTTTTTCTCAATTTTCCTATTATTAATAAATTGGGTGGCGACTCCTCAAATAATCTATATTTAAGCCGTCAGCGTCGAGATCCAGGTCACGACAGATGGCGACTCCACTGGGGATAGTGAGAGTCAAGCCCGGTATGTTTGGTTGTGCAAAATGATTATAAGGTACGCTTGTTTACCCCTCTTAGTTTCTTATTTATTTATTTATTTATTGTTTTTCTTTGTATATATCTTATTTTTATGTTTATATTGTTCCTTATAAACTCTAGGCTAGATGACATGTATTATTTGTTGTTTGGTTGTATTTATTGAAATATTTTATGATTTTATTTTTTAGTTTTGAGGTTTGTATGCTCCCTTCACACACTAAACCTACATTGTGAGCACACACTGAGAGTTGAGCTCATACCTGAGCCACAAAAAACACCTAAGTTAGAACGAGGATAAGTGGGACTCATTCTGGATGTACATCCTAGGTGACTTCCATGAACTCCTCATCTAGAGCACGATCCTTCTATGCGGGTACTCACATCCGGGATGTACATCCTGTTGTGTTTAACTCTCTAAAAGGGTACTTGGCTCTAGAGACCTTAAATCTCCATAAGATGTAGTTACCACCCGGTGAGTACTCACAATAAAGACGTTAGCCCTATAGGTCCCAATGCCAATGGCACGGGCTAACCAAATTAGACCACAAAGGGAGCAACTTTTCCTCTTATCCTTGTTTTTTGATTGTATATATTTTTCTCGTTATCGCTCATTAGTTTACACCAAAGTAAAGATAAAAAAAAATGAAAATTATGTTGCATTTCATGGATAAAAAGTAAAAAAAAAATATAATCATATTGCATTCCATGCATAAAAAAATAATATTGCATTTCCTGCATAAAAAAATCATATTGCATTTCCTGCAAAAAAAAAAACATTAATAAAAATCATATTGCATTTTATACATAAAAAAAAAATAACATCAAAAAAATTATGTTGCATTTCATGCATATCAAACATAAAAAAAAAAGGGTCATATTGCATTTCATGCATGAAAATAAAAAAAAAAATCATGTTGCATTTGAAAAAATGAATTTCATATAAATAAATAAATAGAAAAAACTATCAATCTTGTCTCATTGACCACATGTCATTGAAAATGATACATGCATCTGCATTTAATTTTTTTCTTTGCATGAGTTCTTCGAAAAAAAAAGGTTTATTTTTCGTCTATAGAGTGCATTTTCATAAGCTAATACAAAAAATTGCATTGTTATTCATCATTTTCATTTGCCAAAATCATTCATCATTCATCATAAATCATTCATTCATCATAAAATAAATTACATTGCCTTTTAAAGTACTCATAGCATATTCCCTTCAAATGGGGCAAAAAATAATTCTTTGCATTTCTTGCATAAAAAATATAAAAATTTACAAAAAAAATGCATATTGCATCTTAGGATGAGAGCTTATTCCATGCATTCCATAACATCTTGGTTTCTTTGACCCATTCTCATGTAGCATGATTTTTTTTTCTCTTTAAAGAAAATCAATAAAATAAAAAAGTTTTGAAGTAATTAAGCATCAAATTGTTGTGCTTGAGTGAAGATGGATACCAATCAAGTTTAGACTCATTGGAGTTTGATCCTTCTCTTGAAAGTTGTTGGGAACATTTGTCATTCGGGGATTAGAGAAGTAAGGTGAGAGGAAATATATCATGAGGCACTATACTGGGGCATATTGGGAAAGATGGAAAAGAAAAAAAAAAAGGAGAGACATATGGTTGTGGCAATCAGTTCTTGAATAAAAAGTTCAAAGCTCAAAAGAGAGAGGATTGTCATTAGCGCTTGTTTAGTCGTGTAAGCTTGAAACCAAGTTAACTTAGTTGAAGCTTTTCACTAATGGATTTGCATGAATCTCCTTTCTCACCCATGTTCCCTTAAAACACCTAAAACACCGAGCTCTTGTCGAGTTCTTGCCTCAAGCGATAATTCTTAAAGCCCTTTTGGTTGTATCATTCAATGATGAACCGGTGAACGAATATCAGATCTCAGAGGTCCATTTCCCAAAAAAAAAGTTAGACAAATAAAAAGAGCAATCAAAAGAAATAAAGAGCAAAGAATGTGTAAAGAGTGAATGTTATTTCGAAATTAAATTTTTGAAACGAGGAATCATGATTTCAAATGAAGAGTAGCCATTTTTTTCCCTATCCCAAAAGAACCCTCATTATCCCCTTTGAGCCTGTAATGTCCATTCACTAAACTCTGGACAAGGATCAACACTACAATAGAATTTGGTGCATTCAGTTTTCCAAAGTTATGAAATCAATGAGATAGTGGAAAAAGGTCAAAAAAGAAAAAGAGAAAAATGAATAAAGCCCGCAAGAATGAAAGCAAGTATTGTCAGTCTTGGCAAAAGTTAGGGCACAAAAGAAAAAGTAATGAAAAGCAGAGAAGTGAAAAAATAATTAAAAAAACAAATGTGAATGATTTGAAAATTGGGGAACACAAGAGGAAGCTGAATGCACTAAAGATTCATGATCCATTCCCATTACCCATACCCGCAAAACATTTCTTTGAACCTTCTACCCATAATCCCTACCCGTAAAGCATTTCTGGGAGCCTTCTAATCATTTTTCTTTCATAACCCATACCAATAGCCACATTGCAAACCTCTAAAAGTCCACTCTGATTGATGGATGATTGATTTCATTTTCTTAATGTTAATTTTTTTGGGATAAATCATTTGCTCCTTTTAAATTATTCTTTGCTCTAATAAAAAAAATGAAGTGAAAAAAAAGAGAGAATCCCGCTAGATTGAAAACCCGAAAGGGCGGTCTAAGCAAAAATTAGGGAGAATAAAAGTAAAATAAAGCCTGCTAGATTGAAAACCTGCAAAGGCAGTCTAGGCAAAAATTAGGGCACAAAAGGGGAATGAGACTTACAATGAGAAATATATGTAGTTCACTGGGAAATTTTTTCCACTTGGGCCAAACAAAAGTGAACATTGGGGCAATTTATTGGAGGGTAAAAACCCCACACTGGGGCAAGGTTTCGTAAAGACCCTTTAGGAGTCAAATGTTTCTTGTTAACCCAAGTGGTATTCTCTCAGGGCAATGTCTTTCACCAGAATGAGGTAAAATCCTTTCCATACCCTACATCCATCAAGTTTGCCACACCAGTGCACTCTTACTGGGGCAAAACCTGTGCAAGACCCGTCATGAGTCACAATTTCCTTTCCACACCTAAGTTGTTTGATGCAAAATCTTTGCAAGTCCTCTCCCGTGTTACACTTTGTTTGGCACACCCGTGTAGCCTTTTCTTGGGGCAATACCTTTTACCGACACCGGGGCAAAAGTGTTTGCATAATCGTGAGTTAGATTCTGCTTGCTACCTCTGGTAGTCTCTCCTGTGGTAAAACTTGTTTCCAATACCCAGCCAGTTCCCAGCAAGTCAGGCACCTCGAGTAAATGGAATTCCCAATAACTCAAGGTTGTCATAATAACTTTTTCCTACCATCTTGTGTCGCCTTTGTCCTCCCTATGTTTTCCCTCCAAAGCACCCTCCACTTTCAAACCAAAAATCCAGAAAACACTAAATCTTAGCCCTCAAATACCCGTGAGTCCATGCATGTTCATTAAGCAATGCTTCAATAATAGTCAACTTGGAATCAGTGATGTGATTTAGAGAGCTAATGACAATCATGGAAGGAAGGAGAAGGTCAATTTTGAGGGTGTTTTGCATTGTAAGGTGAGAAGTGACCTTAAAAGAAAATAGAAAGCTTGAAAGGGTGACGATAACCTTCCATATGAGGACAAGCTTGATTGGTTTAAAATAAAGCCTGCACAAAAAGGAATTCTTAAGTGAATCTAGTTTTTCAAAACGAGTGCATCTCAATTTCAAAGACTCATGCATAATTCATGCATTTCATGTCATAGTTTGCATACATTTCATGTCCATCCATGCATGTCACTTCATTTACGTTCAGTACTTTGTAAATAAGTGACAAAAACCATCCAAAGCAAGGTGTGCATTGCATGCGCTAATTCATGCTACCGGTTCAGCCCTGGCATTTCCCTTCTCATCCCCGTGCTATCGGTTCAGCCCTGGCACATTCTTTCATGCTATCGGTTCAGCCCTGGCATTTCACTTCTCATCCCCGTGCTACCGGTTCCGCCCTGGCATTGTCTTTAAATTTTCCTGCTATCGGTTCCGCCCTGGCATTGTGTTTAAATTTTCTTGCTATCGGTTCCGCCCTGGCATTGTCTTTAATTTTCTTGCTATCGGTTCCGCCCTGGCATTGTCTTTATTTTTTCCCGCTATCGGTTCCGCCCTGGCGTTGCTTTCATGCTATCGGTTCCGCCCTGGCATTGTCTTCAATTTTCATGCTATCGGTTCCTACGGCATTGTCTTTATTTTTTTTCCGCTTATCGGTTCCGCCACGGGCGTTGCTTTCACGCTTCTCGGTTCCGCCACGGCATAGTCTTTAATTTTCTTGCTATCGGTTCCGCCCTGGCAACGTCTTTAATTTTCATGCTATCGGTTCGCCACGCATCGTCTTTAATTTTCCCGCTATCGGTTCCGCCCTGGCGTTGCTTTCATGCTATCGGTTCCGCCCTGGCATTGTCTTCAATTTTCATGCTATCGGTTCCGCCCTGGCATTGTCTTTATTTTTTCCCGCTATCGGTTCCGCCCTGGCGTTGCTTTCATGCTATCGGTTCCGCCCTGGCATAGTCTTTAATTTTCTTGCTATCGGTTCCGCCCTGGCAACGTCTTTAATTTTCATGCTATCGGTTCCGCCCTGGCATCGTCTTTAATTTTCCCGCTATCGGTTCCGCCCTGGCGTTGCTTTCATGCTATCGGTTCCGCCCTGGCATTGTCTTCAATTTTCATGCTATCGGTTCCGCCCTGGCATTGTCTTTATTTTTTCCCGCTATCGGTTCCGCCCTGGCGTTGCTTTCATGCTATCGATTCCGCCCTGGCATAGTCTTTAATTTTCTTGCTATCGGTTCCGCCCTGACAACGTCTTTAATTTTCATGCTATCGGTTCCGCCCTGGCATCGTCTTTAATTTTCATGCTATCGGTTCCGCCCTGGCATTGTCTTTAATTTTTCTGCTATCGGTTCCGCCCTGGCATTGTCTTTAAATTTTCTTGCTATCGGTTCCGCCCTGGCATTGTCTTTAATTTTCCTGCTATCGGTTCCGCCCTGGCATTGTCTTTAATTGTTTTTGCTATCGGTTCTGCCTTGACATTGCTTTTGATTTTCTTGCTATCGGTTCCGCCCTGGCATTGTCTTTAATTTTTCTGCTATCGGTTCCGCCCTGGCATTGTCTTTAATTTTCTTGCTATCGGTTCCGCCCTGACATTGTCTTTAATTTTCCTGCTATCGGTTCCGCCCTGGCATTGTCTGTTTATTTTTCCCGCTATCGGTCTTGCCCTGGCGTTGCTTTTATTTCGTGCTATCGGTCTTGCCCTGGCACTGTTTTTTGACATGCTAACTGATCTTGCTCTGGCATCGTCTTTTATTTTTCCCGCTATCGGTCTTGCCCTGGCGTTGCTTTCTACTTTGTGATAATAATTTAACTCTGATAGTCGTTTTGTAATATAACCCTAACACCGCACCTTCAACATCACCGGCTAAAATTGAGGTTCATATCTGTACTCATTTCTTACTTTGATAACACAACGAAACATATGTTTTTTTGTATTATATCGTAAGAAAATGAGCACAGAGGGGCAACTGTGAACACTCAATTTTTTCGGTGTTTTTTTCATTTTTTTCGAAAAATCACCAAAATAATCGTTTTTGGTGTATTTTTGAATTTTAGTGTTAAATCTGTCGTTTTGCTCACCTTTGTCACTTTCGCGTTATTTTTACCCTTTTTTTTTTAAACAAAACAAAAAATATATATAAATTAAAAATTTACAAAAATAGTAGATTTAAGTGGTTTGTATTACAATGTTTTTTTTCAATAATAAAAAAAAATAGAAAAAAAATAAAAACGAAAATTACAAAGAAAAATGAATGTCAACTGATGTTCCAAGCTTCAACTGGTTTGGGCCAACAGCTCTTAGTCCAGATCTGCAAAAAGGGAGAGAGTTAAAGTTAGTCAAAAGTCAGTCAAACCAAATTAATGCCTAAACCTAAAAATGTAGTATAAATCAGCAGTCAACAGCAGTAGCATGGGGGGTTAGACAGAAATCTCGAGAAAATCACTTCGCGGAAAAATTAGGGTTCACAACCAAATCTGTCCAAAAATCCAAATCTGTCAAAAAAAAAAGAGGAAGGAAGCGACCACCACCACCGGATCCCACAAATCGTCACCCCACTACTGATCTCACCACCGTCACCTAACACCCCAGAATCACCCTCACCTCTCCAAAACCGTCCCCAAACCAAACCACCCAAACGACCACCTCCACCGTCACCTAACCCCACCCCACCTCCGATCCTCCCTCTCCCACCTTCGGACTCCACCCAAACAACACGAACCGAACTCCCAATCACCTCCCAAGCCGATCCAAACTCGCCACGAAACAACCACCATCAACCATGCACCCTCCCAAAACCGCAGCTACCACAAACTTCCAAACAAAAACAAACCAGAAAATCAAAAGAAATGTAGAAGAGAAAGGGGGAAACCGAAAATGAGAGAAAACCAAAAAAAAAAGGACTTGGAAGTTCCAGTCGCCGCCGCGAACGCTCCGCCATAGACCCCGTCTTCTCCGGTGAGCCCATCGCCTCCAGCAGCCCCCTCCGTTCGCGGAATCTTCTCCTTCGTTCTCTCTCCCTCATTCCCGCGAGAGACCTTCTCTCTTCCTCTTCCCTTCTTTCTCTCTCACTCTCTCTCCTCGGATCTCTCTTTCTCTCACCTCCATGTTTTTCGTTTCTCTCTCCTCACTCTTCCCTCAGCGGCGCAAAGAGAGTGGGAGTGGACTAGGGTTTGTGATAATTGTGGGTGGGTATTTATACCCCCACGTTTTCTGCTGTTCCTTTCCTTTAAATTTAGTTGTTTTTTTTATGTTTTAATCTTTGCTTCCTTTTTTAATCAGGTTATTAAGTAAAAAAAAAAAAAAACACATAAGTCAGACTACTATGAGGCCCTCTAATTTCTACACCCCCTATTTGATGATGTAACCCTCTCGTAATTAATTGCACCCTCTTTTACTATTGCACCTCATTTCGAATTTCTATCATTATTTTTCTCAATTTTCTCGCATCAATTATTATTGTATTTATTTATTGTTATTTAGTCTTTCAAAAAATAATAATTAGGCTTTGGTCGAGACGTACGTCTTATCAAATCCGCAACACCGGTTTAAGAGACCCGAGTTGTACAACTTGGTCCTAAACCACTTTAAAATTAAAATCGAACAACACGTTTTCCGAAAACCCATAATCAGTTTACTAGTATATAGAACCTATTTTTCAAAATAAATAAAAATGGGTTTGATCGAGATGTACATCTTATCAATCCTGCAACACCGGTTTAAGAGACTCGAGTTGTACAACTTAGATCTTGAACCTCTTCAAAATTAAAATCAATCAACCAACAAGTTTTCAGGAAGAACTACGTGACTTTTGAGTCTCTCATAGCACCAGAGAGTACGTAGGCGCGGGGTCTCCTCACAAAGTCAAAACTAAATTTTCTTAATTTAGTCCCTATCTTGTTTTCTTGTAAATAATTAATGTTTTGAGTATTATTTTGGGGTAAATAAATAAATAAGTAATTATTATTGCGCAATCAAATTTAGGGTAACTGTCTTAGGACAGATGTGTTAGGGATGCAGTGAAACTAGGGTTTCACCCCTTCCCTACGCATAACCGACTCCCGAATCCGACCTAGTTAACGCAGACCAAATAACCTGAAAATTAGGTTTTTCTCAATTTTCCTATTATTAATAAATTGGGTGGCGACTCCTCAAATAATCTATATTTGAGCCGTCAGCGTCGAGATCCAGGTCACGACAAACATTATTATCAAGTGTAAATTGACCAACTGAGAGCAAACAGCAGGTGTTTAAGAGTAAAGGTTAAGTTAGGGTTGTGTTTAGAGTATAATTTTCCTTTTCCAATGGATTTGATAGAGACAGGGTGTCCATCTCCCATATAGACCTGTTTGTTGCCTTTGTAATCAGTGATATCATGTAAACTATTTTCAATAGCAGTAAAATTTTGAGATGCACAAGTATCAGCATGCCAACCTTGTGTTACATCTGCGCAGAATGCTGAACACCTCATCCGCACTTTCGGATCATATGAAGTATAAGCGGCGAGAGCTTGTGGAGTGACTTCATCGATGTCGTGTCTTCTTTCTTTGATGCTTCATTGGACGACGAAGGACCTTGATCATTCTGATCATTGTTAGCAGCTTGACGAGGGACATAGTCTTCATCATACTATACCAGCAGTTAAGAGCAACATGACCTGGTTTGTTGCACACTTGACAGATAGGGCGATTGGTTGACGGAGGACCCCGACCACGCCCACGCCCCTAGCCATGACCAAAGCGACCACGATTGGAGCGACCACCACCAGAATAGCCACCTCTGTTGCTTGTCTGAACTAGATTTGCAGAAACCGCAGGTGTGGCAAGCTCTTGCCTAAATTTGTCAAGTTGTGCTTCTTGCACAAGTATAAGTGACTCCAATTCCGTCAAATCAAGTGAATCAGGTTTTGAAAACGCAAATAAAACGAGAGTGTTGTACTCCTCAGGCAAACCGTCAAGCACGACGTCAACCAAATCATGTTCAGAGATGCTATCACCACTAGCAGCAAGAGAGCTTGCGAGAGCTCAAATTCGAGATATGAATTCAATAATGCTTCGATTTCCTTTCTTCGTGGATTTTAACTCAGATCGCAATTGGTGATTCTTCGCACGAAGATGAGCAGTGAAGTGTTTATGTATAGTGTCCCATACGTGGAACGCGTGACGACATTCAAGCACTCGTGGAAGCATCGATTCAGAGGCGGTGGAGAGCAAACAAGTGTAGAGTGCCCGATCCTGCATAAACCAAATGATCGTAAGCTTCAGATACTTTGTTCATCTTGTGATCATCAACTGAGTCAAATTGATTTGGAACTTCCGGATTCACAACGAATCGGTGAAGACGATGCGATGCAATTACGCCTTCTACCTGTTGATTCCGGATCGTAAAAATTCTTTTAAATCGCCAAGTTTGATACTCAATTTTGGACCGCGACGGTTCAAGCGGTGGAATTGTTGGATTGTTGAAATATTGAGGGCGTCGCCAATGGAGTGGGAGTGGACACGATTTCTTCCGGTGTGGAAGCCATGGATTCTGGCGAGAAAGTGAAGGAAAAATCAAGGAACTGAAGCGAGAGAAGGTTCCAGAATCTATGGTGCGATTAATACCATGCTAGAAAGTAAACCAGATCATAACAAACTAACAGAAAAATGATTCGAGAGAAGATATTATCATTGAATGAATCTCTCTACCAATTACATTTGTGCATTTTGGTATATATACCTCAAGGTAAAGTATACAAGTGACTTATCTACCCATCGTGACTATAAGTCCACTTATCTACCTCACGTGACTATGTGTGCGGTGTATACATTTTAGTGTACAGTTCATACAAGTTTTGTATTTGACTTGAGTCAACATTACTTGATATATAACTATTAAGCAACACCTGCACAAAAGATATCTCATTTAGTGTTATATGTAACTTTCAAAATCTCCGATTAGAACAAAACGGAATTTTGCTTCATTGATTGAAGTAAAATTGGATTCCAGCCCATTCAAAGTGATAGATGAACAAATCACAATATTAAATTCAGGAATTATACACGCATTGAGCATTTTTGTTTCTTCCTGAAACTACAGTTTATGTTAATGGGTTGAGATTGGATAGTTGACTTGCTGCAAGATGTACATAACAATCAAGACAATCTTGGATACAAAATGAGATTTGATAAAAAAAATAAAAGTACAAGAATGATAATATTCTAGTTGATGCTATTAGAAAAGAGATCAAAAAAAAGAAAGAGTATCGAATAGAGAGATAAAATTATATAGAATGAGAGCTTCAAAAAATCTGTTGCAATTTGTAATACCAGCTGTTATAACTAACTGTACAACTAAGCAAACAAATAAGCTACTAAACTAACTCTAATAGCTGCCAACAAGAAAGATTAGTTTGTTACAAACCATTCCAATATTAATAGAATAATCAGAATTCATGCTTAAGTATATGACCCTTGACAAAGTAAATAACAGACAACATAGCGGAGATTATAAAAAAGAATAGAATGACCTGATAAAGAAAGATAATGAATTCAATATGCAAAATAAGACAAGTTTCCTACTTAATAGTTAACGGAAATAAAGCCAATCAATATATAAGAGATACTCACCCATCTAAACGAAATCTTTCTCGTATACCAATTAGGTGAGGAGAAGTGAAAAGGCCAATGCGTTAACCACAGTTATGTAATATAGATTCTGTGAAGGTGCAAGTAGATCCTCAGGAAGCACGGTACAAAAGCAAAATTTATATCATCACGATTGCAAGAGTAAAAATACATGAAACTGAAATACAAAGCCACTCCTCTATCTCATTATGAAACAATCCTCAAACATTCAAGAATTCAGATTTAATCAGATCGTAAATCGTAAACCGAGAAGCCGAAGTGAGATAGAGAGTAAGCCGAAGAGATAAGAGAGAGGTAAGCGATCGTTTGGAAATCAGATTTCTTATTCACAAAGCCTCGATTATTCTGTTAGCGCATACAAGAGTATATATAGGTACATTAGAGAGTTGTACCAACAGTTACAAGGTGTAACTATCCTAACTACCTATAATAGACCGCTAACATAACTAATCGGCACAAGTGCTTCGACTTCGACAGGTGCCATCAGCACCTCGACACCTCGACCCGAGCACACTAACACCTCAGACGAGCACTCTAACACCTCGGCTAAAGTCCTAAGCCATAAACTCTACAATTCTCCACCTTGGCTTAGCTTTAGACAGGGCCAATTCCCAAAATTTCCAGGCAATGTTGAAACTTCTTCCCACGTAGCGACTTGGTCATCATATCAGCAGGGTTGTCTTCAGTCCCAATCTTCTCGAGGCACAGCTCTCCCTTTGCAATGACTTCTCTTACAAAATGCAGCCTCACATCAATGTGTTTAGTCCTTTCATGGTACACTTGGTTCTTACCCAAGTGAATGCCACTTTGATCGCCGCAAAAACACCATTGATGCCGATTGTTCTCCACCCAAATGCAAGGCCATAGCCTTCATCCATATAAACTTCCTTAATAGCTTCATATTCACGCCATATATTCAAATTTCTTAGTTGTAGATAATGAGACCACATGTTGCAAATTACATTTCCATTAATCGTGTTTCCACAAAACTTGAAAACAAACCCGCTTAGTGACCTTCTAGTATCTAGGCATCCCGCATAATCCGAGTCCACATAACTCGTGACACCCGAGATCTCGCCAACATGTCTCTGAAAATGCAATCCCACATCACTCGTCTTCTTCACATATCTGAGAATCCATTTCATTGCCTCCCAATGCTGCTTGCCAGGCTTTCCCATGTATCTACTTACAATACTCATAGCGTAAGCCAAATCAGGCCTAGTACATATCATAGCATACATGAGTGATCCCACAGCACTAGCATATGGAACACTTTCCATATATTTTCTTCTCTTCATCAGTCTTACGTATGTCATCTAGTGACAACCTAAAATGTTGAGCCAAGGGGGTAGCAACAGGCTTCGATTGATCCATATTGAACCTCTTCAATACCTTCATTATGTAGTCCTTTTGACTAAGAGTAAGAAACCCGACATCTCGGTCTCTAGCAATCTGCATTCCGAGTATCTTGCTAGCAGCACCCATGTCCTTCATTTCAAACTCATTCTCTAGCATTTGCTTCACCCGCTTGATTTCTACTTTGCTCTTACATGCTACAAGCATGTCATCAACATAGAGCAACAAGTAGACAATTTCATCATTAATCTTCCTCCAATAGACACAATTATCTGATTTGCACCTATTGAAGCCATTCTTCACCATAAAGCTGTCAAACATCATATACCACTGTCTTGGGGACTGTTTTAAACCGTATAGACACTTCTTCAGCAAACATACCTTCCCCTCATCACCCTTCTTCACAAAACCCTCTGGTTGTGCCATGTAAATTTGCTCATCTAGCTCGCCATGAAGGAAAGCAGTCTTTACATCCAACTGTTCCAGTTCCAAGTTTTCTTGTGCAACAAGTGACAAGATCATTCTAATAGAAGTATGCTTTACCACCGTGAGAACACCTCATGATAGTCTATACCTTCCTTTGAGTGAAGCCTCGAGCCACAAGCCTTGCCTTGAACTTAGCCTTAGTTACCCAGAATTTCCTCTTTCACCTTGAATAGCCATCTACACCCAACAAGCTTCTTCCCTTTTGGTCTATCTACCAAAATCCAGGTCTTGTTCTTACAAGTGATCGCATCTCATCTAACATAGCTGCATACCACTCATTTATCGATTTGCTATTCATAGCATCTTTGTAACTAGTCGCTCTTCACTATCAACCTCTTCAGCCACATTTAACGCAAAAGCAACCATCTCGGCATGACCAAATCTCTCAGGTGGTCTAATGGTCCTTCTAGTTCCGTCTCTAGCTAGAAGATAGTCCTGCAGATCATCTTGATCATCTATGGCTTCTTCACTTCCTGGCCGAACTGGTGCTACATCAGGTGCTGTGATCGCATCTACCTGTTGTAGCAATGGCTCCACCTCAAACTCAACACTATCATTATTATTCTGCTCAATTTGCTTCTTTTCGACCACCTTCTCAGTGTAGTACATTTCCTGTTCTCTAAACACAACATTCTTGCTAATGATGATCTTCGACAGTTGCTTATCTACACACCACAATCAATAGCCCTTGACCCCTGCCGGGTACCCCAGAAACATACATTTCACAGCCCTTGGATCAAGTTTACCTTGTTTGACATGTGCATAAGCAACACAACCATATACCTTTAAATTCGACAGATCTGGTGGATGCCCTGACCACACCTCCTCGGGTGTTTTCATTTCGATAGCCGAGGAGGGGCATCTATTTATCAAGTATACAAAGAGAGATACATCTGATCTCGACCCAAAAATGATGACTCAAGTTAGCATTCAACATCATACATCTAACCCTTTCCATGATAGTTCTATTCATTCTTTCAGCCAATCCATTTTGCTGGGGTGTACCACTAACTGTCTTATGCTTATCAATTCCTTTCATTTTACAAAATTGATTAAACTCATCAGAACAAAACTCTAGTCCATTATCAGTCCTTAACTTCTTAATTTATCTATCTTTCTTGAGATGATCTTCACTCTTACAAATGAAGCAGGCCCTTTTCTTGAATTCCCTTGACTTAGACCTCGAGTTTTGCTTTCCTCAAGCCCTTTTCTGTTCTTCCTCTCTCACATTCGAGTCAGCTTCACTGTTGATCATCAACATTTTCGACCTCTCTTGTGAGTTCCTTCGAGAACAAGGCATTCTCGAACCTCTTCAAGTGATAGAGTGTCTCTTCCATAGATGAGTGTGTCACGCAAGATTCCTATACTCAATTGACAAAGACTTGAGTAATAGGAGTGCTTGATCCTCATCTTCCACCTTGATCTCAATGTTTTCAAGATCAAGAATCACTTTGTTGAAATCATCAATATGATCCTCCAATTTTCTTCCCGTGCCATCTTGAAGGTAAACAATTTACGCTTCAAATACAACCTATTGGCCAAAGATTTGGTCATATATAGGTTCTCCAATTTGAGCCATATACTGCTGCGTATTTTCTCCTTCGAGACTTCCTCAAAGACCTTATCTCCCAATGACGAAACAAAGCACTATATGCTCTTTCAAGCAAATCTTGCTTCTTCTCCTCCGATAGCGTATCGGGTAACTTTGCCTCACCTGCAAGTGCTTTCTCAATGCCTTGTTGCACCAAGAAAGCTCTCATCTTCATACGCCATAGACTAAAGTCATTTTTCCCTATGAATTTCTCCACCTCGAATTTTACAGAACCCATTCTTGAATTTTCTTCAAGGATCACACGCCAGCCTTCGTCTTTGCCCAACCAATTGTTATGAAACAATCCTCAAACATTCAAGAATTCAGGACGAACAGTATCGTAAATCGTAAACCGAGAAGCCGAAGTGAGATAGAGAGTAAGCCGAAGAGATAAGAGAGAGTAAGCGATCGTTTGGAAATCAGATTTCTTATTCACAAAGCCTCGATTATTCTGTTAGCGCATACAAGAGTATATATAGGTACATTAGAGAGTCAGACAAACAAGCTTGATTTACAAGGTGTAACTATCCTAACTACCTATAATAGACCGCTAACATAACTAATCGACACAACAAGCACTTCGGCACAAGTGCTTCGACTTCGACAGGTGCCATCAGCACCTCGACACCTCGACCCGAGCACACTAACACCTCGGACGAGCACTCTAACACCTCGGCTAAAGTCCTAAGCCATAAACTCTACACTATCTAAGAGACCCAAACTACCAACCACATCAATTATTGCAAAACAATTGAACTTCTCATTCAACAAACACTATGGAACACAAATGCAGAACATGCATCAAGTTCAATGGCAGCAACTTGAAAGCCTTAGCAAATTGAACTAATACAATAAAGAACCTAATAGGATCTCCAAACTATTTATCAGCATCACCATATGAATTTAGCATCACAGTTCCTTTCCTCCAATTTCCTTTCCTAAATCCTAAGAAACAGTTTTGCACTCCAGCTCAGTTCCACTCTCCCTAATGCGAAAAGCCTAAAGCTTAGTTTGGAGTACCTACGCTGGGCTTTGAATTCTTTTGTCTATATCATGATAGACCAATCCCAATCGGCCTAGCTCAAGCTTCTACAAAGTTGGCATACCCATCGCCTTCATTTGCGACTGCAAGATGTAAATAACAATCAAGACAATCTTGGATATAATCAATGGTTGGTTCAAACTATTGTTATGCATAAAGCATCTCTCCAATCAGATTACTTGGAAAATTGCTGACAAAAGGATACCTAGTAGTCAATTCCAGGTACAAACATTCAATTGATATGGGCTTTCTATCTATGCTTGAATTTATGGATTAAACTAGACTTTAGTCAGCATCGTGATTATTATTTGAATGTTTCGAAACTTATTGTTAATTATTCAATTGATACAAAGAGGCGCATCCTACTCAGGTGCAATGCAATGCAATTTTGAGAAGTAAATATTCATTCAAAATAAAGCAACACTAAAATATTCACATTCCTCCATAAAAGCGCATCAGAAGCTTGTATATTCACATTCACACTAAAATGTTCACATTACCAAGACTCATGAACCAATCATAACCGTAAATTTTGAATAGTAAGAAGAAAATCAGAAAATTTGTGCAATAAATGTAAGAATCGATCAAAGAAAGGGGGAAAATCAATCAAAATCAAGAAAGGGGGAAATTATTCAAGAGATAAATTAACCTAAACCTAATTCAATCAAAAAGATGCTTACAAAATTATTCAAGAGACAAATTAAACTAAACCTAAATCAATCAAAATCAAGAAAGGGGAAATTATTCAAAATCTAAAATCAAGATAGATAAATTGAGATTCACACTATGCGGTGTTCAATGGAGATTAGGGTTCACCTAACAAAAACTTTGATGCAAGCCAGAGAGGGGAGAAGAGAGAGAGAGGTGCTCACTTTACAGGCACTATATTGTTCAATCTTCGCATCCAAAAGAGAAAGCCATAGACAATCGAGATTCTCACAAGAATCTGCTGAAGAAGAAGAAGCTATACCTTCAAAATAAGCGGGGGTGATGAAGCGAGAGCGGAGTGACGGTGAGAATGTCAGATCTCATGGCGTATCAACTGATGAAGCAGAGGGATTGATGATTGGAGACAAGCGAGAGCGAGAGCGAGATCGAGATGAGCGAGACCGAGAGTGGGGTGGAGATGAGCGAGAGTGAGAGCGAGAGGGTAAAAACTAAAAAGTGAGCGTTGGACTTTGTTTCCCGTGTATTTAGAAGTCGTTCTATTTGACTTCTCTATAACAACGTTTTTTCTTGTTTTTTAAAAGTGAGCGCTGTAGTATCTACAAAATGACCGTGGCATGTAGCAATTAAGGTGCTTGGCTATGGTATCAAACCTTCTATATGTATCTATTACAGTTTTTTAAACATTTTGTATAATTTAGTCATAGCATATATTTATTTTGTTGTTTAGTTTTCTAGGAGAACTTGGTTTAGTTGAGATGTTTGTTCCATCTAAATGTAGTAAATATTGTATCCAAGTGTTTAATGCGGAATATTTGTTGAACTCATGTGTATTGATTTCACATATTCAGGCAAGTGAGGTAACCGTTTTCTTTTTTTTGTAGTGGTTACCTTTCTTGTGATTGAATCAAGAATACTATTATTTATCAATTTATCTTATGCATTTTGCTGAGGTCATTGGTCTAGTTTTTTTGGTATAGGAAGCTTGGAAAGGGTGGCATAAGCTTACTCTCTGCATCCTTATAAACAACAAAATGATCACATGATTGTCCAAGTGGGTCACTAAACTAGTACTTTTTTCTCTTGTTTGTTATTATGTGGTCAAGAAATATTGTTAATGTTGACTGTTTCATCAACATACAAAGGAGCTCACAATGATCAGAATCTACAATATTTTCGAACATCCTAACAATAGGTATGTCTTGTACAGTTGTACGTACTAGGTTGTCCATTAAAAGTTAATTATATACAGAGAAACACATTTGACATGTTCTCATATATGTATTTTTTTTTTTTTTTGCAGAAATACTCATTTGACATGTTCTCATAAGCTTCTTGAGGTTGTGAAGAAGAAGAGAAGTATTGAAAGTTTCTTAAGCCACTAGACGCGAAGGATCTACATTGTGGATCAGCGAGACGATCATTCGGTTATAAGCAACATTATTGAGGATCTTTAAGTATAAGATTTCTTTTAAGTTATTATAGGTTTTGTCCAAGTTGGTTTTTCCCTTATTGCCTATTGCAGATACATTCTTCAAGGTGCTCCTTGCAGATACCTTCTTCACTTGCTTGATTAAAAGATTTGATTGATGGCTTGTCTTGCTTCTATTTCATGGTGACTAATTGTTAATATCAGGAAAAAACTGGACGTAAACTTATAGGCCATGGTCATTTATGTGCGACCAAGTGAAAACAGTGGTCAGAAACTAGACTAATAAACCGTGACCTATTTTTTAATAATTGTGACAATGGTTTTTATATTTCGTGGCTTAATGTAAAAAAACCGTGGGCTGAAGGAATAGGCGACGACCACCTTCCCAATACCTCAACAACCGTGGCCAATCCATGGTCTAAAGTTCAGGCCACGATTTTCTATCATTGCCTAAACTACCTTTTGTTGTAGTGAATACTAGGAATACTTCATTGCTCATTTAACAAGTTGATCGTGTTGTCAAAATGAAGTACCTATGTCATAGCAATATCTGGTAATTCCTACGGTTGGATATAATGGATAAATATTAGCTAGTCAAGTAGCAATTCAGGAAATAAATGTAGGAATTTAGTTGAGTCTTTAGTATCTTTTATTATTAATTTGTGTCATTGTAATTTGAATTTCAAAGAATGCAGGTCATCTTGTTATGCGTTGCTCGTGTAGTGGGATAATGGAATGGGTAGCAAAGATGTCTCAGAGGCAACTTTGTGTACGGTGGAAATATACCAGCTGTACATTAGTGCATAGGATTCCTCAAATTAGGGTTTCTAGGAGGGTATGATTGGCAAATCATTGCAAATCATCTCACTATATATTGCTACTGTTGTATTCATTCCATATCAGATATATTATTGGATTTCTCTTACCTCCTTCTCCTGCTTTAATTCTCTTTAATTCTGCTAGTACTGTTACATTGCTTCTCTCTCTCAGTATTCAACGAGTGGTGCATCATTCACCACTCCTGGGCTGTGAGTGGAATTATCGGTTAAGTCCCTAATTCCGGTTACAACTGGTATCAGGTTATCGTTCTTTCCTGTCCCTGATGGTGACCCGTTTGCAATCTCTGCAAGATCTAGCTCGCCTTGTTGATGAAAACCATGAGGCACTTAATGCTCGCATCAATGAACTGCATACCCAGATAGGTGAGGGCATGACTGAGTTGAGAACATTTTTGATCAATCTCAGACCTGCAGTGGAAACAGCTACCTCTGACACCACAAATGACCAGTCCCACCAACAACCTCCACCACCTCCACCTCCACCTCCACCACCACCTCCTCCACCCCCGCCCCCACGCAACCAAAACAACCTGCACCCAAACCAACATGGCCACAACCTCTATTCCACCAGAATATCTAAAGTAGAGTTCCCAAAGTTTGATGGCACCAATATTCGAGAATGGCTATACAAATGTGACCAATTCTTCTCCCTGGACAATACTCCTGATGACTCTAAAGTTCGTTTAGCTTCTATTCATCTCCACGGGTTGGCATTACAATGGCATCTCAACTACATGAGGCAAAAGTTTGACATGGCTCCTCCTTGGGCTACCTATGTTGCTGACATTGTACAACGGTTTGGAGATCCATATGAAGACCCCTTGTCTGATCTCATTCGTATCAAGCACAAAGATAGAGTCCAAGACTACATAGATGAGTTTGAGCTAGCTCAAACACAGGTAAATCTAATCCCTGAACATTCTCTTAGTATTTTCTTGGCTGGCTTAGAGCACACCACTCAAATGAATGTCCGTATGTTCAATCCCACCTCCATTCCCCAAGCTGCTAATCTAGCTAGACTGTTTGAAGCTGCCAAACCACCAAAAACCTATCCCAGACACTCCAGTAGTTCCTCTCGACCCTTTCTCAGCTACAAACAAACCTACTCTTCCACAACTTCACCCACCCCTGCCACCACAGGCCTTCAACCACCCCCTAACACTCAGAAACCTATCTTTTCTAGGACAAACAGAACTTACTCTGCTGAAGAAATGGCAGATAGACGTGCTAAGGGACTTTGCATGTTCTGTGATGAAGTTTTTACCCCTGGCCATCAAGCTAAACACAAAAAAATCTCAACTCATGGTCCTTGAAATGGAGGATGATGACCAAACTTCTGAAAACCCGGACACCGATGAGCCTCAACCCACCACAGATCTGACATTGTCACTAGATACACCTCAGTTGTCCCTCCAGGCACTTACTGGTGCTCCTAACTTCCACACTATGCGTATCAGTGCTCTTCATAATAAGAAACTTATTCAAATACTCTTAGATAGTGGAAGCACTCACAATTTCCTTGACTTAGATATTGCCAAGAAGCTAGGTTGTAAGCTTGAACCTGTCAATACTATGCCAATTACTGCAGGTGGAGGCCACCAGCTCATGGCACTTTACGTTTGCAAAAACTTCACGTGGACGTTGCAACAAACTGAGTTCTCTGCTGATGTTATTGTCTTACCACTCAAATGTTGTGATCTCATCTTAGGTATTCAATGGCTTAAATCCTTAGGACCTATCATTTGGGATTTTGACAAACTTCAAATGGAATTCACTCACCAAAACAAGCGATTTGTCCTTAGAGGTGCCAAGAATCCTTCTGTCAAACTTGTCAATAACAAAACTTTTGCCAAAGCTGTAGCCCATGGGGCTGAACTTTGCTTTATGAGCTTTAATGGAGCCATTCCTCAATTACACCAACCTACTATTCAAACCACCCAAAACCTCACTCTTCCTTCACCTATACAGACTGTTCTTCAAACCTATGCTGATATCTTTGCTAGTCCTACCTCCCTCCCACCTTCACGACCTCACTTTGACCATCACATCCCTCTCAAAGACAACACACTCCCCTTCACCATTAGACCATACAGATACTCCACTATCCAGAAAACTGTGATTGACAACCTGGTTGAGGATATGTTAAACCAAGGCATTATACAACCCAGCACCAGTCCATTTGCTTCACCAATTGTCCTTGTAAGAAAGAAAGATGGCTCTTGGCGCCTTTGCGTTGATTATAGGCGTCTCAACCAAAGCACAATCAAAGATAGATTTCCCATACCCTTAATTGATGACCTTATGGATGAACTTGGAGGTGCCACCATCTTTTCTAAACTTGACCTTAAGTAAGGCTATCACCAAGTGCGTATGGCAGCTGGTGAGGAACACAAAACTGCTTTCAAAACACACAATGGTCACTATGAATACCTTGTAATGCCATTTGGTCTTTCCAATGCACCAGCAACCTTTCAAGCCCTCATGAATCACATTTTCAAGCCATTTTTGAGGAAATTTGTTATCATTTTCTTTGATGATATTCTCATCTACAGTAAGTCAGTTACTGACCATGTTTCACACCTGAAATTGGCCTTCCAAACCATTCGGGATCACTCTCTCTACCTTAACCAGCCAAAATGTTGTTTTGCTACCTCTAGAGTTGAATACTTAGGCCATTTTATTTCTGCTCAAGGTGTTGCTACTGACCCTTCCAAGATTCATGCCATAGTTACTTGGCCTATTCCTTCTACAATCAAACATCTTAGGGGCTTCCTTGGATTGGCTGGTTATTATAGACGATTTATTCGTGACTTTGGCAAAATTGCCAAGCCCCTCACGGATCTGTTAAAAAAAGACAGCTTCCATTGGTCTGAATCTGCCACTGTGGCTTTCAAGGCTCTTCAACAGGCTTTGAGCTCTGCACCTGTGCTTGCTCTTCCAAACTTCAGTGAACCTTTCACTATTGAAACTGATGCCTCGGGAAAAGGAATAGGAGCAGTATTAATGCAACACCAGCATCCTGTGGCTTACATAAGTAAAGCTTTGGGGCCTAGACAACAAGCTTTATCTATCTATGAAAGGGAACTTCTAGCCATTGTGTATGCAGTTCAGAAATGGGGTGCCTACCTTTCACATGCTCCTTTCATCATCAAAACAGATCAAAAAAGCATCAAACATATTTTAGAGCAGAGACTTAACACACCATTTCAGCATGCTTGGGTGGCCAAACTCATGGGCTATGAATTTGACATCCTTTACAAAGAAGGTATTAACAACAAAGCTGCTGATGCTCTTTCTCGTAAACCTGGTGCTGAGCTTCTTGCTCTTGTATTGAACAATGCACAGGATGGCTTGTTGGACTCGATAAAGACTTCTTGGCAATCGGATCCTACACTGTCAACACTTATTACTGAATTGCAAAACAAACCTACTTCACACTCTAAGTTCTCTTGGATCAGAGGGGAACTTAGAAGGAAAGGCAAGCTAGTTGTTGGTGCAAACTCCACACTTAAAAACTCTATCCTTAAATGGTTACATGATTCCCCACTTGGTGGACACTCAGGGAGAGATGTGACATATAGCAGAATTAAAGCATTATTTTACTGGAAAGGGATGGCTAAGGATATTCAACAATATATCAGAGAATGTTTGGTCTGTCAGAGGTCCAAACCAGAGCTAATTGCTTCACCAGGTACTCTTCAACCCTTACCTATCCCTCAACTGATTTGGCAAGATATTTCTATGGATTTTATTGAAGGTCTACCCCCCTCTCGTGGAAAACAAGTTATTTGGGTTATTGTTGATAGACTTAGTAAATATGCACATTTCATTGCTCTTTCTCATCCTTATATCTTGCTTGATCTTGCATGTGTTTTTAGATAACATTTTTAAATTGCATGGTTTACCTAACTCTATTACAAGTGACAGGGATCCAATCTTCATTAGTAACTTTTGGAATGAGTTTTTTAAGTTACAAGGTGTAAATTTGCTCAAATCCTCTGCTTTTCACCCACAAACCGATGGTCAATCAGAAGTTGTCAACAAATGCTTGGAAACTTATCTGCGTTGTTACTGTGCTGATAAGCCATCTACATGGTCATCTTGGTTACCTCTTGCTGAATGGTGGTACAATACCAACCACCACACTGCCACACAGTCTACTCCATATGAGATTGTCTATGGTCAGCCTCCTCCTATTCACCTCCCTTATCTGCCAGGGGAATCTACTTCAATCACTGTCAACAGGTCTCTCATGGCTCGCGAGGAAGCTCTGAAACTCCTTAAATTTCATCTCCACCGTGCTCAAAATAGAATGACTCAACAAGCTGATAAACATAGAACTGAAAGATCCTTCACTGTTGGTGACTTTGTGTTCCTGAAACTCCATCCTTACAAACAAATGTCCCTCAAGCAACACCATATTCATAAACTTCTCCCTAAGTACTTTGGTCCTTTCAAAATCATTGACAAAATTGGTCCTACGGCTTACAGACTCCAACTTCCAGAAGCTACTACAATTCACAATGTCTTTCATGTTTCACAACTTAAGCTTTGCCTCAACCCTTCAGCTATCTCTCCTATTCCTCTCCCTGCTGAACCTGCTAACATCTCTACTGAAGCCACTCCAGAAGCTATTTTGGACAGAAAAATGGTTAAGCGTGGTCGCACTGCTGCTACAAAGGTACTGATCAAATGGAAGAACTGCCCTGCAGATCAAGCCACATGGGAATTCTACCATGACCTTCTGCAGAAGTTCCCAAGTTTTCACCCTTGAGGACAAGGGTGTGGTCCTAGGGCCGGGTATTGTCATAGCAATATCTGGTAATTCCTACGGTTGGATATAATGGATAAATATTAGCTAGTCAAGTAGCAATTCAGGAAATAAATGTAGGAATTTAGTTGAGTCTTTAGTATCTTTTATTATTAATTTGTGTCATTGTAATTTGAATTTCAAAGAATGCAGGGTACTGTTGTACGTTGCTCAGGTAGTGGGATAATGGAATGGGTAGCAGCATGTCTGTAGGCAACTTTGTGTACGGTGGAAATATACCAGCTGTACATTAGTGCATAGGATTCCTCAAATTAGGGTTTCTAGGAGGGTATGATTGGCAAATCATTGCAAATCATCTCACTATATATTGCTACTGTTGTATTCATTCCATATCAGATATATTATTGGATTTCTCTTACCTCCTTCTCCTGCTTTAATTCTCTTTAATTCTGCTAGTACTGTTACATTGCTTCTCTCTCTCAGTATTCAACGAGTGGTGCATCATTCACCACTCCTGGGCTGTGAGTGGAATTATCGGTTAAGTCCCTAATTCCGGTTACAACCTATAAGAAAAGTATAAGGTCGTGCCATTAGTTCAAAATGACAGCCGAGAGAACTTAACTATCCAAATCTGAATAGAGTACCCAAAATATAGAGGCATTGGCCCGAGAGGTTTGGAAAGTGGTAGTTGAGTTGGAAGCATTTTCTCAGCAAGGTTTGTGAATAGAAGTCATCACATTCTTCGGGATCAAGGTGAGTACGTTAGAATTTTGTCTTAGAAGTGAGGTGGTTGTTATGTTTCAATTCCGACAAATCTGCTACATCAATATAGTGGGAAAGAACGGTTCGATTTGGACCCAAGGAGCAGCAGTGGGTCTTGTTAGTCACAATGAAGAGAAGAATGAAACAAAGGTAGACAAAACCATTACAAGTGGAAATTCTTCGGTAATAGTTAGTTGCACATGTGTTGTTTCAATTCCGTTGTCTCTGGGTACATGTGTTGTTTGAGAAGAAATTGGAAGAACGAGTTAGGAATGAGGTGGCAAAGGTACATATATGTTATATTGTTTCTCGTGAATTGTTCGCCGTGGTTGTTCTTGTCGTCCTAATTGCATTACGAGTATGATTTCCTGGAATTCCTTGAAATTTACTTGAACTTTTAGTGACACATTAGAAATTTGATGTTTTTCTTGTATGAGGAAATGATATCTGTGTTATTGTTAATTGTTTGTCTAGTAGAGACCAGAACTGGGTTTTATTGAACTGATATTATTGTTTGTAGAGTTTTGTGTTAGAATGCTTTTGTAGGATATTATGCTGACATGTTTTAGGACATTGAGGCAAAATGCTGTTGTAGGATATTTGCTTATATCTTTGTATACATAGTTTATATTGTTATGCTGATTATTAGTTGTTATAAGTGCCAAAGCTGCAGTTGATTTGTTTTGGTGGATCACTGTCGTTGTCATATTAACCCCCATTCATCTTGTTTTGATTGAAAAGAAATCACAAATATTCCCTGTAATTAGTTGATTCTTTTATTAGAAGTCACTATTGTAATGTCTTAATTGATTTCTTGAATATGATGGAATGTGTTCCGATCCAAATGAAGAGCCCCATTGAACGATCGGGCGGGCCCAATTCATTCCCCTTCGAGAATACGACCCAAGAAAACGACGCGGTAAGGAGAACTGCATATCCTACACGGGCATCAGAAACCAACGGGCAGGGCCGAGCTGCTTCGTCTATATAAAGAGGTGCACCCTTCCAATACCAAGTACGATTTCCATTCTTGCACATTCCGCCTTGCTCCTCTACTGACTTAGGCATCAGAGTGTCTGCAGATACCCCCCACCCAACGTGGGAAGAACCCTAACTCGGAACTACCGGGTACGATCTTCAAGCACCGACAACAATCTTTGAGTCTCGAGAAGCGGATCCCCTCAAGCTCCTTAGACGAGGTAATTGCCGAATGCCAAGACCGAACATTGGCGACCACAGTGGGAGCAAGTCACCTGTTTCCACTAGAACCACTTCTACGAACACTACTGACGATGGAACTAGCAGGAGGATATTCCATTTCATCCGTCATGTCTAGGCGCGCAGTAAAGCGTAAGTGGTGGGAGATTGAGCAGATGGCCACCACTCCTACCCGCGGAATGTTTTCGCGTAAGAAGCCACTCTCTTTCTCCGATGAAGATTACCTGCTCAGAGAACCCACCATGTACATCCCTTTGATCATCTCGGCTACTATCTCCAGTGTGGAAATAGAACGAGTTCTCGTCGACCAAGGGAGCACTACCGACATTATGTTTCAAGACCTTCTCCCCGCTTTCGGTCTTTCCCCCGAAGGTCTAATTCCTTACTTGGGCCCTAACCTCACTGTCCTCAGAGAAAAGATTGCCAGACCCTTGGGCTACTACAAAACTTTCGTCACTTACGGAGAGAAGAGACTCGCCCGGGCGATCAAAACCACGTTAGTAGTAATACCCATGGTTTCCCCTATCACTGCATCGTCGGAAGACCGACACTGGCTAAACTCCTGGGCGTGGCCTCGGCGGTTCATCTCAAATTAAAGTTCCATGCTTCGACGGCGAAGTGGTGACCATACCGGCCGACCTAAGGGCCGTGAAGCACTTGCTATTTCCCACTTTACTTGGAACCCGCCTCAACCTCAAGAAATGCAAGATCCCCCGCTAACAGCCCTCGAGGTGAATCTCCCCGAGGTAGATGCCCGTTACGACCCCGACAGCCCAAAAGAGGAGTCCGACGATGAGTTAGCCAAAGAGCTCAAGAAGAGGAACAAACGTCCCGAACCCCAGGGTGCTTTCCTCGAGATCCCCTTAGGCGACGACCCTAAGAAGACTGTCAAGATAGGTGCCGATCTCAGCGTCGAGCTAAGAGAAGCCTTGACTGCCTGCCAACGGCGCAATGCCGACCTCTTTGCCTGGTCTGTCTCAGAGATGCCCGACATCCCTCTTGAAGTCGCGTGTCACCACTTAGCCGTGAACCCTAATGCTAAATACGTAACTCAGCGCCGACGAGTTCAAATCGAGGAAAAGGCTGAGGCAGCTTCCAAAGCAGTTGATGATTTGATCGGCGGGTTTCGTCAAAGAAGTCAAGTATACCACCTGGCTTTCTAACGTCGTTCTAGTAAAAAAGGCAAACGGGAAATGGAGGATGTGTGTTGACTACACGGACCTTAATAAAGCCTGCCCAAAGGACGCCTTCCCGGTGCTGAGAATCGATAAGTTGGTGGAAAATGCTTTCGGTTTTCGATTACTCTCCTTCCTGGACACCTACTCCGGCTACAACTAGATAGCAATGAATCCTGCCGACCAGGAGAATACAACCTTCATGACCGACCGGGGCAACTTCTGTTACAGAGTGATGCCTTTCGGACTCAAGAACGCTGGGGCAACATACCAGCGTATGATGAACAAAGGTTTCCGAGATCAAATCGGGCGAGTCGTCGAAGTATACCTCGACGACATGATCGTCAAAAGCAAAGCAGCTTGAAGGCCACGTGACCGACCTCGAAAATCTTTTTCTTTGAGGCAAGAAAGAATAACCTCCGATTCAACCCGAGAAATGCACCTTCGAGTCGGTCTTTGGAAAATTCCCGGTTTTACGCTAACGGAGAGAGGAATCGAAGCCAACCCGGACAAATGTCGAGCAGTAACCAACATGCGCCCGCCGACGACCAAAAAGGAAGTGCAGAAGCTAACTGGGATGATCGCCGCCTTATCCAGATTCGTCTCGAAGGCAGCAAATCGATCCCTTCCTTTCTTCAAGATCCTTAAGAAAATTCGGGTTCCAATGGACCCCAGATCGCAAAAATGCACTCTCCGAGCTCAAGCAAATCCTCTCCGAGCCGCCAATACTGCTAAAGCCTACAGAAGGGGAAACCCTATACTTATACCTCGCCGTGGTTGAGGAGACGGTCATCGCAATACTGATCCGGGAAACAGAGGACGGGCAACGCGACCGTATACTCGTAAGTAAAGTATTACAAGGGGCCGAGCCCATGTATCAGAAGATAGAGAAGGTGGCACTCGCTGCGTCGTTCTTCGCTAGGAGATTCGTGCCTTACATCGCCGCACACCGATCGTGGTTCGAATTGATAAACCCATCCGCCGGCACGCATCGTCCCGGACTCTAGCGGGCAGGATAATCAAATGGGTTGTCGAACTTTCTGAGTTCGGCATAAAGTACGAAACTCGGTCCTCCCTCAAAGCCTAAGTCTTGGCCGATTTCGTAGCCGAAATGAGACTCGCTCATTCCAATTCAGACTCCTTACTCTGGACTCTCCACGTTGACGGATCTTCGAATACGAAGGGAAGCGGAGCTGGGATGATCCTAGAGAACTCGGAGGGCCTGATGATAGAAGTTTCGGTAAGCTTCACGTTTACCATCTCTAACAATCAAGCCGAGTACGAAGCTTGCATAGCCGGCCTGAAACTGGCCTCAGATTCCGGCACCAAAATCGTCAAGTTGAACACCGATTCTTTACTGGTCGTGTCCTAGGTGGTGTGGAAAAATCATGTGCAAGTATACACAGTCCCTAACAAGTAGTATAAAAGATCGAACCCACAGGGATTGAGAAACTATTTTAAATTCAATACAATGTAATTAATTAGTGGAAGGTAACTAAATAACAAAAGTAATTGGAAGTGGTGTATATCACAATCAAGTAATGTAAAGCAGTGTGCAAGTAGTGGTGATGCATTTGAGAAAAGCTAGTTGGAATGTCTTCCCCAAGTAATTCACTTTCAAGTGTTCAATGCAGTATGTGATGCAGGAGCACTGAATGCTGTTGCATTTGCTATGTGCATTTCAGTCACTGTCTTCAGAGTTTCATTACAAGCTCTTATGTCTAAGATGCTAAATAAGTTCACTCTTGTCTTTTTAAAGTTCCCACAGTATCACCCTATGGACTATGCTATACTATGTCTAGGACTTAGCATGGTTTTCACAAAGTTTCCTTTATGTAAAACACTCACCCATATTAGTTCTTGAGTTCTTAATTGTAAACCATGTCTGCTTTTACAAATCTACTTATTCTAAGTGATCAATCTCAAAATAAGTGTTGAAAGTATTATCAAGCAAGAACTAAATTGCACACATCATATACATGCATCAAACTTACTTAAAAGCTCATTAAATGGTTAGAACATTCCAACAAAGATAGATTTAGCTCATGATAGACATTGCGAGGCATATATAGACTGAATAGATCATGTTTATATAATTGAAATCACAAAAGAGAAACAACAAGTTAGAGATTACACAAGTTGAAGCTCTTTGCATGAATCCTCCTAGCAATGCAGTTGCATCAGCTACTCAACACTTAGTAAATACTACAAATTGAAGTAAGGAGGATTTGTCAATTCCTTCCTTTCCTTCTTACAAAATTGAAACAAACTATGACTATTGAAATTTTTATATAACTTATGGATTCTGATATATCTTCAAGTGAAGGAGTGAGATCTTTATATAGTCTTCATGAGAGGTGCTTCCTTCCTTGTAGTTGAAGTAAACTATAGGTGTAACCATGGTTACTTTTCAGAAGTTGTCTCACGAGTTGAAGCATACACTCAAGTGTATAGGGAGGTCCAATGAGAGATAAGCGTGTGTCCCTATGTGAATGAGTCTTCAAAGCTATGTTGGAATTGTGGGCGCCGAAATGTGCAAGTTGCACTTGCTTTAGTGACTAAGCATGAGGTCATCTTTGCAAGTGGATGTGCAAGTTTTTGGCTCAAGTTTATCTGTGTAATGCAGATGTAGTGCAGCTGCATTGTGTTAATCCAGTGCAGTAGCATTGTAAGGAGCTGTAATGTAGGAGCATCTGTAGACTACTTTTCGGCAAGTGTACCGAATCGTGCAAGTTATAAAACCGGTAAGTACAGGGATATCATCCTCAAGGATCGAAGTTATTTTACTAAAGACGTTAACAGCTACTAATAGGAACCAAGTTTAAAGGGGGTTTTGGTTTGATAATTGTTGAGCTATCAAGCTCGAAGCAAAGCAATAAAATATTTTTGGATTTTTTATAATAAGAGAATGATGAACACGATGAAAGATATGCGATGAGAAGATGCTAGGGATGAAGGCCCTTCGATTTCCACTATGGTCATTGATTTATTCTTTAAAAGATAATTCCTCTCTCTCGTTCGCTATAGAATTCACTCTTTTACTAAACCCTAATCCCTTAGGTGATTAGCCTTTGTTAATTCATAAAATCCCTAATCCCTTAGGTGCTAATAATCATAACAAGCATTAAACTAAGAGAATTCATACACATACAAACAAATCGGCGATTATCCCTAAGCGACTTTAAATTGAAGGAATCGAATTTCAAGCTATTCAATAACCAAATTTCCATTTAAATTATTGAAACAAATATTATTCTATATTTTTCCAAATATAAACATCTGAAGAATAAAAATTCGATCCACAAACGAAGAGATAAAACGATAAAAGTACTAAATTAAATCAATAACTACGCTTTTTACATCAAAGTGCAATCATCCCTAACAAGGGATTTAGTTCCACATGATTAAAGTAGAAGAAAGAGAATAATTACGAGATGAAAGATGGAATGAAGGCATCTGAATCGTCAATCCTTGTTCCCAAGTGTTGATTCCTCAATAGCTGTCAGGAGGTAGGAGCTCTCTTCCATGTGCTAGGGCTTCCAATTCGTCAAAAAGTGCCTCAAAACGCATCTCGGGTGTTTTAACGTGTTTTTCAGATTGGCGCCAGATCGGGCGCTCCCAGCGCCACTTACGCGCGCCACTCGGCGCGCTGCTCCTTCCAATCCGCCACTCCACTCGCCACTGGCGCGCCACTCTCGCTGCTTCCGACGACATTCCGCGTCGCGTCGCTGCGCGCCAAGTCTGGCCAGCGCTTTGGCGAATGCTCTCTTCTTGCATTTTTTTGATTCTGCTCGCTTGCATTTATTCGTTCTTTTCTTCCACCTAGTCCCTGGGCACAAAAACACCACAAAACCCAGCATAAACACTGCAAGGCAATTAAATCTCAAATAGAATAACTCATTAATTTTCTCCTAACAATTTCCATTCATTCATCAAATTATCAAGTAAAATCCCCCTTTTTCGCAGTGAAAAAACATCATGTGATGGGGATTCATCACAACCCCAAACTTAAACACTTGCTTGTCCTCAAGCAAAGACAAGACAAGACAAACAGCCATAGATAACCGACAATCACTAGGACTCCATTACTTAACACAAACAACAAAGAAACGAGTTGAGCATCAACTTTCAGACTGGCCACTCAATTGCAAACCCACATGTGGTACTTTCACTTAGTACATTCTTGCTCAATAGTGCGTGTGTGACACTTACTCAGTTGGAACATAGCTAGTTTCAAAATGCATTTAACTAAGACTAGAGGGCTTCCTTCCGAGATTGCCAAAGATGTTTCAAAATAAAAGGTAGACTAACAATTCTCGCTCCGAATGGGGGTTAAGCATGACAAAGGGCTTTGATTTAGCAATTCAGAACTCTAGGACAGTGCACTTATTCAACTAGTTTTTGAACTATCCTCCAGATACATTTATTCCTGCATGGCACAGGTCTTTGACCTCCAGATGCATTCATGTACTTAGGCACAGGTATAGTTTCAAATGATTCAGGACAATATGGCTTGATCTTTGATGACTGGGTAAGGACAGCAATTACAAAAATTTCAAAACTGGTGGCACATTGGCTTAAACTGACTTCTACTATGTGCACTTGTCCTAATCCCATCCTTACATGCTGTGCCTTAGTATAACTTATGCTACCCTACATTTTTAGTAAAATATTGGCAATTCCCATGGTCCACCAAACAGCTAGACTTAGCTACAATCATCTCTAGGATCACTAAGTTCCACCTGAGTTTATGTTTTGAGTGTTGAAGCAAGAGTGCACTAGTTCATTCACCACAGGGTACTATTCGCTCAATTCTCACCAATTCATCACTAAGTTTGCTCAACTCGACTATTTTTTTTTATATAAAAGGAAATTCACTACATGATTGCATATTATCCATGACACTGACACTGACAATAGGTCCTCCCCCCACTTAAAACATTGCAGTGTCCTCACTGATTAATTTAGGGGAAGACCTATTTACAAAAACCAAAACAAAACAAAAACAAAATCACATAACGGCAACTAACCAAAAGAAAACATCAAAGTACACAATCAAATAATGCAAGATAAGGGAAGGAGGGAAAATAACCATAGCGGTGAGTAGACTACTCAATCGCGTCCAGAGTCCGGCGGAGGTGACTGAAAGATGTCAGCATCCGGATCCAACTGTCCTCCACTCTGCAACGTGCATATTGCTCTGTATAGGGCTCTCATCCCAAACTTGTGCTCCACTGCCATTCTATTCTGAGTCCGCCAAATCTGCTCTTGGTTTGCTGTCATGCGCTCTGGTTAGTCGCCAAAGACATCCATTCTTGCCTACAAGTGTGTAAATGTGTCCTAGATGCACCCTAAAGTACTAATCAAATAAAAATAATGCGAGAAAATAAAATAAAATAAGGTAAAATTAAAAGACAGGGATAGAGAAAATTGGGTTGCCTCCCAATAAGCGCTTCTTTAACGTCACTAGCTTGACGCTGCAATTCCATCCACAAGGGTGGAATATATGACACGAAGAACACATCACCCTTCTTCTTCCGCTTATGAGGTAGGAAATTCATGAACTTGAGGTACAATTTCATATGCTTCCATATCCTCTCAAGGTGATGGATGATGAACAAGGTATAGAAGGAGTCTAAATATCGATCAAGCTCTTCACTCCCATCTTCCTTGCTTCTCAAAAAAGATGAGAGGGAAAATGATTTGTTGGGTGATTTCTTGTTGGATTTCCATACCTTCCCAAGATTTAGAGTTTTTAGCTTCCTTCCAGACAAGAGGATCCCCCCGTTCAATTCTTATTTTTTTCTCATCTTTCTTTTTCTCCGATGATTCTTCTATTATTGAGCCCTTTTCTTCTTGTTCTGATTTTTGAATAAGTGGTTGTTCATCTGCTAACTACCATCTCACTAACCGGGGATATGATTTGTCAATAACTATCGACTCTGCTCCTCAAGAATTTTAGGTTGGGCCAACCAAGGATGAGACCCATCAATGAGTACCCATTCTGGTTCACAAGAGCAATACACAAGATCTTTCCCACAAAGATCACAATCGGAGTATGTCTCACAATCGCCATTTAAATGTGGTCCTCCACAACAACAACAGCGAAGTGGCGGTAGTGTGGATTCCATGACTCACAAAGTATTCACCCGGCTTTCATAGAATCAAGGGAGTAAAAGTGGGAAAAGGATAAAAAATATATGCATAAAGTAAAAAGAAACAACAAAACTAAAAACAAATTAAAGTATGTACGGGTTCAAATTAGTTGTTGCCTTCGAATTTACTAGTAATTGTAACTTCGATCCCCGGCAACGGCGCCAAAAACTTGTTAACTTTTCGGCAAGTGTACCGAATCGTGCAAGTAATAAAACCGGTAAGTACCGGGATATCGTCCTCAAGGATCAAAGTTATTTGACTAAAGACGTTAACAGCTACTAATAGGAACCAAGTTTAAAGGGGGTTTTGGTTTGATAATTGTTGAGCTATCAAGCTCGAAGCAAAGCAATAAAATATTTTTGGATTTTTTATAATAAGAGAATGATGAACACGATGAAAGATATGCGATGAGAAGATGCTAGGGATGAAGGCCCTTCGATTTCCACTATGGTCATTGATTTATTCTTTAAAAGATAATTCCTCTCTCTCGTTCGCTATAGAATTCACTCTTTTACTAAACCCTAATCCCTTAGGTGATTAGCCTTTGTTAATTCATAAAATCCCTAATCCCTTAGGTGCTAATAATCATAACAAGCATTAAACTTAGAGAATTCATACACATACAGCAAATCGGCGATTATCCCTAAGCGACGAAATTGAAGGAATCGAATTTCAAGCTATTCAATAACCAAATTTCCATTTAAATTATTGAAACAAATATTATTCTATATTTTTCCAAATATAAACATCTGAAGAATAAAATATCGATCCACAAACGAAGAGATAAAACGATAAAAGTACTAAATTAAATCAATAACCACAGTTTTACATCAAAGTGCAATCATCCCTAACAAGGGGATTTAGTTCCACATGATTAAAGTAGAAGAAAGAGAATAATTACGAGATGAAAGATGGAATGAAGGCATCTGAATCGTCAATCCTTGTTCCCAAGTGTTGATTCCTCAGTAGCCGTCAGGAGGTAGGAGCTCTCTTCCGTGTGCTAGGGCTGTTTTAACGTGTTTTCCGGTATTTGGCGCTGCACTAGCGCTCCCAGCGCCACTCAGCGTGCCTGCTCCTGCCAATCCGTGCGCGACTCGCGCTCCTAGCGCCACTAGCGCGCCACTCTGCGCCTGCTCCCTGAAATTCCGCGCGCGACTCGCGTCTCGCGCGCCAGTGCAGCGCGGTTTGGCCGAATGCTCTTTTCTTGCATTTTTTGATTCTGCTCGCTTGCATTTCTTCGTTCTTTTCTTCCACCTAGTCCCTAGGCACAAAAACACGGCAAAACCCAGCATAAACACTGCAAGGCAATTAAATCTCAAATAGAACAACTCATTAATTTTCTCCTAACAATTTCCATTCATTCATCAAATTATCAAGTAAAATCCCCCTTTTTCGCAGTGAAAAAACATCATGTGATGGAGATTCATCAGACTGCACTGAACAAACTCATCAAACATACCACAAAGGGTTTGGTTGAGCCAATGCACTATATTTCTATTTTTGTGGTTCTTTTGATGCAGATGCATCACTTCTTTGAAATGCTTTAGCATTGTTATTTTCTGCATTTTTCTTTTTCTTTAGTGCAGTTGCATTGTGCTCCTGCACTGTTGTTGCTTCACTATTATTTGTAGCTCATATTGCCCTCCTCACTGACCCCCTGATGCATTTTTTCTTTTTTTTCTTTTCGCACTTTGGCACAGGTACAACTTAATGATTATACATTGATAAGACTTTTTGTAATACAACACTTTGTAACCTATTTGCATTGACTACTCTAAAATTTTCAAATTCAGGCTTAATTTTCATAAAACACCCCCAAACTTAATTCTTTAAGCTATTCCAACTTGTTAATAAAAATTTGTTTTGTCCTAAGCTCAATAGCAAGGTTCTTTTCACAAACTCAGTTTTGAGGTGTTGAAGTATTTTGGTTATTTTTTTAATTTTTTTTTGAAATAAGGCCTCTTTTTCTCTTTTTCATCATTAAAATTCCAATCATAAGATTGCACTATATTTTCTAAAAACTTTCAAACTGATCATCTTTCTTAAACTACTAAAATACTCTTAACAATGATAGTATTTTTCATACTTTCCACTATTTCCAAAAGAGACATCTCTTTTAGAGAATAGTTTTATGTATTTACATACTACTTTGTTAAGTGAATCTAATACTTAAAAACATTTAACAAAACACACATATTTGATATATCAAACAAACTTAACATGCATACTTTGTAGATAAGTCCCCCCAACTTAAGGGGTAGTAGTGTCCTCACTGCTATTTGGAGTTCACAAAACATCACATCAAATGAAGTTGTTCAAAATAGGGGAAAGAGACTTTAAAACAACCAGGGAAAGAGTTAGTAGCAACTTAAACTTCAAAATATTATAGGTAAACACACTAAAGCAAGTAACAGATACTCATTTCTTGGCCCACTCCACGAGCACAGTGCTCACCTCGTAGGAGGTGTGTTCTTGACCTTCTGCTTCTTCTCCTTAGGTTGCTGGGCAGGTATTGGAGTTTCCTCCACTGATGTAGTTGCATCCTCTTTCTCTGGTGTTGGTGCAGGAACTGATGCAGCTGCATCACTCTTCACTGCATCAAGCAGCTTCCTTTTTGGTGTTAGTTTTGGTGGATGTTTGAAGAATTTTTGTGTATTTCCTAGCTCTTCCCTCTTCGTTTGAGCCATTTGCTGCAGAACAAGTTGAATTACTGCCTCATCATGCTTTGGAGTAGGTGTTTGTTTCTTCTGTAATGCACCAGCATCTGATGCAAGTGCATCATTCTGCATCTCAACTAGCTCTTTGACAGTTTCTTGCTCCTTTGGTGCTTCTGTTTCTCCTTCTTCAATTTGTTCATCTTCAGTGACCTGCACATTTTCCTTCTCAATAGGAGAAACAACATTAGTAATAATAGCACTTGGGCTAGTAGGGATGGTTTGTTCTGGTTGAGCTTCAGGGATGATTGGGCTAGTTACTGCAATTGGTTGTTCATTGTGTGGTGGTTGCTCAATTTCAGTTGGTGGAGAGGGTGGAGGAGGGGTTGTTTGTGGTAGTGATTGTATTGGTGGATCATTAAGGGAGGGTAGTGGTGATTTTGGGTGGGATGATGGTTCTTGGATAGGTGAGTGAATTGGTGATGAGATAGGCGATATTATAGGTGATGTGTGAGTGGTTTATTGTTGGACTGATGGTGGTGTCTTGGCATACTTTTGTCTAGAAAACACCCTTTGCATCTTTCCTAGTCACTTTCTCACTCTCAACTTCAGTATCACTATCTTCCTCCTCTTCATCTTTTTCCATCTCTTGTACTTGTTTCTGAACTTCTTCATCCTCATCAGTATCTGAGTCATACAATTCTTCAATTTCAAGCTCAACTACTGTCTTCTTCTTACCCTTTGCATGTTTCCTAGTCACTTTCTTCTTTATCACAGGTTCCTCTTCCTTTTCCTCTTCTTTTTCCTCATCAGCATCTACTTTTTCCTCTTCATCTTGACCTTCAGTTCTAATTACCCAACTTGGGAACACAGGTACTTCCACATTCCCTAGTACATCAAACATTTTTTGGAAGACAAGTTGAAGCTAATCATGTTGCTCATTTTGAAATTTTCATACTGCAACTTGCTTCTGCATAAAATGCTCTTGCACTGCAGGTGTTGGGCCTCTAACTTTTCTTAGTCTTTCTTTCATCTCAGCATTTAAAGAACCAGGGGAAAATTTTCTTTGTTCTTGTGCAGCAATTGGAACTCCTTCTTTCATGCACAATTCAGTGATAAGACATTGGAAAAATAGCAATCCCTTTGATTTTGTTGTGCAATGAATTTCCCTAGCAATCAATCTTCTTACATCAACATTTCCCTCAGAGAGAATTGTATCCAAGAGGATTAATCTCTCTTTGGTCATTTCATAGGTGTGTGATGTTGGGAGGATTGAAGTTGTTATGAATAAGTGCCAATTTCCTAATGCATCTATCAAATAAGTGCTTAATTTGATTTCATTAGGTGTAAATTTCTCCCAAGGAGAATCTGGTTCTGCTATCCTACCCTTAATTTCTTCCATTTCCTTCGTTGTGGTTTTTCCTACCCTCTTATCAAACTCATTTCCATTGTATTTCAGAACATAATGTTCATTCAGTTTCTTAGGATGAAAAGGCACAAGTTTACCTCTAACCATCGAAGTGTAAGATGGTTCCATTCCTTCTTCTTCTGTGATGCCTGCATAAAATTCTTTCACTAGGTCCTCAATGTATCCTACCCTTGGAAGAACAAAATGATCCCAATGAAGATTTGCCACTATCGCCATAAATGATGGACTTGCTTTCTGCAATTCATATCCTCTCTCGGTAAGCATTTGCATTCTCCACAAGTGTGCTTTATCTTCACTCCTCAATGCAAGTGCATTGAATTTGACTTTCTTGCCCTTTTGTGATGATGATTATGCATGCTTGCTTGAGGACTTGGATGCTGATTACTTCTTCACCATCGTGAGTGTTCAAGTTGCAGTTTCTTGGGTGATTTTCGAAATGAAAGAGAAGATGGAATGTGAGGGGTAACTGTTTTCATTAAGGATTATGGTTAAAGATCAAATGGAAAGGGTAATGGTACTGTGGTGAAGGGTTTATTGTGAGTGAGGAGTTAGTAGAGGTTGATTTGATGGAATAGTAGCCGTTAGGTGAGGCATGGGAGACATGCAAGGCGCCACGTGTCATCCTTCATTGCTAAACACTTCATTATCCTCTTAACCCCCATTTATCTCTTCTGATGAGTTGGCATTCACACTTAAGCATATTCTTCACAACTTTGTCACTTGGATGCAGGGCACAATTTTTCTGCAATGCAGATGCATTGTAATGCACATGCACTGGGTATCCTGTATTCCTACAAAACACTTAAAACATAAAATTGAACAAAATTAAATAAAAATGATGGGTTGCCTTCCATTAAGCGCTTGTTTTAAGAGTCTTATCAGCCTGACTACCTCTTTTGCTTATAGTTTCTTCAAATGAGTGGTGACCTTATCTCTCACCACATGTTCACCATAGTACATTTTGACTCTCTGATCATTTACCTTGAAGATTGTATTTGAGGCTTCATCAAATAAATCATCTGCTCGATGAGGATAAATTTTAACCAATTTGAATGGTCCTGACCACCTTGATCTAAGTTTTCCAGGAAATAGTTTCAACCAAGAGTTATATAGCAGAACCAATCCTCCCTCTCTTAGTTCTCTCCTTTGGATTCTTTTATCATGCCATGCTTTGGTTTTAGCCTTATAGATTTCAGCATTCTCATAAGAGAATTCCCTAATTTCTTCTAATTCATTAAGCTCTAAAAACCTTTGTGCACCTGCTTTGTTCAAATCAAAATTGGGTTTCTTGATAGCCCAATATGACTTGTTTTCTAACTCCACAGGTAAATGGCATGCTTTGCCATAGACTATTTTATAGGGAGACAATCCTAAGGGTGTCTTGAATGTTGTTCTATATGCCCATAAAGCTTCATCCAAATGTAAAGACCAATCTTTCCTATTTGGACTTACCATTATTTCTAGCATTCTTTTAATTTCCCTATTTGATAGTTCTGCTTGTCCACTTGTTTGAGGGTGGTAAGCTGTAGCAATTTTATGCTTAACCCCATATTTAGCTAGAAGGTTTTCAATGATCTTATTACAAAAGTGTGAACCTTCATCATTAATTATAGCTCTAGGGGTTCCAAATGTAGAAAATATATTCCTTTGAAGGAACTTACTTTCTAATTTAGCATCATTGTTTGGTAATGCCACTGCCTCTACCCATTTGGACACATAATCAACAGCTACTAAGATATACAAATTGCCAAAAGAAGGTGGAAAAGGTCCCATGAAATCCATTCCCCATACATCAAAAAGTTCAATTTCTAAAATATTGGTTCTTGGCATTTCATGTCTATCAGATATATTTCCTGCCCTTTGACATTTCTCACAGTTCTTGACCATAAAATATGCATCTTTAAATAAAGTAAGCCAATAATAACCAGACTGTAATACCTTAGTTATTGTTCTTGTGCTTCCAAAGTGGCCTCCATATGGTGCAGCATGGCAGTGCAGAAGCACTGCTTGTTGTTCTTCTTCAGGAATGCATTTCCTCATTAATTGATCAGGACACATCTTGTAAAGGAATGGATCATCCCAATAGTATTGTTTCACTATATGGAAGAATCTTCTCCTTTGTTGATATGTCATATTCATTGGTATCACTCTACTTGCAAGGAAATTCACAATATTAGCATACCATGGTGCAGATGCATTTGAAGCTCCTGCATTGCTTGCAGGTGCACTATGTTCATTGACTGTGATTGCTAATAACTTCTCATCTGGAAAACTTTCCTTGATCTCTTCTTCTTGTGTACCTAGTGATTCACCTTCAAGTATTGATAAATGGTCTGCTACTTGGTTTTCTACCCCTTTCTTGTCTATGATTTCAAGATCAAACTCTTGAAGGAGTAGAATCCACCTTATCAGCGGCTTTGCATCTTTCTTTGAAATTAAATTCTTTGGCAGAATGATCAGTATAAACAATTACTTTATTGCCCACTAAGTATGATCTAAACTTTTCAAATGCAAATACCACTACTAATAGTTCCTTTTCTGTTACAGTATAATTAACTTGAGCTTCAATTAGTGTCTTGCTAGCATAATAAATGGAATGAAAAACTTTGTCATACCTTTGCCCTAAGACTACTCCTACTGCAAAGTCACTAGCATCACACATCAATTCAAATGGCCTGCTCCAATCTGGTGTTACTATCACTGGTGCTGTCACCAATGCCTTTTTAAGCTTTTGGAAAGCTTCCATACAAGATTCATCAGAGTTAAATGGTACATCATGTTGCAAAAGCATACACAATGGTTTTGAATTTTTTGAAAAGTCTTTGATAAATCTCCTATAGAAACTAGCATTGCCTAAGAAGTTCCTAATACCTTTGATTGTTGTTGGTGGTGGCAATTTTTCAATCACCTCAATTTTGGCTTTATCTACCTCTAGACCTTTCTTTGAGACTCGATGTCCTAACACAATGCCCTCTTGTACCATGAAATGACACTTTTCCCAGTTCAACACTAAATTGGTTTCCTCACATCTTTTAAGAATTTGTTCCAAGTTTGATAAACAAACTTGAAATGTTTCTCCAAAGACAGAGAAATCATCCATGAATACTTCCATTGATTGCTCAATGAATTCTGAGAATATTGACATCATGCATCTTTGGAATGTTGCAGGTGCGTTAAACAATCCAAATTGCATCCTCCTAAAGGCAAGGGTTCCATAAGGGCATGTAAAGGTGGTTTTATGTTGATCCTTAGGCTCAATGGCTATTTGATTATAGCCTGAGTAGCCATCTAGAAAATAATAAAACTCTTTTCCTACTAACCTATCTAACATTTGGTCTATGAATGGTAAAGGAAAATGATCCTTTTTGGTAGCCTTGTTGAGTTTTCTATAATCCATGCATATCCTCCACCCTATAATAGTCCTAGTTGGTATCAACTCATTCTTTTCATTGGCTATTACTGTCACACCCCATTTCTTAGGTACACATTGGACAAGGCTTACCCATGCACTGCCAGCATCTAGCCACTTAATGATTTCCTTCTTTACAACCTCTTTCATTATAGGGTTTAGTCTCCTTTGTCTTTCTATGCTATTCTTAGAATTTTCTTCTAAGATGATTCTGTGCATACATATGGAAGGACTAATTCCCTTGATATCTGACATTTGCCAACCTATTGCTTTGGTATGCTTCTTGAAGGTGTTATTTGAGATCATTTTCTTGTTCTGATGATAAATCAGAAGCAATGATTATAGGTAAAGTCTCATTTTTTCCTAAAAAAGGTATACTTAAGATGCTTAGGCAATTCTTTCGATTCTAGCTTAGGAGGTTGTTCTATGGAAGGTAAATTCTTCTTGAGGTTTGGATCCTCAAGGTTGAGAGGTTCATAAGTTCTAGCCAACACTTCCAATTTGCTGTTGTTGTGCGTTAGAATTGAGTGTTGTTGTGAATTGTGAGTTATAATTGAGTGTTAGGATTAATTGTTGCTGTGAAATGTGAGTTGAATTGAGAGTGGAATATGAGTTTGAATTTGTTGTTGTCGTTGTTAAAATAAATTTGTTGTTTTAGGTTGTAGGATTGAGTGTGAAATGTGAATTAAAATTGAGTGAATGTTGTTTTGGATGCTGCTTCTTCAGTCTAAGGAGAGTATGTCTCAACCTATGCAACAACCTGAGGAATCTGAGTCGTCTGAGTATGAGATTTTGGGGTCACAATCTAGGGAGTCTGATGACGGGCCCTTTTAGGACTGTTTGTATTATTTGTTTTACATTTGAGTATTTTGTTCTGACATTTCAGTATTTTGTGTTATTCGGACATTTGATTTTAAGTTGTGTTGATTATGATTCTGACATTTCAGTATTTTGTTCTGACGGAACATTTTAGAAATGTTTGATTTATCTTATTTTAGCTATTTGACATTTTATTATTTATTAATAGACCACAATAAGTAGGGTTAATAGCAGGTTTTAAAAAAAAAAAAATTGGACTTTAGCGAGGGAAAGCAGACACGTGGTAGTCATCTATGGGACGTGGAGTACCTACAATTAGAGACGGAATTTGAGTCCCTCGCTAATTAGGGAGGGAATTAGTGACAGAAGTGTCCCTAGGTAATTAGCGACGGACCTCCTTTTCTCTCACTAATGGGATAAGCGAGGAGCATTTTAGCGACCGATCCAGTCCCTCGCTAATTCCCTCGAAAATGGTCGTTAGCCACAGAAATGCGTCTGTTAGCGACAGAAATTTCCCTAGCTATTGCTCGTTTTTTTGTAGTGATGGAGGATGTGAGTTTGAGAGTAAGTAGTATTCTACCACTGTCGTCGCCAATGTTCGTACCTAGGTCGGCTAGCATGTCCGGCCTGGGGTAAATGATGTTGATGGCTCGCTTGGGTCGACGGTGGTCCGAGCCAAGGTTGGTTCTCCGTGATTGGGGTCGTCGCGATGGTGGTACCTGCAAGCACTCTGATGCTTAAGTCAGCAAACAGAAGTGAGAGGTGAGGAATGAATGAGAACCTAATGATTCCATGGGGGTGAGGGTCTATTCATAGACTTCCGGTCCGGTTCAGGACCGTTGGATGTGGTCGTGATCATCTGAACCGTCCATGCTGATCTCCTTTTAAGTGCTGCCTAAATGGGTCAGAGCCAAGGTTGGATTGGCCTAGGCTCGCTCTGGGATGGGCTATGTCAAGTCCGGAACAAAACCTATACTATAATTTTTTTCTCTCTTTCAAATCACCTTTTCTTTGCGGTAAGCAAAGTTACCAATTTTTATTTATGGATGCCAATTTAAAGTGAGTAATTGATTTTAAGGAGAAACATATGGCGGTGAAGTTATGCATGTCAACAATTATGGCTCATGGGGTCACATTGTTCCTTTTGTTTTAAGTAGAATGCGTGTATTCCCCATTAATTTTCGTGTGCAGGCAGGTGTTCCGAGTTAGTTTGTCTTGCTATTCAGAATTGGTCGGGCTTATCGATTTCAGATACTCTTGTTCGTGTCAACCATTTCCGAGCTAATGGCTTGCAGCTGGAATCCAAGAAGGGGTGTACACTACAAAAAAACACAAGATTAGCGACACAGAATTCCCTCGCTAAAACACCAAAATCCCTCGCTAACGTACTTTAGCGAGGGAATTAGCGACGACCGTCGCTAAAACGCTCTTCGCTAACTTTTAGCGAGGGATTCTGCCGTCGCTAGTTAGATTGAAGTTTTTGATCTGGATTGCTGTCAATTGGTTTACTGTGTTTCATAGATCAAATATTTATTTAATTAATTTGCAGGTGGTTGTTAACCATGTTAAGTCTATAACATGGATTTGGTTCATAAACATAGAATGTCACAATTCTTTTCCAAATAACACCTTGCTAGATCACACCAAGATATAGCTCCAATAACGTGACAGCACATAAACTTAGGCTTCAAAGCAAGCTTCAAACTCACGTTAGTTCCATGAGGAAGTAATGCTGATCTAAGACCTTGAAAATTATCCCTAAGTTTTCCATGAGGCATATTTTATTGCACTTTTTTACAATACACATTGTTGGCATGTCATATATTTTATTGTTTTCTTCTACTATTGTAACACAAAATTATATAGAACATTACATTTGCCAAAGTCTACTATCAAAACAAACCAAATAGTTGACCTTAAGGCGCAGTTTGTACTTTATTACAATACACATTGTTGGCATGTCATATATTTTATTGTTTTCTTCTACTATTGTAACACAAAATTATATAGAACATCACATTTGCCAAAGTAGTTTACTTTAAGGCCAACTATATGAATTAGTTAAAGGAATTTAGGCTAAAAGGTACTTTTAGTCCCTGCAAATGTCAAGAAAATCCAGTTTAGTCCCTGCAATTCCAAAATTTTTAAAATAGTCCCTGCAATTAGTAAGCGTTACTACTTTAGTCCTCACATTTTTTTACTCTTAAAAAGGAGGGACTAAACTGGATTTTCTTGACATTTGCGGGGACTAAAAGTACCTTTTAAATGGAATTGCGAGGACTAAAGTAGTAACAATGAGGACTAAAGTAGTAACGTTTACTAATTGCGTGGACTATTTTAAAAATTTTAGAATTGCGAGGACTAAACCTGGATTTTCTTGACGTTTAGGGATTTAAAAGACTCTTTTAAATTAGAAATTTATTATGATTGTATTAAATGATTGATAGAGAACCAGCTTTAATACTTCTATATAAAGAGAGGGATACATTGAACTACCAAAATACATCAAAAATGGAGTTGCACTGGGCTTGGATTTCTATCTCTATTGCCGCTTTATTGGCATCCTTTGTTTTTGTTTTGAGAAGGTTGAATGGTTGGTACTATGAAATGAAACTAAGAAACAAAGAGTACCCTTTGCCTCCTGGTGATATGGGATATCCTATTATTGGCAACTTTGTTGTCTTTCTCAAAGATTTCTTATCCGATAATCCAGATAGATTCATCAACAACCTTATTCTCAAGTAATCGTCTCTTTCATTTTCTTTTCTTACCAAGCATTATTAGTAGGCCATGACTTTTCCCACACCACTCTCTACTCACCACACACTCCCAAACTTAAAATATTCCAAAATTACCCTCACGTGAAACACGCGTAGAAATCCCCCTCGTGCTGTATTTTAGAATGGTTCGGTTGCAAGTCTCCGAACCAGTTCGATTGTCATGCACCGAACACAGAATAAAAGGGTAATTAAAGAAAACGATTAATGGTACAAAAGGGGGTTCGACTTAGGCAACTCGAACCTTGTTAGACACATTCAGAATCATGATTGTGTCAAATTCTTGGTAAAAAAAGGATATGAAATTCATTACCATTATCTTGGACATAAAATTCAAAATGAAATTATTTTTCTTTTGTCACATAGTGTCAATCATTAAGATCATTAAAGAGGCAAAATATTTTTCGACAATTCTTAATTGCACCCCTGATGTGAACCATCAAGAAAAAATGACTCTTATAGTTCGTTGTGGGAATGTGTCAAATAACAAAATCAAGATTGAGGAGTTCATGATGTTGATGTGATTATAATTTATTTTGCATCTTAAAATGGTTGAACAAATCGCTTCTTAAGACTTTTCGAGAAAAAAAAGAAGTTTTTGATATCTTGTTAAACTATTAGTATGTATAAGGCGTATTATGTTAAATACGATTTGCTTAAGGCGCATAAAATGATAGGAACGGGGCTGATTATATTTATAGTTATATATCATATACTATACTATACTTTGCTATTGATTTCAGAGACGGACGAATTGGTATGTACAAGAATCATTTATATGGGAATCCAAGTATTATCGTGTGTGAGCCTGAGATGTGTAGGCGAGTTCTCAATGATAACGTGAACTTTAAGCTTAGTTTACCAAAATCTGCAAAAGAGTTGTTGAATTGTAGACCTATGATGAATTCGACGAATGAGGAACACAAACATTTTCGACGCCTAATCAGTTCTCCCGTTACGGGTGACAAGGCACTAGCGTTGTACCTTGAAGATATTGAGGATATTATGATCAACACATTAGAAGAATTGTCAAGCATGAAACACCCATTTGCGCTCTTGGGAGAGACGAAAAAGATTACTTTTAAAGTTATTGCTCAAATTTTTATGGGCTCTTCTAATCAGCACATCACAACAAAGATAGGAATTTGCTTTACTGAGATGTGTAATGGCGTGATGTCAATAGTCCCCATTAATGCACCCGGTTTCAGTCTCCACAAAGGACTCAAGGTTCTACTTCTTTTTGTTATTATTATTATTATTATTATTATTATTATTATTATTATTATTGCTTATTTTTAAGAATATGTTTTGCTACGTACTAGGCACGCAAGAAGATAGGCAAAATAGTTCAACAAGTTGTGGATGAAAGGAGGGTGATGATGAAAAATGGTCAGAAAATAGGGGACAAAAAGGAACTTCTAAATATTCTTTTGGAAGCCACAGATGTGAATGGCAGGGAATATGAGGATGAGGTTATTATCGACACATTGATAACACTTTTATTTGCTGGCCATGAAACTACAGGAATTGGTTTGATGTGGTCAATTATATATCTTACACAACATCCACATATTTTGAAAAAAGCCAAGGTAATTTACTTTTAAGCACTAGTAGAATGGGTTACTATTAATTTATACAAAAGGGCATTAAGCAATTTTCATGAAGTATATTACTACATTTCTTTGACTAGCGTCACCATATTCTTAGTTCTATTAGTAATTATAAGAAAATTCATAGAATACATTTATTTAAAAAAAATATAAGTTGTATATATTAGATTTCTATCTTAAATAGAACCCATAAAACAAAATCGTAAAGTGATATGTATTTCTTATAAAACTTTTTCAAGCCTCTTATGTAGTTTACATGGGACTATATATAGTTTTCCTTTTCCAATACACCCCTCATATTCATTATAATTGGGTTTAATGCATAAATAATATATATAAGTGTGGGTTTTCATTAATGGACTTAGAATACACTCTTATGTCAGATTAAATATTAGGTCTAGCTCAATCCCCAAAACAGTTTTTATTTTGTTATATGTGTTTTTAATTAATTTTTCTTATTTCATAATACTTACTTTAAAGTTTTTAAATATTCAAAAAGAAAAGTAAGACTAAGTTTTATATTAAAATGTTAAATTATGGTTTTATTACCAAAAAAAAAAATGTTAAACTATACTTTTAATATACTTTCTGGGGTCGCTACGGAGAGTGCGGGAATAAGGGGATGGGTAAAGAGAGAAATATTTCCAAGGTGGAGATTATAGACAGAGACGAGGGAGTGTTTTAATGGGGCATGCAAATGAGTACTCTCAACCCCCGCCCCAATGCCATCCCTACCTAGAGGACAAAGGTCAAATAAACCATATATTGGATCCGAAAAAGTAGATAATAATTACACGAAAAAACCAATATCTTCTCCTTTACTGTGTTATTGGTGTGTATCGTATTCAGTGACTTTGTCGCAACTAATTTATGCCAGGAAATATGACTACTGATGTGCTTATTCAGCTTTGCCAGTTAATTGACCAACACGCTAGAACAATTTATTTATGGAGATAATTACTTTAAAGTGATTAATTCTTAGGGTTTAAAATTTTTATGCTTTTATATATTAAATTGTTGCTGTATAATTACAAAATTCTAAGTTGATAATCGATAGAGAATATACTACTAGTAGTTTCTTGTTTATATGGTGTATGTAGGAAGAGCAAGAAGAAATTTTGAGGACAAGACCAGCCTCCCAGAAAAGATTAAATCTTCACGAAATCAAGCAAATGGTTTATCTTTCTCAAGTGAGTATAGACGTATAGTTGAACATTAAATGACATATATTATGGTATTTCATGGATATTTTACACGTTGTAAAAAAATTACTTGATTTAGAATATTAAGACAACAATGAATAAATGAGAAGATGTGTTGGATCAGTGGCGGATCTTGTAAAGAGCCGGGAGGAGCCACGGCACCCGTCAAAAAATTAGAATTTTTTTTAATATACTACTAATATTAATTATTTTTGTTAAGTATACATAATATATAAATTATTCGTGAAATTTATCAAAGAAGCTAAGCTAGCGCAGCGGTAAGAGTGAATATTTTGTACTAATGGACCCTGTGTTCGATCCCTTGATTTCCTTTTTTTTTTAAAACCTGTTTTGAAATTAATAGTATTGTAGTATTGTGGAAGCAATGGGACAATTCATTCCTCTCTCTTTTTTTTTAAACAAACTTCTCTTTCCTTTTTAAATGGTTGATATTACTTTTTTTTTGTGTCCACTTATATAAAATTTAGGAATAAATGTTTCTTATTATTGTTATATGAAACAATATCAATCTTATTTTTGGCAAAAATCAAAATTGTCTTTTAAAAATTAGAATATTTTAATTTCTTAATTGATCTATCTATTTTGTAAAAAGAAAATGAGTCTTTATTATCAAATCAATTTTAAAAAAAATTAATTTTGTTTGTAAATGTATTATTTTTAATATATTGTTTGATTATTTTGGCTCCCCCTAATATTTCATTCAAGTTCCGCCACTGTGTTGAATGTTGTAATACCTTGCAAGTAATCAACGAAATGTTAAGACGTGTCAACATTGTTATCTCAAATTATCGAGAGGCAACTACCGACGTGAACATCAATGGTACATAGTTGTTCATATTTAATGCCAACATATAAACTATATTTAGTTATTTCTAGTTATTAAAGGATAATAAAAACTCTTATATATCATTTGCTCAATAATTTTAGGTTATCTCATACCAAAAGGATGGAAAGTGCTAGTATGGGCAAGAGCTATTCATATGGACTCTGAATATTATCCAAATCCTAAAGAGTTTGATCCATCCAGATGGGATGTAAGTTGCATCGACATGTAAATATTTTTTTTTTTTTGCTTCAATATATAAATGGTTTTGTTTTAAAAAATATGTGGTAATATTTTTGGATCATAAGCAATTTGCAAATATTTCTTCATTATTTTCAGAGTAAAAGTAATATAGTATTATTATGTTTGCAGAGTAAAAATGCAAAAGCAGGAACTTTCATACCTTTTGGAGCAGGAAGTAGGCTATGTCCTGGACTTGACTTAGCAAAACTTGAAATTTCCATATTTCTTCATTATTTTCTTCTCAACTACAGGTAAACGATTTTTGTAATCATTTTTTTCCTCCACAATTTTTTTACCGTTTTAATTTTCATCATTTTTTTATAAGAAAACATATATTAATGAGGAGTACTACTTTAACCAATAACCCACATGGCAGCCATGCAAGATGATGAGTATCCTCCATAGTAATTCCTTCCACACAGGATTAGTAACATGAGTACACTTCCACTTCAGCTTGGCAAGAAGAGAATTGTTAAAGACTTTTAAATTATTTACACCTAGGTAGACCTCCACCTCCTCCTTCTCTAGCCTACAAATACTATCCCAAGCCACCAAGGAAATTTTCCTCTCATCGTCCTTTGACCCCCATAAAAATCCATATGTATCTTAATAAGCTCATTTATGACAACTTTAGGTTCTTTGTAACACGAAAATAAGTAAAGAGGTAAACTTCAGAGAACTAAATTTATAAGTGTTACCCTTCCACCAATGGATAGATGATGGCCCCGCCATGAACATAGTCTAGCTCGCATGGAATCTATCACAAGTATCCAAGTAGTTCTTCTTCGACGATTAACTCAAACCAACACCTCCCAGAAACCTAAAAGGAATCCCCCTCGTTTCACAAGAAAGAAAGACAGAAGTTGCCTCCAGAAAACTCTCCTAAAGATTAATCTCAATCAACTTGCTCATGTGAAAATTAACTCGAAAATCGGAAACCAACTCAAAGCTCCTAAAAATAGTTTCAATACTCCACAAAATTTTCCATGATACATTATCCAACAAGATTCAGTTAACTACATATTGTAAATAAGGAGATGTGGTGTCCATCAGAAACCAGATATCCCTCAAATGTACCATATTGGACAAGAAGAACCAAGAAACTAAATCATAAACCTTCTTAAAGTCCACCTTCAACAACAAGCATTTATCTTTTCTACGCTTTGCGAGATCCACCACCACATTGACAACCAACACTCCATCTAAAATCTATCTGCCTGAGATAAAAGTTTACTTACAATGAGAGACAACTTTAGATATCACCTTCTTCAGTCTAGATGCCAAAGCCTTAAAAATAATTTTATAAAGGCACACTATCAAACAAATTAATTGACATGTACTCCTTCATACTTTGAGGGTTGCTATTCTTAGGAACCAAAGTAAAAAAGAAGGCTGTAATAGTTTTAGGTAACACCCTGTAATCTAAAATTCATTCAAAAAATCCAAAATATCAATCTTAACCATTTTCCAACATTCATTGATGGATCTAAAGTTGACCCCGTCCAGACCCGACCATTTGTTACCATCACAACTCCACACTTCTTTCTTAACCTCCTCTTCGGTAAACGGGGCCACTAAAAGGGCATTATCCTCTAGACTCAAAATTTGAACATCAATACCATCCAAGGCGGTCTTTAAAAGGATGGTTTTCTGAAACTATCGTCAAAGGACCTCCTCAGTTCCTTCTTTATTCCCCTAGCTACCTGATCCAAACATTGACTGTTTGCTTCTAATAACAAAATCTGATTGCTTTCTCCTCACGTAATTATTTTTTGTTTCTATTGATTTTAATTTTCATCATTAGTTTGTATTTTATATTTTATATTTTTAAGAATTTTTTCAAGTAAATGGATGTGGGTTCTAATATAGTGGTGGGAATATGCTCATTTATTTTTCATTTGGAAGAGATAGTTAGAAATTTTTTGTTTAAACTTGTATATTTTATAGGTTGGAGCGAATAAATCCAGAATGTCCTATTACAAGCATGCCGACACCTAAGCCCAAAGACAATTGTCTAGCTAAGGTGATAAAAATCTCACGTGCTTAGTTGAGTAAACTAAAGTCATTGAATTTAGTTGGTTATAAATAAACAGTTTAAATTTGTTGTTTGTCCCTGTAAATCTAAAGATATTTGATTTTAGTCCCTGCAATGTACTTTTTTTAAATAAATCCCTACCAATGCAACTTTTTTCATTATGATCCTTCTGTTAGTGCCTCTGTTAGACATCTGGTGATCATATGTCTAATAAAGTTGATAGGTGGATTTGCTATGTAATTATCTTTTGTTTCTATTTATTTTAAAACTTCAATTGTATAAAATTTTAGTTCCTCTACCATATTCTTCATCTTCCTCTTCGGATGCAGCAATTTATCATCTTTATCCTATTAAGAAACTTAAATTGGAAACTAGATATAAATTGTTGTCAATGATTGCACAAGGTAAGGCTCTTTGAGACAAGGTGTCGTGGAAGGGAAGCTCCACAAGGCGTTGTGAATGGGGTTTCCTGTTAGGTACGACGACACTGCTAGCATTTCCCTCCTTTACCAATGAAACATCAACTATCCTTCAAAATAAAAGCATCGGAGCAAAAAATATGAGATACAACTAAACTAACCAGTCAATAGTAAACCAAATTTGGAAGAAAGAAAAAAAAAGATAAATGAAAAACTGTGTTATATATGACCCAGATTCAACTTTTTTCTCATTTTTTTTTAAAATTTACACAGAATTCAATTACAATAAATCTTTGAAGTTGTTTATAAATGAAGTTTCAAAACTAAAGAATATTTTCTTCATTTGACATTTTTGATCGTTACGAAATACATTTTATAACAGTAACATGTACTATTTTTCCGCTTTATCTGAAATGCATAATATAAAATAATTATTCTAACAATGTGTACGTTCCACCATTAAAAAATTAACGGTAATCAAATCATAGCAACATGTAAGGTTTACCCGTTGAAACTAAAAAATTTAATTTAATTTTCTTGGACAATATTTAGTATTTTCTTGTAAGAAATAAAGACATTCATGAAAGCAAATAAAATTTACTAATTGGCCCTCAGAAAGCAAAGTTTTTATTTGGCAGTTTGGTAGTTTAACCAACTGTTTACTCAGATTTTTGGTAAACAACCGCTGGTTTATAATTAGTTATCAACCAGTAAATCTCAGGAGTATTTTGTGTTAATGTTGTTTTGAACAGTTTTGAATGTTCTTGATGTTCTTAACATAACTGGTAGTTTCAAAGAGATTGAAATTGTTAAATTGCCTTGAGTGTCAAGGAATTTGCAAAAAGGTGTAGAAAACATGAATAAATTGCAGAAAAGAATTCAATAATCAAAGTAAAATTGCATTGAATGTAAAGAGATTGGTACACAGATCCATACTTGTTGTTTCTGTTACTCAGTTTCTCTGTAACTTGGAAGTTTGAGTGTAAGAACATATGTATTTGTGATTGTGACCCATTTTTCTTCTAAGAAAATACTATATATATATATATATATATATATATATATATATATATATACTAGGAATAAAAACATAACTGCCTACAATGACTAATACATTCAAATTTAAAAGCTAATCTACTACTAGTCTTTGCTTTTCTTCTTGTCGAAATGTTGCTTTCAAGGCCAATTTTCATTAAGTCCTTGAAGTGGTCGAAGATCACTCTTGAATTATCCACTCCCTGTCGAAGATCGTTTATCTGCCCTTGGAGTAACAAGTCAAACCCCATTGACTGTATTTATTTAGTCTGTCAAAATTACAGGCTAACAAATTGCCCCCAAAAATGTCATTTTCGACTGAGTGGTAAACGAAGGTAGAAGATGACATTTTTTGAATTGCCCTTCGACAACTCTATGTCAGGCACCGTAACATCATTAACATCACTTCTCAGTATTGAAAAGACACTTCTCTTCTTTCCACAATGGCACTTGAGTGCGCCGTCGTGTTAATGGGCTATCTTACTTGGTAACTGCTACAATCCATCAAGGCTATCACTTCATAACTGCCACACTCCATCATTCCCATTACTTTGTAACTATTACACACGTTCCCCCAAAACGCCATGATTGCATTTCTTTCTTTTTTAAAAAAAAATGTGTACATCAGCTATAAAAGCAAACCTCTCTCTTCACTTTCCTCTTTTACCTTCTCTAGCATTCTTGCATTCTGATCGCTTTCTCTCAGAACCACTTCATCTTCTTCCTTGAGATAAACTCCATTTACCTCTGCAACTCATCCCATTGAAGCACCCTTACTCGTGATTACTGCTGCAATCACTGCGCTCGTCTTCAATGTCTTCTGGAAGTGCTTCTTCTGCTCCAAAATTTGTCCCTGAACCTGACTTTGCTGATACCCAAGCAGAGATTTGGAAATCACAGGTATTAATCCCTTCATCTCCACCTAATAAATATGCTTACTTAGGTCTTCTTTTTGAATCTCCTGTTGATCCTGGAAAGCTTCAAGCCATTTTTCCTGATTATCACCAATTCTGTCCTAGAGTCTTCTTTGAAGGTCCATATGTCATGGACGTCATGAATAATCCAAATAGAGTCTTTAGGTCTTCTCCCCTGTTGACAATGTGCCTTTTCTTGCTTGGCTCGACAAAGTTGAGTCGAAAAAAGCTGACTTTTTGAAGGAGTTTGGTATTTTCGACTTAATCCAATTGTCTAGGTTTGGGCTAAGGTGCCAAAGCCCAATGCTCATTGCTGCTCTCCACTTTTGGGAGATGACCACCAACACTCTTCACCTTAAATGTGGCATGCTTGCTCCCACTCTATCTGATGTGGCTGCCATCACTGGTTTAACACCCATAGGTGATGTTTTTAACCCTAGTAAGTATCAGTTTGACTTCGACGTTAAACGTGCTTCTTTGGCTGAGTTTATCGAAGACCATCGTGACACTGATAGAGTCGAAGTCTCTGATGAAGAACACATTGCCTTTCTCACCCTGTGGCTTTCTGCCATTGTTTTCTATTCCTCATTACTCCAAGTTGCTAAGATGTACATCAACTTAGCCATTCAAATCCATGAAGGTCGAAACATTTGCCTTAGTAAACTGATCTTAGGAAGTCTTTATGAAGCCTTGGGGCAAGGCTCTTTTAAACTTAAAGGACTTGTTCCCAATGACAAAAAATTCTTAGTGTCAGGACCTATTTGGTTATTCTAATTGTGGCTAATTGCCACTTTTGAGTCGAAGGAACCAGGTTAGCACTTTTAAGGCCTAGGGAAATTGGTCAGACCACAGAGCAATTGTTTTCGATTGAATTCGAGATGTTCTTGAATTGCACCAATTTCACCCCATCAATGGCACCTTTTGCTGAGAGAGTCTATGGACCTGATTGGTTTCTCAAACCATTCCCTGCCACTTCCCCTGAGGACGAAGAGGAACTTCACCAAATATGGCAAGCTTTTTTAACTCCTACTTTTTTGTCGGCAAAAATCTCTACAATCAAGTTGAAGGCTAACTTCAAAACAGAAGAATATCAACCAAACTTGGTTGCAAGACAATTTGGTTTGTGCCAAATTCGACCCAGTCCTTTGTACAAGAAGAAGAAAGACTTGAGGCATCCTGATAATGAACAAGAATTTTGGTGTCGTCTCGACGACGTTGTCAAAGATGCCCCCACCTTCACTCCTATAGAATTTGACCTGTGCTTTTCTTGTACTGAGCATTTCTCCAAGTGGTGGGAGGATTACTACAAATCCAAATTTGCTGATGTCGAAGAATCCACTTTGCTTCATGACTAATCTCTGTTTTTCCTTCTACGCAGAACAAAAAGAAGAAGACACAAGGTACGCACATCCGGGAAATTTGAGTCTTCCAAAATTATTTCGAAACCATTTATGATCCCAAAAATCTTGGTCGAACTATTTATGAGACCGCTAAAACTTTAAAGCAAAAGATTGATGAAAAACTTCCAAAAACGAATATTCCACCTTTATTTTGCACAAATATGCTTTTGCTTTAAAGAATAAAATTAAATTTCCACCTTTGCCAATTCGCTTTGGCATTTCAACTACAAACTCCTTCGTGGTTGTATTTTGGTTTAATAAATCAACTTTTTTCAAACCCCAAAATGGCCAAAAAAGTAGTTTCGACCAAGTATGATATACACACGTATGGGGGTCACCTCCATGTAGACATGCAACATGTTCAAGTTCTTGCACCTTTAGTAGCAGGTGATATATATAGAACTCTTAGAAAATTTATTTTTCTTTATGCATGATTTTACTCACACATCTGTCGAATGTTTGCAGCTATTCCCATTACGTCTACTTCAACTGAAGATACCACAACAAGCAAGACCAAGAAAGCGACAAAGAAGAAAAGTGAAGTCACATCACCAAAGAAGAAAAGTGACACCACTTCGTCGAAACAGAGTAAACCTCCCAAACAAATAGAGAAACAACAAGAGGTATGTATTTTCATTTTACTTCTTTACACTAGTCTGCCTTTTTAAACTCATCACCTAACTATTTTATCTTTTGTAGAGTCGAAAAAGGCCAAGCATCTCCATTGCTGGTGTTACTCCTAAGAAAACAAAGAAGGCTACTCCTACGCTTGACCTGAGTGATGATTCAGAGGTCAAAATTCTAAACCACTTTATTTTCAACACTTATACTTTTACTTTGATTTGCACTAAGATGTTTGTCGAATTATGCAGTCTGATGAACCACCAGATCCAAAGATTCCACCTGCTATTGCCAAAGCTTTGGCTGAGAAAAAGAAAACTAGTGTCGAAACAGAAAGAAGAACCAAGCACTCTCAAGACATCCCAAAACTATTTTCCCTCAAAATACTATCTCAAAGCCACAACAAGGCAGAGAGTTACCCAAGGAGAAAGCAAAGACAGTTCAGGGAAAGATTATAAAGGAGAGTGTAAAGGCCTCAAAGAAACCTGAGAGTGCTCACTCTCGCGTCGAAGACATCATACCTCAGGTAATTGACCAGCTTAGTCTTACTTTATGAGTCTTGTGTTTTTCTTTACAAGAAAACTCACTAAGTATTTTTTTCATCACAGGAAAAGGAAATTGTCACTACCCAAATCCAAGAAAAACAAACAACTCCCACCTCTACTCCTCCTGAAAAAACAACTGAAATCGAGAAGAATGCTGAAGAAGAAGAATTGGTTCGAAATGACTCCGTCGAGGTCCCTGAGGTCACACCAATGATCGAAGATCCTGCTCCCAACAATGTTGAAGAGGATAAAGAAACCTCTAACTTCAACCAAGAACATGAGGGTCATGGTATGGATCTTGATGAAGAAGAAATCCTCAACCAAGTTGAACTTCCTATGCTCACCTCCAATCTTGAAGGAGAAAGATGCAACAGAAGAAGAAGAAGAAGAGAACCAACAAGAAGGTGGTGTCGAAGTAAGTGAAGACGACACTGATGAAGGTAAAGGAGAAGGAAAAAAAAGACTTGTCTGAGCATGAAGATGAGTCCCCAAAGAATGATAGTCCTCTCAAAAGTTTACCTTCAACAAGCACCAGCTTGAGCCAACAAGAGCTATCTGAGTTTAAAAGTAAGAATCCTCTTGAGGCTCTTAAGTTGTTAATGAGTGGTAAATCTTCGACTGACAGCAAACAGAGCACTTTGACTGCCTCTAGAGGTGGGAATTCTGTGAGTTCACAAGAAGACTTGGTCAAAGAGCTTCGAAGAATGCTTTTCGAAACAGACTTGATCAACACAATCGAAGAAAACCAAGTGATCACCTTCAAGATTAAGGAACTACTCAACAAGCTCAACACTCCTACATCTAGCGATTCCTCATAGGCTTTATTGTCGAATTTGAGCCTATCTTGGAGACTGTTACTAGGGAGGTCCAAAAGAAGAAGGGTATTGCTGCAAAGAAAGAGCGCGTAGAAGAACTTCATAAATAAGCATGGACTGCTGTCGAAGCTTCAAATGCGAAAATCAAAGAAATGCAAGTTCAAAAAGAAACTTATGTGAGCCAAAACTCTGAAGAAATAGAAAAGTGTGATACTGCCATTGCTAAGCTCCAACAGAAAATTAAAGCTTTGCAGCAAAAGAAGGCTTCGCTTCAGGAAACTTCAACTTTTTTGGATAATGCCATTAACAAAGAGGCAACTTCGGCTCTTGAGCACTTTGAGAGGGCCTCTCACCACGAGATTCAAGTGAACAAGCTTGTCGAAGACGAAGCTTTCATCAACAAGAGACTGAAGCACTCCAAGAGTGTCTTGCTGAAAATGAAGATGAACCTTAGGTTTTAATTTCCTGCTTATTCGTTTTAACTTGTAATTTTGACAATTTGGTCTTCGACCATGTACTTTGGCACTAATGCATTGTTTGATTTAATTCAGTTGTTTACTCTTGCGCTATTTTTATTTCTTGCAACATTGGCTTATACCTTTTTAAGTACTTGCCATTTATACGCATAATTCGATTATTTGCGCCTATTTCTTCGATTTCATAAGCTCCATTTGAAAAGATCTGCGTAATTCGAAATGGTCCTTCCCAATTTGGAGACCATTTGCCTAAGACTCTATCTTTTTTATCCATAGGAAAAATAACTTTCCAAACTAAGTCTTCTAAGGCAAAAGATTTTGACTTAACCTTATTATTGTAGGCTTCAGCTACTCTTTCTTTTTGCCTTGTAAGGATTTCTAAGGACAATAATCTTTCCTCATCTATATCAACTAACTCATCAACCATCATATTCCAATAATGATTTGATGGGATTTCAAACAGTTATTGAATCTGAACGGTTTAGGTCCCCAATTAAGCACTGATGTGTCAAGCCACACAGAACAATGATCAGGAACTCCCTATTACCTATCCACTGTGCACTGACATTCCACCTAGATATCAATCCATCCAATAGAGCTTGGATGAGATGGTTTGAGTCTCTATGAGCTTAACCAAGGTCTTGGGTTCGAATTCAGTCTTGGAAATGAAGTAGCATTAAATCTCTAGAGGGATAACTTTGCCGCCCATTATGGTCCTACCCGACTCGAGTGATTAGTCTCTACTGCAGTTGTGCACAGAGGTACCCGAATCACATAAAAAAAAATTCACACCCAGGAATACATGAAGTGGTTGGCTGTTTCTTTGAATATACACCTCTCTTTAATTTTATATGTATACAATATCTCTTTAAAAAAAATAATGGGTTGGTCAAACTACCAAATTGCCAAGTAAAAACTTTGCTTTTTGAGGGCCAATTTGTAAATTTTATTTGTTTCAATGAATGGCTTTATTTCTTACAAGAAAATACTAGATATTGTCTAAAAAAAATTAAATTTTATTTTTTAGTTTCAACGGGTAAACCTTACATGTTGCTATGATTTGATTACCATTAATTTTTTAATTGTGGAACATACACATTGTTAGAATAATTATTTTATATTATGCATTTGAGATACAATGGGAAAATATTATAAAATATATTTCGTAACGATCAAAAATGTCAAATGAAGAAAATATTCTTTAGTTTTGAAACTTCATTTCTTAACAACTTGAAAGATTTATTGTAATTGAATTCTGTCTAAATTTAAAAAAAAAATGAGAAAAATGTTGGATCTTAACTCAGTTTTTAATTTACTTTTTTTTCTTTCTTGCAAATTAGGTTTACTATTGAATGGTTAGTTTAGTTTTGTCTCATATTATTTGCTCCAGTGCTTTTATTTTGAAGGAAAGTTGATGTTTCATTGGAAAGGAGGGAAATGCTAGTAGTATCAGAGAAAGAAGTGTCGTCGTTCCTAACCGGAAACCCCTTTTGAGCCTCAGGAAGGTAGTTCAGTTGACGAGCTAAGGGACATGAAGGAGTTGCATTGCAAGAATGAGGTCCAAGGTTCAAACCCTAGAAACTAACATTCCCCCAACCTCACTAACATTTGTTTACAAAAAAAAAGTAAACCCCATTCACAATTTCTTGTGGAGCTTCCCTTCCACGACACCTTGTCTCAAAGAGCCTTACCTTGTGCAATAATTGACAACAATTTATATCTAGTTTCCAATTTAAGTTTCTTAGTAGGATAAAAATGATAAATTGGTGCATTTGGAGATGAAGATGAAGAATATGATAGAGGAACTGAACTTTTATACAACTGAACTTTTAAAATAAATAGAAACAAAAGATAATTACATAGCAAATCCACGTATGAACTCTGTTAGACACATCACCAGATGTCTAACAGAGGCCCTAATAGAAGGATTATAATGAAAACAGTTGCACTGGCATGGATTTATTTAAAAAAAGAATATTCTAGGGACTAAATAAAATATCTTTAGATTTACAAGGACCAAAAACAAAATTAAACTGTTTATTTATAACCAACATAATTCAATGACTTTAATTTGCTCAACTAAGCACGTGAGATCTTTATCACCTTAGCTAGACAGTTGTCTTTGGGCTTAGGTGTCGGCACGCTTGTAATAGGACATTCTGGATTTATTTGCTCCAACCTAGAAAATATACAAGTTTAAACAAAAAATTTCTAACTATCCCTTCCAAATGAAAAATAAATGAGCATATTCCCACCACTATATTAGAACTCATTCAGTTACTTAAAAAAATTCTTAAAAATATAAAATATAAACTAAAGATGAAAATTAAAATCAATAGAAACAATAAATAATTACGCGAGGAGAAGGAGCAATCAAATTTTGTTATTAGAAGCAAACGGTTAATGTTTGGATCACGTAGGTACGAGTGTGCAAAGTAATTGGTAAACTCTAACCATACCATTAACTATAGGGCCTTTTTTTTTTACCCCCACCCACCCTGAAAAGACCAAAATACCCCTGCGTTTTTACAAAATCACAATTTCTTCACATTATTAGTCATACTTACGATTGACCACCAGTCACTCGCATATACGCCACAGAAACGTATATACAATTGACCTGAAATTCCACCACTCGCATATACCCGACCATCACCCTATATACGATCAACAATATTTTTTTCCCATCGTATATACCCCTTTCCAGGCGTATATACGATTACCCAGATTTCAGCCACTTGCATATACGCCCAGCAGACCATATATACGACGCATTAAAGAGTAAGCATCGTATATACCCCCATTTTTATGTAAATACGATGATCAATTTTTTTTTACTAATGGTTTTTTTCCTTTGCTTTGCTTGCAGTGTCCGGTAGGCATAGGGACAGTCGTCAGAGAGGGAGATTGGAGGTATCTCCTATCGGAGAGAGAGGGGAGTCATCTACTGCTCCGAGTACGAGGACTCGCAGGCATAATCAGCTGCATGCTTCAGCTAGGAGACAGAGACAGGCTGACCCAACTGAGTATCAGCCTGAGCCACCCCGGTATGATGAGCAGCATCACCCAGCTCATTTTCAGGATGATGGGGAGTTTTATCTTGGGGATTATCTGCAGCAGACTCAGCAGGAGGATTGGTATATAGAGGGAGGCCGGTTCCTCAATATCATTCTCAGCCTCCTCCTCAGTACCATCCACAGCCTCCTCTTTACCATCCCCGGCCTATTCATTACCATGCCCCGCCTCCCGAGTATCAGTAGGAGCAGCCTTAGGCTGATATGTATTACTCGAACCGATCCTATGTCCGAGTATCGAGGGAGCAGCCCCCCGGAATCGATGGCATCGGGAGGATCACCTCGACATCGCCCTCTCTCTTCACTGACCTGGCAGATCATGTATGCGATTCGATGACTACGACCTTGGTAAGTTGATTTTTTTTGCTTAAATAATTCATTTAACGCACATAGTCTGCACTTTTTGCTTACATCATTTATTTATTTTTAATTCAGGAGTATCTGTGTGTTGTCAAAGTATGGGTTCATGGCAACAAAGTCCATACCAGACTGCATCTACATTACGCGGCCCTACTTCAGCGTAGCACAGTGGTTAGGGACTCCAAAGTGGCCCCACTTCTACAGACTGGCCACGCCACAGTAGACACCATGAGTTACTGTCGGCCTTTATCGAGAGATGACACTCAGATACTTCGTCATTTCACTTGTCATTTGGTGAAATGACGATCACTCTGGATGACATTTCTTGTCTGCTGCACCTTCCCATCCAGGGGAACTATGCCACACCTCCCACCATCACTGTAAGCTCGGAGTATGCCACACAGCTTGCAGAGACATATCTGGTTGTGTCACGGGTTGAAGTTAATAACACCCGTGGGGGGTGACATTAGAGTTGCTGTGAGGGCTTATCTGCTTCGGCTTCTGACCTACAGTATCTTCACTACGAAGACTGGAGACTAAGTGTGTCTTTCATATCACCCACTTCATGGCATCTGTGGATGACATCCTGCGCACTACTCGGTTTTGCTCAGCGGTCGGATGAGACTGTACGTAGGTACTTAGAGTGGTACGTCCGTGCATCTATCCACAGACTATTACCGGCTCCACCATCACCAGTAGCTGACGACTGGACACCCTCCCCAGAGCTACGATACGACGATGCTAAGTGGGTGAGGGAGATTGTGACCGCTTGTAGGGAGGGGATTCGTGATGGCGAGATCACGCGTGGCAGTCGGGCGTATCGGACACTCCCACTACAACATTTTTGGCTTTAGGCAACATCATAAAACCGTGGCTACAAGTTAAAAAACCGTGGCCGGAAGTTTAGGCCACGGTTTTTTAGGCGCTGTCTAGGTGGCCGTCGCCTATTCCTTTAGGCCACGGTTTTGGGACATTAGGCCACGAAATATTAAAACCGTGGCCATAGTTATTAAAACAGGCCACGGTTTAGTAGTCTACCTTCCGGCCACGGTTTTCAATTGGCCACACATAAATAACCGTGGCCTATAGGTTTAAGCCACAGTTTTCAATTGACTACACATAAATAACCGTGGCCTATAAATTGAAGTCCAATTTTTTATATTATTTCTGTTTTCCTCTTTTGCCAAATTAAATTTAATCTCACACATAAAATATCAAATAAACAATCTTAAGTAGACATCTCCAAACAATATATTCATTGCTACTAAAAGTGTTATAATAAGTACATTGCAAAACTTTTTGCGATCAAACTAAAACCTTGTCCACAACATAAAAACAAAATTTACATTAGATTTAGCAAAAGTGTTTAAAAATCTAAACAAATAAAGAGCTATTATCCATTTCAAACTTCATCCACCTCCTCATGAACTTTATGTTTTCTTGTTCATCAAAATGGTTTTCCCGAATAGATTAGTCAACAAAATACCTGCAATGTCCAAAGCAAACATGATTCATCCACTCAAGGTTTAGTAAAAAGTTGGTACTTCTTTAACATACTCAGGAGCAATATAACAAACATGTTTTCATGTTTTCAGTTATCCTTTGAAGTAATATTACTTCTGAAACTTCCTTGTCTGTAAAAAGGTGCGGGTTGGAAAGTTCAATTCGAGAAAACACATGCATAATAGCATAAACGCTTTATCCGATACTTAAAGTGATAGAATAGAAGGCTAGCACATGTCTCTCACCTTTACAAAGCAAATAAAAATTGGCTACCATTGGTATTAGGACCAAAGATTTGCCATGCTCAAAACTCCGGGACCAACGTGTTTCATCGCAAGGATTTTTTCCCCACACATGTTAGCTAGATATCGCTTATCCATTGAAAGTTCAATCAAGAAGGTTAACTTATCAAGTTTAAATGGGAATAACAGATGAGAAAAAATATTTTGGAACACCAATTACTAATTAAAAATTTAAAACTCAATATTACCGATCAAGCACAAACAGAGACATACAATCAAAATTCTCATCTTCAAATTTAGTGCCGTAGATATCGACTCCACCAGCCTCCTGCAACAAATTAAAACATATTTGAAGTAAAGGAAATAGTATCACCCTTTTCACAATGCACACACATTGCGATGTGTGAAGCTGCATGTGAGACATTAGCATGGATACATACATACATACAATTATATATATATGCATCCAAGCATATTAACAAAAATAACGATGCTCACGCTTTCCTTGATGAAGTCCTCCCGAATCATGAAATCTTTGATTATACGATGGAAGTAGCTTCCTTTGTAACCGTATCCTTTCTCTCCTGCACGTAGACGATTAAATTTGATGCATAAATGGCATGTCACACAACCCATTTCACCAGGATAAAATCACATGACTACGACAAGAACATTGTTGTAGAAAAAATTGATAGCTTGCCTATGCACAATGCTCGGAAATTCTCGAGTTGTTTTGGGAACAACATCTCCAAATAGGCCAAAAACAATCCTTCCAACATGTGTTCTCCCCAATTTCTATATCAAAGAAAACTTTGTTTGTAACTTTGGCTTGCAGCTCTTGAACCTAAAAGTAATAGAACAATGTTATATAAACCCAATGCAGAGGAGTATTAATAAGGAATACCCTAAAAGCCTAAACACATCTAGAATTCAAAATTTACCCAATGCAGAGGAGTATTAATAAGTACAAAATGCACAAATTTTTAGAATTCATGTGATTATTCAAGCAATACCTTTATTAATTGCAAACATATCAAAGTCACCAATGTATGAAACACGTCAAAGCCTGCATTTCCAGAGAACTAATGAAGCAAAAATTGAGAAAGTGCAGAAAGTTACGGATACAGTGTTAGAATTGATAACTATGGAATAGTAAAATCAACACTAATCTAAAGTAAAACCCTATTTTAAGCAAAGCCCTAAATTCTGTAAACAACAACAACAACTTATAAATCCAGCAACAACAACAACTGATGAATCCTTATTCAGTTAAAGCCCAAATTCAAAGAAACAACAACCGATAAATCCCTATTTCAAAGAAAGCCCTAAATCAAAAAAACCCTAAATCAAGAAAATAAATATCAAAATACTTAGAAGGAGGCGATTATCTTTGTGGTGGTGATCCACTTCGAGGGTAGGAGGCGGAGGCGGAGCGACATCACGGCGGAGAAGCGGAGAAACGGGTTGGAGGCGAAATGGAGAGGAGAGCGTGAGGTGAAGGAGAAGGACATGCTATCGTGGTGGCCACTTGAGTAGAGAACGAAGATGGAGGAGGGTAGAAGAGGGCGAAGGTCAAGGGAGGAGAGTGGAGGGTGAGGGTGAAGAGACAAAGTGAGAGAGAGAGGGTGAAGAGATTTCTCACTTCTCTGTGATAGAGAAAATGAGAGGTTTAAGGAGTTGTAACTCAGATTTAGTTACCAACATGTGTCCACGGTTTTTTTTTTTTTTTTTTTTTTTTTAAATAGTCCACGGTTTTCTTGTTTTTTTTTTTTTTTTGATAAAAGTCCACGGTTTTCTTAGTAAATGCTTGTTTTGGTCAAATTTAGTTTTAGTCCACGGTTTTATAACCGTGGTCTCTAAATAAAATTGTTTAGTCCACGGTTTTACGTGTTTTAAACCGTAGCCTAACAACAAGTTAATGAAACCGTGGCCTAATATCTATCTCATTGTCCACATTTGTAAACCCGTGGCTTATTCCTTGTTCAGGCCACGGTTTTTTAGCTGTGGCAAAGATTGGCGTGGCCTAAAGTCAAAAATGTTGTAGTGTCCATAGGCTGGTGGGGATGGCAGCACCGGATTACATTGCACAGGAACTTAGACGACGAGGACGAGGGCGACGAGGAGGGCGTTAGGGATTTTTTTCTCACCTTTTTGATGTATTTGTACTCATGTTACTTTGATGTTGGGACTTTATTATTACTTTTTTTCGGATGTTTTATCGGACACATAAATTTTTGATTTCATTGATTCGATAAAACAAAGTTACACAAGTGATAAAACATAAACAACTAGAATAAAAATAGACAGATAAAAAAAATTCAACAGAAACTACTGAGTTGGTGGAGTTTATCGACGAAGGATCTCAGCAACGGTCCTTCTGGTTTCGACGTACAGATGAATGTAACTCTTCCATTTAAACATAATATGATTGGACATCATCTGTCGGAGGTCATCCTCGGTGTTGACATCCACGGCAGACCAGTAAAGACCTCCATCAGTCCATTCCGGTTTTCGATAAACGATACGAACTATCTCATGCTCGTCGTTCTCTGGTTGAACCATCCGCAGTAGTTTCTGCTTAAGAGCAGCAAATGATATGCAGTGTTTCAACCTACACGATAAAGCATCTCTCCCATCGAAGCATATACCATCATCTTGCAAAATGATGCCCTGATGATCAGCAATCCCCATATTAGAATGAACGAGAGTGAGGGAAGAAGGCTCGTAGTATGACATTAGCGAAGCTTGCATCATCTGTTGGACCTCTCTCTCTCAGATCTATTACACTTTCTTTTGTCTTTCCTCTCCCAAATCTATTTCTCTCTTCTCCCTTTGTTGGCCGCTCTCTCTCTAAGATCAGTTTATGTACCATGCATACCCCTACACGTAGGGGAATAAAGAAGGAAGTGAGGAGGTCCTTTGAGGATAGTCTCAAAGAATCATCCTTTTGAAGACCGTCTTGGATGGTATTGATGTTCAGATTTTGAGTTTGGAGGATAATGCCCTTTTAGTGGCCCCGTTTACCGAAGAGGGAGGTTAAGAAAGAAGTGTGGAGCTGTGATGGTAACAAATGGTCGGGTCTGGACGGGGTCAACTTTAGATTCATCAAAGAAATGTTGGGAGATGGTTAAGGTTGATATTTCGGATTTTTTGAATCAATTTCAGATTACAGGGGTGCTACCTATAACTATTAATGCCTTTTTTTTACTTTGATTCCTAAGAATAGCAACCCTCAAAGTCTGTAGGAGTACAGGTCAATTAATTTGTTTGATAGCGTGGCTTTGTAAAGTTATTTCTAAGGTTTTGGCATCTAGATTGAAGAAGGTGATATCTAAAGTTATCTCTCCTTGTCAGTAAACTTTTATCTCAGGCAGAAAGATTTTAGATGGAGTGTTGGTTGTCAATGAGGTGGTTGATCTCGCAAAGCGTAGAAAAGATAAATGCTTGTTGTTCAAGGTGGACTTTGAGAAGGTTTGGGATTTAGTTTCTTGGTTTTTCTTGTCCAGCATGGTAAATAAAGAAATACAGGTTGGTACATTTGAGAGATATCTGGTTTTCAATGGACACCACATCTCCTTATTTACAATTTGTACCCAATCTTGTTGGATAATGGATCATGGAAAACTTTGGGGAGTAGTAAAACTATTTTTAGGAGCTTTGAGTTGGTTTCCGGTTTTTGAGTTAACTTTAGGAGAGTTTTATGGAGGCAACTTCCGTTCTTCTTTCTTGTGGAATGTTGGGGATTCCTTTCAAGTTTCTGGGAGGTGTTGGTTGGAGTTAATCCTCGGAGAATAACTACTTGGACACCTGTGATATATAGATTCCATGCGAGCTAGACTATATTCATGGCGGGGCCATCATCTATCCATTGGTAGAAGGGTAACACTTATAAATTTAGTTCTCTGAAGTTTACCTATTTACTTATTTTCGTGTTACAAATATCCTAAAGTTGTCTTAAATAAGAGGAAAATTTCCGTGGTGGCTTGGGATAGTATTTGTAGGCCAAAGAAGGAAGAGGTCTAGGTGTGAAGAATTTAGAAGTCTTTAACAATTCTCTTCTTGCTAACCTGAAGTGGAAGTATACTCATGTTACTAATCTTGTGTGGAAGGAATTACTATCCTTTAGATATGGTAACTTGAATTTGAAACAAACTAGTAGTATTGGCCGATTGTGGGGTTCGAACGATTCAATTTGATGGAGGGATTTGATCCTATTGGGAGAGGATATAAATATTGGTCAGAATTTCTTTCACAGGGCTATGAGTTGTGTCCTAGGCAATTGTCAATTATTCTTTTTTTTTTGGCACCACAAATGGATAGGAAATGCTCTGTTGAAGGATGTTTTCCAGGACCTTTTCTCAGTTTTAGAGCAGCAGTCAGTGGGTTCTGTGGGAGTTTGGGAGTTGGGGAGATGGATGTGGGAGCTAAAATGGGCAAGACAACTTTAGTCTTATTTGATGACACTCAAGATAATTAAAAGTGGAACATTCACAAATCTAATTAATTACTGTAGTTCTTGTTATTATTTTGTTATGAGTTTGTTGAGTCCTACTCAGTTGTCTAGAGAAATCCTAGAGGTTCTTTGTATAGGGTTAGATTACTCCTATTACTCCTTGATCGTCCCTTGACCAATGAAGAGTTGAAGTGTGGATTGATTCGTCAATGGGCCGGTCGTTGAATGAGTGAAAGGACCGGTCCTGGCTTCACGCGTAGAGCACCTCGGGTGGTACCTGCAAAGACACTCCGACGATCTAGTGAGAGGTCGCTCGGGCAGATAGCACAAGGTTAGAGAGCGTACCTGATGCCATGTGCGAATGGCGTATATATACAGTGATGTCCGACCGTTATGCGAGAATTTCGGCGGCGAAATGCGCTCCAGCGGCGTGTTGGGCGATCGTGATGGGTCGGGCGCGAGTCCAATTGCTGTTGGCGATCCTCATAATTGCTAATACACCCGAGAACGAGTTGCCCCCGAGCCTAGGTCGCTGAGAGCGGGCCGAGGCTTGAATCGATGCCCCGAGTGGAGTTACTTTGATGAAACGGGCGCGGCCGTTTGCTTTTTCTACGGGGCGGTGTCGACCGCTCGTCACCCATCGACCGTGCTGTCGCGACGGTTGATCTTTCCTGACATTTAAGGCGTGACGTTTGGTGTTTCCGAGGCTGTCTGGAGACAACCATTGGTGAGAAGACGAAGCGTTGTGACTCTTCGTATCCGGTCCCCTTCGCGCGGATCTCGCGCTATAAATAGCCCTCTCCTGCTGAGTTCATTTCTCACACTTCCAAGATTTGCTCGCCAGCACCAGACTCTCGTGCTGCCGCCGACTTGCATTCGAAGCTGTTTCCGTCTATTTGCGACCGATCTTCAACATCTGCTTAAGGTATGAATCGACCGCTCTCTTCACTCTTTTAGACTTGAGTTTTTTCTTTAAAGTACTTCGTGCTTTTCCACGCCTCGTGATAGGGGGTGTCAGGTCGAGGGATGGCCAGCTCGCCCCCTCTCATGAGTGCTTTGCTCGGTCGACCTGACTCGATCCCTTTATCACAGGTGTTTGTGTATGCCACGGACAAAGTTAATCGCCGTATTCGGAAAACCGCCCCAGTCTTTCGCCACATACATGTCGAGACCGGGCGAACCCAAGTCGTCTTCGGGCGACAAAAGTTCCAGCTCTTCAAGCAGTTCCTCGAGCAGCACGGGCTCGAGTTCTCGTTCTTCCGGTCGGGGATCGGTCAACTCCAAAAGCGCTGGTTCCCGGTCCGCCCATTCTGCCGAGCGGCCGAGTAACTCTTCACCGCCCGAGGACGTTGTATCCCGAGTGGAGGGAGAAGAAGAAGACGTCGTCGTGATTATCATTGATGATGACGAGGCGCAAAGTGTCGTCCCTGTCGTGGACGAGGAGATGGTGGAGGCCGAAGGCGGGCGAGATGAAGCGGCCCAAGAGGAAGAAGTGATTCAGGCCCGAGGTCGATATTTACGTGCGAATGCCAACGTTGGAGGGTCGAGCGAAGGGTCGGCCGAGTTCAAGCCGAGGCCAAGTCCAAGCGATGTAGCTCGAGATGTGTCGACATGTCTTGGGTGTCGGAGACTCTTCGCTCCAACCGAGCATTATCACGATCGGCCACGATGCTTTGCCCGATCTACGGAGCGCCTTTGAAGATTCACCGGCCGGAGGGTAAGAGGCATGAAGGAGGCGAAGATATCGCGACTTACTCTTCCAACTTCAAGTTCACGATGTATCGGCTCGTGTTCGAGAAGATGAAGATTACCCTCCCTTTACTCGAATTCCAACGCGGCGTTCTGCGCGCCATATTGGGGTCGCCCCTTTCTCGACTCCATCCGAACGCATGGGCGTTTTTAAAGACTTTCAAGTCTTTGCTGACTAAGCTGGGGTCGGCGGTGTCGATGATGCTTTTCTTTGCTATCTTGGTGGTGGCTCGAGAGAAGGCCAACAAGGAGAAAAGGGAACAAGTCTCCTTCAAGATGCGAAGACCCATCACCGATTTTTCAAAGCGTTCGAGTCGTTGGGAGCGGCTGGAAAAGCCGATGCTTTTGGATCGTTCCAATCGAAGAGGCGGCAAGGCCGTTTGTGAGTCGGCCGGACGGGATCTTTGGGTCCCCTTACTTCCGATTATGTGGAATGAGGCTCATTTCTGCGGCGGCGGAGATTACATCTATCTGATGAAAGATCCGGGAGAGGCCGACACGGAGACTTTGGAGATGATAAAGTCATTGGCGGGCATGATGCGTCCCAGATCCTAAGGCGACATACCTTGTCGGCCCTTTGTCTTATCTGAAGGCTATGAACTGGAGGCCGAGATTGGTTCGCTTTTGAACTTTTTCGTCCTATATTCTTACGTTGTTGACTTTCTCTTTTTCTTTTAACTCATGACTCGTTATTTTGCGAGAAAGGATGGCGGCAAAAGGCCGGAGCTGCTCGCTTAGTCCCCGAAGCCGAAGAAGGAGGGCTAAAAGATCTGACGGTCCTCGGCGGGGATAACCCCGAATCTTCCTCAAAAGTCCACCAAACTCCCAAGAGCCGGGGAAAAAGCGGTCGGCGGGCCTCGGTCGCCTCCTCCCGGTAGCCGATCGCTCACCCAAGCCCAGGCCAAGCGTGGCCCCATCGGTCTCGGCCCACGAAGCGGAGAGATTCCCATCATTCATTTCGAAAGCTTGGATGCGGCCGATCTGGAGCGATCTGAAGAAACCCATGGTGCTCTGCGCTTCTCTGTATGGGGTCGAAAAGTCATGGCCGAGCCGGTGGCCGAATCGATGGTAATTTTACTTTCTTAGTCTTGTAATCTTCATCTTACCTTTGTTTGACCGACTAACCAACCTTCGACTGAATTTCGCGAGGGGAAGGGCAAGGCTTTGACCGAGGCGCAGCAGAAATATGACAAGCTCCTCCGGTCGAAGAAGGAGGCCTCAAGCGGGGAGGAAGACCGTGCCAAGGCGGCAAAGAGGAACAAGGAGCTTCTTTGCTCGGTCGCTACTTTGAAGGCGATCTTGATGCTACGGCCAAGAGAGAGAATTTGCTGAGGCGGCCCGAAAAGCCGAGCCGAGGGGACGATCCGAAGGTGGCGGGCGGTCGGGGAGGCTGCAATTGAGCGATTTTCAATGCTCTCGGCGAGTGCGGGCATTGAATACCGTCTGCGAGATCAATTTTGATGACAAGATGATCAAGCCCACGCGACTATGTCGATAACAACAAGATCATGTTGCTGCGAGTCGGCGAGCAAGGCAACGTCATTCGCCGACCACCATTCTCTTTTAAAGCCCGCTGCGGCGCGGTGTAATTTTGTAACTTTAACTTGCCTTGGGCGAGACAATTTTTGCGTTTAAATGCGGTTCTTTAGTCGTGGCGCTCGGCTTGGCCGGGCGTCCCATATTTGTAATGACAATCTTTACTTGCTTTCGATTATGCGTTCGAATTTATATTGCTATGTCTGCGTACTTCTTGCATTTATTCGCCTTATTCATTTTGAACTTGTGGGCGCTCGGCGCGGTTTAAATCTTCGCCGATGGCGCTCGTCTTTGATCGCCTTTCTTTGCGCGCCTTGTATGTTTATTTTTCTCTAAGTCTTTGAGCTTTAAGGCCGTTCGGTCGTCATTCGCGCTTTATTTGGAAGCATCCATTCTTTGATAAGTTAATATTCCAGCGGGGCCTAGGATCGCCGGCGACCTTCAATCGAGCCCTTTCGATGGCATTTAAGTAGATCGTTTTCGACGACCTACGCGATGGGTTATTACTTAACCCTTGGGCCATTTTCGATGGCACTCGATGTAGATCGTTTAAACGACCTAAGCGTTGTTGGGCCATTTTCGATGGCGCTCGGTTGGGACCGTTTTCGGCGGTCGCTCGATTCGAATCGTTTCGACGATCTAAGGTTTCTGGGTTTTAACCGCCAGGCCATTCGATGGCGCTCGGTTGGGACCGTTTCGACGGTCGCTCGATTTAGATCGTTTCGACGATCTAAGCAACTTTGATAAGTCTTGATCGCTCCTTTGCCACGGGCAATCTTGAAGCGACCGGTCATACATTCTTGCGAGAAAGTAAAGAACACATCGTATTTCTAAAGGTCGGGCCTCTGTAAAAAACCCGATGGGAAAAGAGCGCTGCACGCTTTTCATTAATAGGTCGGTCGTCATTACATTCAAATCACTTGTTACATTCAAGCGTAATATTTCCTAAGTTTTTACGCATTCCATGTTCGGGGATAGTCGCCCCATTCATGGTTTCCGGCTCGTATGCCCCGCTGCGGTCTTCTTGATGACTCGTCACGGACCTTCCCAATTTGGTGCGAACTTCCGCCGCGTGCATTCTTGTTTCCCACGTCGGCCGTCTTAGACGGTGGCGGCCGAAATTCTCTCTTTTGAACTCGGCGTTGTACACAGCTGCGACCTTACTGTTTGATCAATTGCTCTCTTAGCGAAGCTTGGGTGCGCAGATTCTTCAATTAGGTCCACTCTTCTCGGATAACCCGATCGTTGTCGATCACCGAAGGGGTTTGAAGTCCTCCATTCATTCGCCCATTTCTATGGGTATCACGGCATCGATTCGTACACCAATCTAAAGCGACTCCCGGTCGATGAATGAGGGTCGTCTGTAGGCCTGAAACGGATGCGCGACTCTTGACCCGATTCCGCTTTCGCCGTCCGATCTTACGCTTTAACCCACGTAAAATAACTCGTTGGCGCTTGGCTTGGCCGTTAGTGCGAGGTGCTCGGCCGAGGTGAAAGCGTTTGTTTGACCCTAAGTCGGCCAACATTTCTCTGAATCTCTTGTCTGTGAGGCTGGGTGCCGTTATGCATTATCAATTGCGGGGATCCCAAAGCGGGCTAGCACACACCGTCCAAGAACTTGCGACTTTGGCCGATGTGATTGTTGCAAGCGGCTCGGCCTCGATCCACTTAGTAAAGTAATCTCTTGCCACGATCAAGAACTTGAACGGCACGGAGCGGTGGAAACGGGCCTAGAAGATCCATGCCCCACGGGCGAGCGGCCAGTGAGACAAGACTTTGTAATTCTGAGGAAGGTGCAATGTGAACATCAGCATGTACTTGGCATTTCTTGCACTTCTGAACGAGTTTCTTGGCATCCTCGTCCATGGTCGGCCAATAGTAGCCGGCCCTGAGAGCCTTCTTGGCTATGGATCGAGCGCCCTGGTGACTCCCACAAACACCTTCATGAATGTCCTCGGCACATGGCGGCCGGCCAGGCGTAAGACACGCTTAACAATGGAGAGGAGAATCCTCTTCTATACAATCTTCCTTCTATAACCGAGTACTTGGTCGCTCTGAGTCTGACCAACTTAGCTTGCTTTGGATCGTTCGGCTCCTCCCCTTCAACAATGTACCTCAGGATAGGGGCGATCCAATCTGAATCTGTGGTGACACACAGAACGGACAACGGCTGACTTGGCTTGGTTGAGACGCTCGGTCGATTTAATGTTTCTTGAATCACACTTCTATGATTCCCTGGGGTTTTGGTACTTGCCAGCTTTGATAGAATATCTGCTCGAACATTTTCGGTTCGAGGCACATGTACCACTTCAGCTCGGTCGAACTGCTTGAGCAGTTCTCTCACCTTTGCTAGATAACTTTTCAGCACGTCGTCTTTAGCATCATACAATTCCTTGATCTGTGAGACTACGAGCGGGGAATCGATCTGAGTTCAACCCGGTCAACATTGAAGTCTCTGGCGGCTGCGGTAGTCGCTATACACGCCTCGTATTCGGCTGATTATTCGGCGTATGGAAGCGAAGGTCAAAGACACCTCCACGGCGGGCCTTGAAATTTTCTAGAATTAGGCTCCCACTTCCTTTACTATTAGGCGACCCATCGTGCGCAGAGATCCGGTCGTTCGACGATCTTACGGGTAGGAGTCATTTACGCTATAAAGTCGGCGGCACACGAGCTTTTGCGGCGATCTGGATTCGAATTTGATGCCAAACTCACTTTGAGTTCTCTACCGCCCACTTTATCATCGTCCCGCCCGGTCTGGCGATGAAGGACTTGCACGATAGGTGGTCGGTCCTTACCACGACACGGTGGCCCACAAAGTAGGGTCTCGATCTTCTAGCGGCTATTAGGAGTGCAAGGGCAAACTTCTCTATCTTACGGTATCTCGGCTTTCGGGCCGCGGAGTACTTTACTTATGAAATAGGCGGATTACTGCTTTAGCTCGTTCTCTCTAACTAGCACGATCGCGAGAACTTCTTCTGTATGGCCAAAATCGGATATAACGTTTCGCGTGCGGCTTGGTCATGATTGGCGGGCTAACCAAGGCTTGCTTTAATTCATCCATGCTCGTTGGCATTGCTCGGTCCACTCAAAGTCCACCTCTTTCTTGGCAGTCTAAGCGATGGAGCGACTTGCGAGCCGCTTTGGGGATGAACACGGATAGGCGGCCACCATGCCATTTAGGCTGTTGTATTTCTTTTTTTCGATGTGGGCGGCCTCATATCGGCGACCGCCTACACTTTTCGGGGTTTGCTTCATCCTCTTTCGGTCGGTGGAAACCCAAGAATCTGCGACCCTACTTTGAAGGTACACTTCTCGAGGATTTAGTCTAAGTGAGTTCCTCCTAGCTTCTTCAAATATTTCCCGAGTCGTTCCGCGTGATCCGGGTCGATTCACGCTTTTAATGATCATGTCGTCCCGGATACACCTCTGCAGATCGACCGATCGTCTTTTAAAAATCTTGTTCATCATCCATTGGTAGGTCGCTCAGTTTCTTGACCGAAGGGGCATCACCTTATCTTGAAAATTTCCCGATCGGTCATGAAAATGTCTTGTGCCGATCGGGCGGATACATCGTGATCGATTGTATCGAGTAAGCATCCGAAAAGACGATGGTTTGTAGCGAAGCCCCATCGACCGACTTGTCAATGTTAGGCACGGGAAGGCATCCTTCGGGCACGCCTTATTTAGATCGGTATAGTCCACACACATCCTCCATTTTCCATTCTTCTTCTTAACGGCCACGACGTTGGGCGGCCCGTGTCGTGTATTTGATCTCTTCTATAAAATTGGCCTTTATGAGGTCCTCAGCGGCCTTTGCGGCGGCTTGAGATTTTCCTCGTTACGAGTCACGTCTCCTTTGGGCGGCCAAAAGCGCCCCTTCATCGATGAAAGTTGATGGCGGAGCTACCGATAGGAATGCACGGCATGTCGATGCACGCCATGCGAGCAGTCGGCATAATCTCTCAAACATTGTACAAGGTCTTGCTTCACTTGCTCGGTAGGTCGCTCACTGAGGCTTTCTTTATTTTGGATGGTGCGTCACCCAATTGGACATCTACTAACTCTCCATGGGGCTCTGTCTTCTCGGCTGTTTTTTTGGTTCTCGAGCGGATCATCGTCATTGTCTTACGGGTCATTATGCGGATCATATCGGCGTCCCAAATCGACATTGACTTGATGGCCTTCACTAGTGCTCACGAGCGTTCGGGCCACGATCTACCTCGTCACATATTTCTTGAGTACAGGCGTGGCTTCTTCTTGCTTTGATTCAAGGTCGGCGCCAGGTAACCACTTGTGCGTCTTTCTTTGTAGAACTTCATTTTGGATGTCTGTCGATGTAACGGCCTCTAGCTTACCCAAAGTCGGCCTCTGATAATACATTGATAGCGAGGATTTGAGGGGAGTACAAGGAACGTCGTCTGGCCGAGTCTGTCTGCAGTACTATCCCGGTGTCGTCACCAAGCGTGACCCGGCTCTCGATCGTTCCCAGCGGGTAGGTCGTCGCCCCATTGAAACCGGTTAAAGGAGTAGGCTCGGCACGGGGAATTATCTCGCCCGATCAACCTTTATTTTGTCGATCAAGTCTTCAAACATGATGTCGGTAGAGCTACCTTGATCGACCGAGATTCTCTGCATACGTGTTCGCCATAACGGCTCACGATTACCAATGGAACATAGCTATTAGGCTTGCCGTCGTATGATCATTGTCACCGAAGCGAGATGGGAGTGCGCTCGAGACCGGTGGTGGTCTTTGAAGTGGATCGCGACCATTAACAACTCGTCCCCACTTTCTCTTGGTGGCTTTATTAGACTCCTGCGATCCGGGGTTTCCACCATGAATAACCATCGCAACATTACGGCCTTTGGTCTGCCGAGTGTCACGATCTTGGTCGATCCTTGTTTTAGGTATTCTCTATGGCGATAGGCCCTTTCCCTATGCGGATCGACTTCTTTCTGCTTTCTCTTGAGGTCGGTCGCCTTCCTCGACCTCGCATACTTTCCCAACTTGCCTTTACGAATAAGCTCTTCAATATCATCTTTGAGGCCATCTGATCGTTAGTATCGTGCCCCCTCTTGTGGTAGCGCGGTATCTTTTGGTCGGTCGTGCCCCTTCTTGAGCACGAGTGGTTCAGGCCGCTTAACTCCCACAAACTCATTATTCGACATTCGGCGTAGATCTGCGCAATAGAGGTGTTGAGTCGAGTGCGATGGTCAAACTTCTTATCTCGAAAGTCGGGCCGATTGTCGCGGCGACCTTCATTACCTTTGGCGGCTTCTTGTTTTTTTTCTTTTAGCCGCATACCGCAGGCGGCCTTTCTCATTGCGAGTTTCTTCATCATCGCATGTGGGCGTTAGCCTCGTTAAGAAGTGGTGAGATCTTGGTAATGATTCAATGTAAATTCTTGACGAGCCGGTGGTCGGCGAATACCACGCTTGAGATATTTCAACTTGTCCTTATCGACAAGTCACGAAAGCGAACTTCGACCTCGATGTTAAACGCGGTCGATGTCTTGCCTCAGCGTCTCATTATCTCCTTGAACAACGAGTCCAAGTATTCTTCATACCGATATTAGCGATTTGCGGTGTAGTGAGACAAGAATATTCTAATCAGTGCGTCCCGGCGAGGAGATGGAATTGGGTCGCGAGAGACTCCCACCATTCCAATGCTCGGCCGTCCGGTGGCGGGGAAAAGCACGCACTTCATGGTCGGTCCCGTTCCTATAGCGGCGATAATTATTGAAGTATCGGAGATGCTTGTGCGGATCTCCTCGGCCGTCAAACTTGTTGAGATTGGGCGGCTTGCGGAGATCTCTCGTAATCTTATAACGCTGATCTCCACGGAGAGCGGGCCATGTTCGTCCCGAATGCCGTTCGACCCGAAGGGTTGCATTGCGAGCATGCCTGCGTTGCCGGCATTCCATAGAATCCTCGGATGGGCGGTTGGTGGAAGGCGAGAGGCCTTACGGGTCGCTTCGCTTTGACCTCTCCTGGCGATCGCGAAGCGTCCTAATTCTTCCATTTACGTAATCTTCCATTTCTCCACGGGAATCCCAGATCTACTTCTCGGCCAAGCGTGACCGGACGACTCGTTGGAGGGCCGGGTCCACGGCCGTTGTGCCTGAAAGGTTCTTGTCGTGGAAGTCCTTGAGATTAAGTGGGCCGTGTGGCCCACGCCCTCGAGTCTGCTGGCGGTCTGCCGGAGGATTGAGTCGAAAAGTGGCCCGCGTGCGGGTGCAGGGCCTCCCAGCGTGTGGTCGCCAATTGATCGTACCTTGACCAATGAAGAGTTGAAGTGTGGATTGATTCGTCAATGGGCGGTCGTTGAATGAGTGAAAGGGCCAGGTCCACGGCTTCACAGCGTAGAGCACCTCGGGTGGTACACGCAAAGACACTCAGACGATCTAGTGAGAAGTCGCTCGCTCGCGATAGCACAAGAGTTAGAGGCGTGCACGATGCCATATGCGAATGGCGTATATATCTGATGATGTCCGACCGTTATCGAGAATTTCGGCGGCGAGTGCGCTCAAGCGGCGTGTTGGGCGATCGTGATGGGTTTGGCGCGAGTCCAATTCTTTGTTAGCGATCCTCATAATTGCTAATACACCCAGGAACACTCCTCATTAATATATATTTTTTCTTATAAAAAATGATGAAAATTAAAACGGTAAAAAAAATGTGGAGGAAAAAAATGATGAAAAAAATTGTTTACCTGTAGTTGAGAAGAAAATAATGAAGAAATATGGAAATCTCAAGTTTTGCTAAGTCACCTCGAGGACATAACCTACTTCCTGCTCCAAAAGGCATGAAAGTTCCTGCTTTTGCATTTTTACTCTGCACACATAATAATACTATATAATTTTTACTCTGAAAACAATGAAGAAATATTTGCAAAATGCTTATGATCTAAAAAAATTACCACATATTTTTTTAAGCAAAAATATTTTTTTAAGCAAAAAAAAATTACATGTCGATGCAACTTACATCCCATCTGGATGGATCAAACTCTTTAGGATTTGGATAATATTCAGAGTCCATATGAATAGCTCTTACCCATACTAGCACTTTCCATCCTTTTGGAATGAGATAACCTAAAATTATTGTATAAGAGTTTTTATTATCCTTTAATAACTAGAAATAACTAAGTAGTTTATATGTTGACATTAAATATGAACAATTACATACCATTGATGTTCATGTCGGTAGTTGCCTCTCGAAAAGTTGAGAAAGTAATGTTGACACATCTTAACATTTCGTTGATTACCTGCAAGTTATTACAACATATATCCAACACATCTTCTCATTTATTCATTGTTGTCTTAATGTTCTAAATCAAGTAATTTTTTTACAACGTGTAAAATATGCATGAAATACCATAATATATGTCATTTAAAGTTCAACTATACGTCTATACTCACTTGAGAAAGATAAACCATTTGCTTGATTTCATGAAGATTTAATCTTTTCTGGGAGGCTGGTCTTGTCCTCAAAATTTCTTCTTGCTCTTCCTACATACACCATATAAACAAGAAACTACTAGTAGTATATTCTCTATCGATTATCAACTTAGAATTTTGTAATTATACAGCAACAATTTAATATATAAAAGCATAAAAATTTTAAACCCTAAGAATTAATCACTTTAAAGTAATTATCTCCATAAATAAATTGTTCTAGCGTGTTGGTCAATTAACCGGCAAAGCTGAATAAGCACATCGCTAGTCATATTTTCTGGCATAAATTAGTTGCGACAAAGTCACTGAATACGATACACACCAATAACACAGTAAAACAAAGTGTAGGATTCAAGCTGCAGAGGATGGATGGGAGCATTATAGGAGACATGCAGTATATTGTGCAGGAAAGAAATCAAAGAAGGAAAGACATATAATATGGGTAGCAACGGTTTGGGTTATTTGGATCCACAAAAACTCTAGTCAAACAAATGTAGTAATATACTTAATACATGAAAATTACTTAATGCCCAGTTGTATAAATTAATAGTAACCCATTCTACTCGTGCTTAAAAGTAAATTACCTTGGCTTTTTTCAAAATATTTGGATGTTGTGTAAGATATATAATTGACCACAGCAAACCCATTCCTGTAGTTTCATGGCCAGCAAATAAAAGTGTTATCAATGTGTCGATAATAACCTCATCCTCATATTCCCTGCCATTCACATCTGTGGCTTCCAAAAGAATATTTAGAAGTTCCTTTTTGTCCCCTATTTTCTGACCATTTTTCATCATCACCCTCCTTTCATCCACAACTTGTTGAACTATTTTGCCTATCTTCTTGCGTGCCTAGTACGTAGCAAAACATATTCTTAAAAATAAGCAATAATAATAATAATAATAATAATAATAATAACAAAAAGAAGTAGAACCTTGAGTCCTTTGTGGAGACTGAAACCGGGTGCATTAATGGGGACTATTGACATCACGCCATTACACATCTCAGTAAAGCAAATTCCTATCTTTGTTGTGATGTGCTGATTAGAAGAGCCCATAAAAATGTGAGCAATAACTTTAAAAGTAATCTTTTTCGTCTCTCCCAAGAGCTCAAATGGGTGATTCATGCTAGACAATTCTTCTAATGTGTTGATCATAATATCCTCAATATTTTCAAGGTACAACGCTAGTGCCTTGTCACCAATAATGGGAGAACTGATTAGGCGTCGAAAATGTTTGTGTTCCTCAATCGTCGAATCCAACATAGGTCTACATTTCAACAACAATTGTGTAGATTTTGGAAAACTAAGCTTAAAGTTCACATTATCATTGAGAACTCGCCTACACATCTCAGGCTCACACACGATAATACTTGGATTCCCATATAAATGATTCTTGTACATACCAATTCGTCCGTCTCTGAAATCAATAGCAAAGTATAGTATAGTATAGTATATGATATATAACTATAAATATAATCAGCCCCGTTCCTATCATTTTATGCGCCTTAAGCAAATCGTATTTAACATAATACGCCTTAATACATACTAATAATTTTACAAGATATCAAAAAACTTCTTTTTTTTCTCGAAAAGTCCTAAGAAGTGATTTCTTCAAGCATTTTAAGATGTAAAATAAATTATAATCACATCAACATCATGAACTCCTCAATCTTGATTTTGTTATTTGACACATTCCCACAATGAACTATAAGAGCCATTTTTTCTTGATGGTTCACATCAGGGGTGCAATCAAGAATTGTCGAAAAATATTTTACCTCTTTAATGATCTTAATGATTGAAACTATGTGACAAAAGAAAAATAATTTCATTTTGATTTTTATGTCCAAGATAATGGTAATGAATTTCAGATCCTTTTTTTTACCAAGAATTTGACACAATCATGATTCTGAATGTGTCTAACAAGGTTCGAGTTGCCTAAGTCGAACCCCCTCTTGTACCATTAATCGTTTTCTTTAATTACCCTTTTCTACGCGTGTTTCACGTGAGGGTAATTTTGGAATATTTTAAGTTTGGGAGTGTGTGGTGAGTACGGAGTGGTGTGGGAAAAGTCATGGCCTACTAATAATGCTTGGTAAGAAAAGAAAATGAAAGAGACGATTACTTGAGAATAAGGTTGTTGATGAATCTATCTGGATTATCGGATAAGAAATCTTTGAGAAAGACAACAAAGTTGCCAATAATAGGATATCCCATATCACCAGGAGGCAAAGGGTACTCTTTGTTTCTTAGTTTCATTTCATAGTACCAACCATTCAACCTTCTCAAAACAAAAACAAAGGATGCCAATAAAGCGGCAATAGAGATAGAAATCCAAGCCCAGTGCAACTCCATTTTTTGATGTATTTTGGTAGTTCAATGTATCCCTCTCTTTATATAGAAGTATTAAAGCTTGTTCTCTATCAATCATTTAATACAATCATAATAAATCCCTTTAACTAATTCATATAGTTGGCCTTAAAGTAAAATATATGGCATGCCAACAATGTGTATTGTAAAAAAGTACAAACTGCGCCTTATAGTCAACTATTTGGTTTGTTTTGATAGTAGACTTTGGCAAATGTAATGTTCTATATAATTTTGTGTTACAATAGTAGAAGAAAACAATAAAATATTTGATATGCCAACAATGTGTATTGTAAAAAAGTACAATAAAATATGCCTCATGGAAAACTTAGGGATAATTTTCAAGGTCTTAAAGCATTAGTTCCTCATGGAACTAACGTGAGTTTGAAGCTTGCTTTGAAGCCTAAGTTTATGTGCTGTCACGTCATTGGAGCTATATCTTTGTGTGATCTAGCAAGGTGTTATTTGGAAAAAAATTGTGATATTCTATCTTTATGAACCAAGTCCATGTTATAGACTTAACATGGTTAACAACCACCTGCAAATTAAATACTTGATCTCTGAAACACGATACACCAATTGACAGCCATCCAGAACAAATACTTCAATCTACACTCTTTCTTGGATTCTAGCTACAAGCCATGATCTCAGAAATGGTCGGCGAGAACACAATTATGTCGAAGCAAAACAAGCCCGACCAATTCTGAATAGCAAGACAAACTAACTCGGAACACCTGCACACGAAAATTAATGGAGAATACACTCATTCTACTTAAAACAAAAGGAACAATACAACTCACGAGACATAATTGTTGACATGCATAACTTCACCGCCGTATCAACTCTAATCTACTCTAATATATGAAAATCATGTGCTAGCAAAAAGTCTAATTTAGACATCTTAACTTTTTGTCATTTGGTACAAAATAATGGTAAATTGGTAATTTCACCACTTAAAGACAAATTTTGGCAGCCTTTTGTCAGTTTATAAAAATTAAATGAATAATAAATAGGCCACTGACGCGCTGAAACGTGTCAGGCCTTGACACGCTAATGCGCATCTGACCCACGTCAGCTTTTACTTCTTATAAAAAAAAAATATTCTGACAGCTTTATGTCGTTTTTTCAAAAAAAAAATAATAATAATAAATATGTTGACACGCATCTGACGCGTGTCAGCCTTTATTATTATTTTTTTCAAACATTCTTTTTCTTTAATACCTTTTTCTTAACTGTTTTTTTTACCAAAAAAAACTGTTTTTTCTTTAAATGTTTTTTTAAAACTATATATATTTTTAATAAATCCTTTTTCAACATTTTTACTTGAATTTTTATCTTTTTCTCTAAAACATTTAAAAAAATTCTTTTTATATTAAAAATAAATTAGTCGCTAATTTTTTAATCGACTCAAATTATTTGATCAATAATCTACAGAAACTAATAAAACTAATTATTTTTTCACTACGGTCAAACTAATCATTTTAACCACTATGAATTGTCAAAAAAATACGTACTTGTAACAAAAGTTTAAAATTAATTTTTTTATACATAAATGAATATAATTAAATTAATATTAACTCACATAAAAAAAATTCATAATCATTGCAGCAGGGAGCGCCAATGCGAGGCCCGACAATGGAATCGACAGCGAGAGCTACAGCGGGAGCAGAGTGGAGCAGCGAGCAAGCGAGGCGCCAGCGAATATGGTAATTGATATTAATTCATATAAAAAAATATGAGTTAACATGCGGCACAGTGAGCGACAAGGAATATGATTTAAATAATATTAAATCATATAGAAAAATATCAGTTAACATGTGGCAACAGGAGCGACAACGAGAGACTGGCAATGAGAGCTGCAACGCGATTGGCAACGGGAGAGACAACAAGAGTCGCAACGAGAGCCAACGGGAGTACCAACGAGGATGCAAACGGGAAGCCCAACGGGGATGCATATTTTACCTCTAATATCCAAATACATTATTATGGATCAATGTAATTCTAATTGTCAATCTCATTTAATTTCTTCGAGTACTCAATATAATTTGCATTTGTATGTTCTCTTTCCTCTTTGAAGTTCAAATTATACATTTTCGACATTGTTCACAGCTTATGAATTTCTTTCAAATTACCATTATGACTTCATCACAATACACCAATCATACAGTATCACTCGGTGATTTGAAATGGCATATATAAATAAAAATGGCATATATAAATAAAAATTGGTAACTTTGCTTACCGCAAAGAAAAAGGTGATTTGAAGGAGAGAAAACAATTATAGTAGGTTTTGTTTCGGACTGGCCCAACCCGGAGCGAGCCTAGGCCCAATCCAACATTGGCTCCGACCCATTTAGGCAGCGCTTAAATGGAGATCAGCTTGGACGGGTCAGATGATCACGGCCACATCCAACGGTTCAGGTGTATGGCGGGGCTTGATGCGGTCATCCCAGAGAAGAATGTTGTCCTCCCTGTGATTGGCCGAAGACAACATATAGTTCATGGTGCTACTGGCTTGCGCAACACGTCTTTGTTCCACCTCCTTGGCCTGTTGCACTTCATTGTGCACTATATGTTTAACTAAATCAGTCAATTGGTAGGACAACTGATACATGATGTTGTGTATCCCCATGTCGATTTGTTCTTGGGATAAAAGGCGTGGTCATAACCACATTTTCCTCACAATCTTTGTGAGGAGCGTCGCTAGACTTCGGCATTCAACGCCAAAGCGTAGGTGCATACGCCAATTGTAATCCAGTCGAGGCGAATCAAATAGAGGCGTTAATTTGCTCCCTTTTCTTGTCCCACCGTGCGTGCCAATTTTTGTTGTCACCAAACTCTTAGGTCCTAGCCGTGGTGTCGGCCAGAGGTTTGGACAGTCTTTGATTCCTCGTTCTTCAAGCAATTGCATCGAGGAGGGAACTCTGCTCCTCGACTATGGGTTTCCTGACTCCTCAAGAAAGGGTCAGGCAAGGTGAGAATGGGACGCGAGTGTTGGATTACTACAGCTAATGCATAAAGTAAAGATAAATTAAGTGAAATAAAATGTGATAAAGGAAGATAAATGAAATAAATTTAGAGTTTGATTGATTGATGTTTGTCTTTTTCATTCTACTCTATTGTTATATATATACACAGGCCCTCGTCGACCACTATGCTAACCAACATTTGCCCGCCGTCCGATTGATCTATGATCAACGGCTCTCATCGCTTCATAGGCCCTCAACTACATGCAGTAACTGCCCACGATCCCCACTGGCGCGGTTAGTGGGGTGAGTGCTTGTTGCTCCACGTTCTCCGGCCTCGCTCTTCCGCTTGAACTCAACTGCTCCCACGTTCTATCTTCGCGCCACGTTTTGCCTTCCAAGTAACGCCCATCCTGCCTCGGCCACGTGGTGGCTCGGCTGCTCTAGCCTCCCTTAGGTAACGACTTTAGGCAATCTGAGCCACCTCGGCCTTGGCCCTCTATAGGGTGTGGCGATTCTTTCCCTCAGCTTAGCTCACTAGCCCTCGGGCGTAGCCCTCCCTTGGAGGTTCTGACTTTCTGCATGCCCCGAGGCCCATCCTTTTGACTTAACTATTTTTTGGCAGATGCCCTTTTGGGCATTGTCGAGTGGCTTGCCTTCGTATCGTGACTCTTTTCTTCCCTTAGTCCTCGGCTTACGACTTCTTTATTTTTGGGTGTTAACACATTGTAAAATACCTTTGAAAAAACAAAATATGGCCTTGAAAACAACTTCATTCATTAGATAACAGAATCATCAGTAGACAGTCTGCAAGTTTGCGACGCTTTCCACCCACATTCTAATGTAATCTAAGAGAAAAGGATGCAAAAGCACTATGGATACAATGCATAAATTGTGCAGAAATCATAAGAACAAGTACAACTGGTAGTCATGAAGTGAGAATCCACAGTCTTTGTCACAATCCAATTACATATCATTTATTTGACTTCTACAAAATTGTTGGTCTCTGGATTAACATAGAAAAGTGCCAAAATGCACACGACAAAAGCTTCCACAAAACAGATTCTCGGTGAGGACTTTTTCAATCATTATGAGTGCGGCACCAAGATTAAACACAAAGAAAAAATCTACAAATACACAAAACAACTAGAAGCAAGATTCGGAACCAAAATGTTCAAACAATAGTAGAGCCATGGTGGCTTAGTAGGTGTACAGATGGGTGTCGAGATCGACGACGGGGAGACAGCCACAGAAAGTCAAAAGATCAAGGAGTTAGCAGAAAGGACAAATCCCCTAATGATCTCTCTACTCGATGGTGGTGGCTCTGCCCAAGTTCATGGCGGTAGAGGAGATGACAAGGTAGTGGTTCGCTGTAGAGAGAAGATATTTTCTATGAGAGAGCCAAACACCCAAACGAAGGTACACGCGAGTGACCTTGAAGTCGGTGGCAGTGGTGGAAAAGAGGCGGTGTAATATATATGAAGAGTCTCCTTATCATAGTGATATACACGCCTCTAGTAGTAGATGTAAAAAGGATTGTGACGGTGGCTGGTGGAGGCATAAAGAAGAAAGATGGAGGGTGGTTCAAGTGCAGCCATGGAGGGTCGTCAGTGGAAGCACAAAAGAAGCTAGAGGGGAAGGGAGAGGGTCCGTATCGGGAGGAGATAACCTCCACAAGGGAGGGGGAAATCTTAGGAGAGCCTTTGGGCTCATGGGAGCGAAAATTGAAACATGTTAGTTTTAACTTTTAAGTATGTCAAATTTTAATTTTAATTTTTATGGTTATCGTGTTATTGGTCAGGTGTATACAGAACTTTTTTAGTAGTGTGGTTCTCTCCTCTCAACAGAATTTTTGACATGACTAAGATTTGATCCCGAGACTTTGAAGTAGAATCTGAGTCCAGTTATCGGTCGGATCGAGCGACCTTTGTTAGTAAATTTTTATTTTAGTAATTAGGTTTAATAAATAAAATTTTTATTCTTATTTTAATGTTTAATTTTGTTTAATATGCCGCGTTTAAAATGGGGATGGGGCTTTGGGAAAAGTCGTCTACTTCTTCGATCTAAAAAAAGTCTGCACCAACCGTGTTCCAAGCCACTACTCCTTTTATTTTTTGTTTCATCAATCAATATCCTCATGCCCTGTAATTAAACTTATCTAGTCCTGGGCATATATCGTATGCTGAAAAAAATCAACCATGGGCATAAAATTCTTATTTTAAATGTCGCGCTTATCACAGAAAAAATATTTTAAATGTCCCAAATATATAAAATTGAGGATTGACCCTTGAATCCTTGATCTTAGCCATTAGTAGTCTGGCGTACTCGATCCCTCCGTTATAGAATATAAGTAAAAAGCGGAGTCAGCGTAGATGTATCCCAATTTTGAATAAGATCGTCGAAACACGTTGGCCAGGTTTTCAACTTATATTAACGAATATATATAATATCATTGCACGTTCGTTCATCAATCATCATCGTATGAATGCTATTTTCTTCAAGCCACCTAGGACGACCATAAATATTTCTTTCACTCAATAATAGCTAGCACATTAGCTGGGATCAGCACACGGCAGGTAGGTTAGAAACCTTAACTAGCTAGCCGAGACAACAATGGTATGCTCTAAAAGGATTAATATGAAAGAAAAATTAGTTTTTATCTTCGTTTTTCTTATCTATGGAGTCATTTCAACTCCTCCAGCGGATCCAATTCAGTGCACTTCAAAGAATACAAACTGCACTATCACAAACTCAAATGGCATGTTCCCCGATAGAAGCATTTGCCAAGCTGGAGAGGTGAAATACCCAACCACAGAGGAAGAGTTGATATCTATAGTTGCATCAGCTTCAAAAACCAATAGAAAAATGAAAGTTGCCACACGCTTCTCTCACATGCAGCATCCCAAAGCTGGCTTGTCCCGATCGCCAAAATGGGTTGCTGATAAGCACCAAAAATCTCAACCATGTATTAAAAATTGATGCAGAAGCGAGGACAATGACAATGGAGAGTGGTGTGACACTGAGACAGATCATAAGTGAGGCTGCTATGGCTGGTTTGGCCCTCCCATATACACCATATTGGTGGGGTTTAACCATTGGTGGCGTTATTGGTACCGGTGCTCATGGAAGTACATTGTGGGGTAAGGGAAGTTCAGTTAGTATGTAATACAACTCAGAATTGTTAGCCCTGCAGGACCAGAAGATGGCTATGCAGTGGTTCGGAACCTTAACCAATCCGACCAAGATCATAATGCAGCGAGTTTCTCTTGGGGTTCTTGGAGTTATTTCTCAAGTACCTATATTCTTAATTTTTCTTTCTATATATTTTTGTAACTCCGATCCTATTTCACGTAATTTGATCAATAGGCTTTAAATTTAATTAAATTCTTTAATATACGACGTAAAACTCTATAGCTATATATGGGTGTGCGTGGGTTGGGTTTATTTGGGTTCTGATGCATTTAAAAATACAACTCAACTAGTAAGATAAGTCTTGCATCTGTGCGGGTCTTTGTCGTGTTCTTTTTGTTATTCGGTTGGCCAGAATTAAGCTGGCCCGATTCTCTTGTGTATTGATTGAAAGTGAGCCTCTATATATGGAGAGCTCAAGTTACAACTGATCTAAAGAAATGGAATGAATACAAGAGAGAATAACAGAAAACTAACAAAAGGGAAAGTAAATGAGGGAATGTTAGAAATTACAAGAATATCCCTCAGTTTGACTAACACTAAGTCAACACTTATTACAAAGGACTACTAACAAAACTCTCCCTTAAACTAATGTTCGTTCCCATTTGAGAGAAACGTTTAGTTTATAGCACCTAAATCATGTTTTGCAGACTCAATCTTGCAGACACCCAGTTTGTGTCTTAGTCTGATGAAATTGTCTTTGCTAAGTGGTTTTGTAAACACATCAGCCACTTGCTCTTTTGTTCCACAATAGGTGAGCTTGATACTTCCAGCCTTGACAAGTTCTCTGAGGTAGTGAAATCTAACCTCTATATGCTTACTTCGTCCATGTAAAATTGGATTCAATGACAGTTTGATAGCATAAGAGTTGTCACAGTAAATCTCAGTGCAGTTTTCACGGCTCAAACCAAGTTCTTCCAGAAGTTTTCCTAACAAATTGCATGACAACCAACTAAACCAGCCGCTACAAACTCAGTTTCTCTAGTTGAGAGTGCCACTATGCGTTGCTTTTGGATGACCAAGCTATAGCTTGGTCATCCAAAAGCAACGCATAGTGGCACTCACAAACCCTGATGTATTTTTTCTATTCTAGATCACCAGCATAATCGCTGTCAGTGTACCCCTGTATCTTCTCATTTCCTTTGATCTGTTTGCCCTTTTCATATTTGATTCGATAGTCTATAGCTGGAGGTACCTCAAGACTCTCTTTTCAGCAAGCATGTGCATTTGGGTGGGTTTGCTCATAAATCTACTTAGCAAACTCACCACATACATCATATCAGGTCTAGTTGCAGTGAAGTATATTAGACTGCCAATCAATTGTTTGTACAAGGTGTCATCAACCTTCTCACCCTTATCATCCTTATCATTTTTAGCACCTGGTATAATAGGGACCATTATAGCATTACAAGAGGCCATATTGAACTGTTCAATACTTCTGCAGCATATCTTCGTTGACATATATGAATAGAGTCACTGGTTTGGATCACTTCAATTCCTAGGAATTGCTTCATCACTCCTAGATCAGTCATTAGAAATTCCTCTTTCATAGAGCATTTGAATTCTTTAATATACGACGTAAAACTCTATTGCTATATATGGGTGTGCGTGGGTTGGGTTCATTTGGATTCAAACGCCTTTAAAGATACAATCATACAACTCAATCAAATATTTATGAGTAGAATTTAGTAAGATTAGACCAAAATATCGATGTAACCCGAACCAACTCAACATGACTTCAAAAGGGTGGGAATGAGTTAGGTATTTGGTCATTGGTTATCCTTTCGGAAAAAAATTAATCAACATCAAAATGAATGGCTTAACGTCAGCGTAATGAGCTTAGAATCCAAACCAATGCTTAGTATCTTTTATTCAAATCCAATTCATCGTCAACGTAATGAGCAACGACACACATATAATTTAAGTTTTTGATTGATGTCCAAGTGTCAGTTGTTAATGAAACTATTTGACGGTTCAAAGGCAATACAATTTTTAATATTATTTTCTATATTCTATAAACAGTTGTATAATTTCTCGTATAAAAGTTCTGTTATTATATATTTTATGGACTGAGTTGAGTTTAGTGAGTGCTTAAGTTTTAAACCAAACACCCAACTCATATACTATGAGTTTGTATATTTTAAAATCAACTCAATCCATTACCTGAATCAACCCGGATTTTGTGGGTTGAATTAGGTTGAGTTGTAAATTGAGTTAGATTAAAGTGTATGTGTGCCCATCCTTATTTGTAGGTACACGATTATGAGTAAAAAAACTAAAAATATCCAAAACGTTAGTGGGTATCGTACAATACAGGAGACTATCCACTCCATATACAAACTCAATTCAAATTCTAATATAATATAATATAATATCAAAGCATATCCAAGATTTGTTGGACCACCTGTTATAGGATCACTCGAACCACGTTCCAATTGTCCCTTTTTGGGTGTGGGGGTGTGTTGCGAGAGTCTCACATCGGATGTGATATGATCTAAAAAAGGTTTTTAGGTATCTCACTCTACAACTCAATTTTGTAGGATATATTGAGTTAAACTCAACCCAAATTCCAAGGGTATGTGATCTTAGTGGGTCTTGTACAATAGATTAGATAAATTGGGTAGCATTTACAATATAATGGACGATGCATAAATATTGTTGATCGTTAGATTAAAATTTTCATGTGATCTGACTATGGTTTGTGGTAGAGCTAGCCTACATTGGTTGGAAGCGGAAAAATTCTTGGCTAAATTGTAGTTTTAATCCCCCTATTTTGACAAATTCGGACATTTAGCTCTTCCAACATTTAAGCATATATACCTGGTGCAAAACTTAGAATCTTCTTTCGTAGCTCTTCCAACACCCAGTATCTCGTTTGTTTTGTCTTCTCCATTGCAGCACTCCAAATGCACAAAAATACCGATTCTGAGAGGTTAGGGTTCGCAATCAACTTCTCCATTGAAGCAAAGAAAAAGAAGCGAAATTAGATGAGTAGAGAGATTAGGGTTCGGGTTTCATAGATGGTCATGGTGTTTCTTCTCTGTTGTGTTTCTTCTATGTTCTTGCGTTTCTCAGCTTCTAATCTTCGACATTACAGCTTCCCTTTCATCGTTTACCCTTTTGATTTTAATTTTACTTTTATGTTTTAGTTTATAATTAAATTAAGTTATATAAGTTATAATAATAAAATAATAAATTGATGACATGGCAATCTATGTGTCTCATTAAATGATGTGGTAGTGATGTGTGCAAGCTGAGTCAGCTACCACATCATTTAATGATAGCCAACTCAGTGTTTTTTTGTACACGCGTCCACGACAGCAATTAAATCTGAGAAAGCCCCATTTGGACTAAATTTCAGAATTTTCAAAACATGGGGACTAAATGTCTGGATTTTAAAATAGGGGGACTAAATGTCCGGATTTGTCAAAATAGGGGGACTAAAACTATAATTTAGCCAAAATTCTTTTAACACAAAGCTTATGTGATACAGACTGATCCGTAACAAAAATATAAGTAGAAAAATGGATGTACTTGTCTAAATTTAGGCTAAATATATCTTGCTTATATTTTGAGACAAAGTATATATATATATATATATATATATATATATATATAAATTTTTATAAGTCAAAGCTGAGCCATACAACTATTGTTTAACTTGTAAAAACTTAATTATATGGTAGCAAAAATTTACATTTAAAAAATTAGTATTAAATGTCATGAGGGACTAAAAGCATTGACGGAGAAAAATTTACGTACCAAAACTGAGTGAAGTTTTTTATAAGTACTATCTTTTGAATAAATATAGTCAGTGTTAGAATTGTGTGTAGCTATCATTATGATCGTGAGCAAGCGGAAACCAAGGTCATGGGGAGGGAAGGGGTAGGGCGGTGGTGGTTTAGATCAAGGATAGAGAACGACTACAAGGGATGATTCAGTGTGCGCATAGACTTTAATAAGATCCGATGAATGTTTGAATCAAACGATTAAAAGAATATAGAAAAATGCTAAACCCCACGAACAACTTTTCGTGGAATCCTCTACGAACTGGTGTGATTGGTCAGTCAATGTTACTTTTATTCTACTCTCTTTTTTCACTAACTCTCCCATGATGTGTGCTTTTTTTAATAGGATAATGCTGAATAGGACGAATGATTTTCGTGGTCACACCCACGAAGGAGGTATTGTGTTAGTTTGTGCTCTTTTCACGTGTTCCCTTATTTATAGTCAATCGTGAATTACGAAGCACATTTCTTTAAAGAGTGACATGTCAGTTCGTGGGAGATATTTGTGAAAAATTGTCGCTAGAAATAGCACCACTCTTTTAAATAACACATAAAGCAACACTCGTGGAATTCCACGAAAATTGGTACTCGCACTATATAGCAATGCTCAAGAATATTTTGCCTTGTTATCATCACTCAATTTCTCTCGCATATTATACAAGACCAGCTAGGGTTTCCATCAGTTTGACACCTCATAAGATAATTTTTACTAGACTTTCATGAAAAATTACATGTTTTCATTATAAAAGTATGATTGCTGGGAAAAAAAGATTGTAAATAAAATTGGTATAATTGTATATAAAAAGAATCACTCAAATTAAATACAATTGCTAATTACAGAGGATACTCATGAAGTCACAGGCGATGCAAATGGGAAATGCATTGGTGCAAGGTTTATCGCTACAACCCTAGCGGGCACTGGTTATGGATTGACTGACAATGGTAACCTTTTATATATATATATATATATATATATATATATATATATATATATATATATATATATATATATATATATATATATATATATATATATTTTCTTTGATATTTATTTTTACTATGTCTTCAAAATTTTAAGAAAAAGGAATAAACCATAGTACTAATTTATTTCCTCATCAGGGACATGTCTCGATAGTTTGAATGACCAAATGATCACAGTGTGTCCATGGTACTCCAGAATCATAGGAAAATTTTATCACCAAACAACATTTAGTATTTCCTTGTCCGTTGTCAAAAATTTCATTCAAGATGTGCAAAAGCTTGTTGAATTGGAGCCAACATGTTACGTTTTCTGATGCATACTTGGGAAATACTGAGGATGCTGTGGATTTTGACATCACATACTACCGCAGTAAGGATCCATTGGCTCCTAGGCTTTTCGAAGATGTGGTTGAAGAGATAGAACAAATAGGATTGTTCAAATATGGGGGGTTGCCCCATTGGGGTAAAAACAGAAACGTGGGATTTGTGGGAGCTATCAAGAAATATAATAACGCAAATAAGTTTTTGAAGGTTAAATAAGTTAATATCATAATGATATTAACTTTTGTCTTTCTACAACTTTCTTTTGTTTTTTTATATTCTGTTATGAAAATAACCAAAACTTGAGTAGGATATAACCATTATAGTAGATTAGAGAGGAAGAAGAAATATGCAAATAGAAGAAGATAATGAGAGAAGAATATAAGTTGGGAGTCTTTGTATTTCTCATTACAAGTGTATCCATACATAGGAGTGAACCCTATTTATAGGGTGAGAAAAGGTAAGTGAAAGATCAATCTTAAAGTTCCACTAACAACCCATTACATAAAGGAAAGTGGAAGTCTAATAGGAGTGGACATCCATTATCATATTATTCATAACACTCTCCTTGGATGTCCATCGAGGATATCTTAATTTAAAAACCTTACTAGAAAAAACCGGTGGGATAAAAATCTAGTGAAGGAAAAGAGTACAATATCTGTTAATGGAGCTGTCTCGTTAAAAACCTTTCCGGGGAAAACCCGGTGGGAAAAAACCATGGCAAAGGAAAAAGAGTGCGACTTTTCTCCCCACAGAATGAAGTGTCACATCACAACATGAATTTCAACATTTGGAGTTTCTCCCTGAGTACATATGGAGTAATCTATTCCGATGTCACTTGTGATGTGTCCTCTTTTAATGAAGCTTTGCGGAGTATTATCTTCAGGTCATCTTCCTTGAACTATTGGCATTTGCATGAGCTTGAAATGAAGAAGCAAGAACCATAGATTGTTTTGTATATCATAATATATTTCATTTCACCACATAAAGATAATAGGTGGCTTGAGATCGACTTGATCTAGATCGAAAAATACTTTGTTTTACTGCATGGTTAACTTGGAGAACATATATAAAATGATTTATTCATTAGAATAGTGAAAAATAAAATATAAACCTCGCTCTCTTCTAATGCATTTACTGTTTGTCTTTGAACTTTATTCCTACTAACTATCACATAATATTATCATATCAAGGGATATAACATTTGGTAATTTGCATGCATGCTTTAGTAGTCTTGAATGAGATATTCCATATATTCTTACCACACAACTCATGTACTCAATATAAATAATTTACTGCGAGATCAATGAGTCTTTATTTTTCAAAAGAAAGATATTTCTTTGTATCTTGAATCCTTCTAGGATTTTCCATTTAGAGGTCAACTACGAGTTCAACCTCAAAATCCATCGAGATATAATTTGAGGTCATTCATCTAGAGTTCTTTCTATAATTTTGCGAAGCTCTTGGGAGTTCAATAATAATTTGGAAAGCTCTTGAGGAGAGTCTTGATTCAATTTGAGTAATCATCTCGAGAATTCAAAAAGTGTGCCTTTGGAATATTAAATCATTCGGGGATCTTTAAATAATTATGACTATCAACAAATAAGTTGTAGCAATATTCAACTTGTGAAAATTGAGCTCTTCATGTGCTACAAGGCTAATTAAGTCTTGAAAAGTACTCGCATCCACCACTTGAGAAACATGTTGAGCTTTGTATCTCACAATTTAACCATTCTCATTTTGCTTCAATTTCATCTTTCAATTTTGGCCAATTCACATTGTCTAGAATCTTTAGTAGACTTTGGTTCATGATCCTCACTTCTATTTATCACATTTAGCGCTATATTTAGTAAAAACATCGTCAACGTTGACTTCATTTCGGTTCCATTGTATTTCATTCTTGACATAATTCATTGAGATCTCTTTAATTTCATAACATTTCAGTACACGATCGGTTCTTACAGGCTGTAATGTCAATTATGTCTAAATACTCTTTTAGAGTTTCTATATCCTCGCTTGGACCATTGTTTTTAGCTCCTTTTGTTGTTAGAGGATTTTTATCTTTGGAACCGATTGGTCTACCACGCTTGAGGCGCGGTTGAGACTCATTGCAATTTTAAATTGTCCAACAGGGACATCCATTCTATTGGAGCATTAGCAGCTGATATATATAATTTGGTCACACATTTTAGATCAGTGAATGCAATTGGTAGATAATTTGCTAAGCTCTGCAAATGAATTATCTTTTGAAGTTCTAGTTCACATTATTTAGTTTGAGGATCAAATATGAGATAATGATAATTCATTCCAAGCCCGATCTCTTTTTCTGGTTGCTTAATTATTCTCTCCTTAATGTTGGGAATCTAATTCTTCAAATGATAATCATCAAAGCTGGACTATAAACAAATCTCAATTCTTTGGCTCAAGATAATATATTATACATGGAGATTTATATCCAATATATTTCCAAAATTCTTTGAGGACCCATCATAGTGCATTGCACATTCAAAAAATTTAAGATGGGAAATATTAGGTTAAGTGACCAAAAACCAAATGTAAAGGGAAAGAGTTGTGATAACTTGTTGGCTTGATGCGAATCAATATTACAACATGTAAAATTGCATGTTCCCAAGTAGAAATTAGAACTTCTTATCTCATAAGTATTGGTCATGTAATGAACTTTAGGCGTCTAAAGAATGGTTCTTCAAGACCATTTTATGAGTGAGTGTATACTAAGTGATGTCAATATCATACAACACTTATGAGATGCTTTTAGGGTAATTCACATAATGACCTCTTACTCAAATTAGTTGAAAAACAATCTCACAAACTTAGGTTGTGAGTTGGCGACAAATATATATAATATATATTCGGCCATCTAGTTGATGCATCAACCAAAACCACCAATATCTAAATGGTCCACAAGATTAGTATGCTTGTTACAAATATCACCTTATATCGGTTCTAGAAATAAGAGAGATTTACTATTCTCAAATTGCCAATTTCCTTTGGGAATTAGTGAACACAAAATTTGTAGATTGAAGAAACTCTTTGGTTCTTCAATACAAGTTCACATAGAAATTTATTATTCGCATCATAATATACTCGGGATGGCCCAACCGATCTTGCCAACAACTAAATTATTATGATATGTAAACTTACAGTTTACAATACCATGTGCTTCAATTGCACATATATAAGTGTTGTACAAATTAGAGGAAACAAATAGACAATTTTTCCACTACACTTATTTTATCAAAATATGTCTCGTTATATAAAAATATTCAATATCTCCTTCATCTCTTGTTTCAATATGGATTCTATTTATATGAATATCTTTGAAACTTAATAAACTTCTCTGAGACTTGGGAAATATAATGCATTGTCAATGTGCAAATTTGTTCCCGAATAACGAGTATAGCTCTTAGGAGCCTTCAATTATTTTGAAGAGCCGGATATAGTACTAACTTGATTTCTCGCTACACTAAATAGGAGAATTGTTTTTTCCTTTAAAATAATATGGGTAGTTCAGCGAAACACATTTCTCTATTATAGATGCTAGTGTCAATACTCATTCTATCCTAAAATAAAATAAATATGATAAAATATGGGTATGAGAAAATAAAGTCTCTACAATATTATATGCCTACAAAGATCAAACTTTAGCAACTACATAAAATATACTTATTCGAAGAACAAAATATTAGTAGAAAATTATATTTGCTACTCAAAATAAGGAAAAAAAAAACATAGGAAGTCTCTCTCAGTAGATATACAAATTCTTTTGAACATAAAAGCGTCTAGTTCTTTAGGATCTAGTCATACAATCAATTATTCTTATTCCCTTTTTTTTTCATGCAAACATTTTTTGTTTGGGAATTCCAAGCACAAGAAAGAAGAAAAATTACATTTTTTCCATAAGATGCTACACCACTATTAGGAATAAAAAAATGTCACAATCACGGATGATATCAATGTGATTAAATAGGATAATGATAACATTTACCACATCATTGATCATCACCACAACTTTTTTTGCACCAAAATTATAATGTGAGTCATTCATTACGGAATGAACTTCAATTCATTGAGTGTTTTTCTTTTAGTATTCTTTACAATCATTATATCACATAACTTTGATTCATTATATTTTATTTGAAAATATTTTACGATTTTGCTAATTCATGAGAATATTTGAGACAAATTATATGTCATTTCTCTTGATTTCCTTTGCTTCAACACATACTAGATCAAATAGATCTTATAGAGCGTAATCGTTACAGTAAAAGTCAAGTTCTTGGGAACTCGATCACAAATCTATCATATATGATAATCAATGAAAAATATACTCTTTAATCCATTGTTCTTTAAGAACTATACCACAAAATCTAAACATTGACGAATACATCATACTTGAGCAATCCTGCGGAGGCGCTTGAATATTAAGTTATTCTTTCTAGACATTGATAAAGAAAACAATTATTTGTTCAATCCTACAAGGATATTGGATTACCAATTTATTAGTTCTTCAAGAACTATACCATAAACTTCTTCAATGACAATCATGAAAAATCATACTAAGAGCAATCCTTCAAGGATGCTTGAATACTAAATTTCTAAGTTCTTTAGGAACTATATCATAAATAATGATACATAGAAACAACTAGCAAAGATTACATTTATTCTCTTTTACATTTACAATGAGAACTTAACAACACACACACACAAAAAAAGCGATCAAGTACCAACTCGAACTTTGTGATCTAGCAAATCTTATTCATCGAATGTAAGCATGTCTTGTGGATGAAGCGGGATGGTCAAACAACTCGGAATTTTGTGATCTATCAAATCTTATGTCATAGAATGTGAACTTGTACTATGGATGAAGCCGGATGGTCAAAGTAGCTAATCATGAAGATAAACATTAAGTGTCTAGAAATTATTTATAATCGGTGCTATCTAAAAAAAAAAAAAAAAAGAAAAGGAAAACAAATGGCAACTATATAATATAACAAGCAATATTATGAAACAAGTAAAAATCAATATTATGGAACAAATGGCATGATCGGTTGTGAGTTATAGTATCACAATTGGATATACAATTAGAGATAGGCATGTTAAAATATCATCACAAATGTTTGTGTAAATAGTCAAAGAGGCAATATCTATCGGTGTAGAAAAAATCAATGTTCGATTAAAAGCACAAGTCGGATTAAGCATAGGATCTTCTTGAATTATAATCTAGGCATAAGTAACATGATAGATAGCGGATGCAAATTAGAAAGCGATACAAATGTAGACTTCATCATATTGATCAATACATATAATGGGTTTATAGATGAACTAATACTTACATGGATTGGTAGAACTTACGTCTTGATAACGTGTCATGAAAATAACCAAAACTTGAGTAGGATATAACCATTATAGTAGATTAGAGAGGAAGAAGAAATATGCAAATAGAAGAAGATAATGAGAGAAAGAATATAAGTTGGGAGTCTTTGTATTTCTCATTACAAGTGTATCCATACATAGGAGTGAACCCTATTTATAGGGTGAGAAAAGGTAAGTGAAAGATCAATCTTAAAGTTCCACTAACAACCCATTACATAAAGGAAAGTGGAAGTCTAATAGGAGTGGACATCCATTATCATATTATTCATAACATATTCTTTATTTTAATGTTTTCAAACATTTTTACATAAAGCTTTGCTATCGGTGAGCTGTGATGGTAATAACTTTTAATTAAAAATATGTTGGATTTATAATCAAATTCAAACCCAAGCAATTAAAAAAAACTCCCAACGGCTATAATTTGTAAATACTTTGACCGTTGGTAGTTATAACAAACATATGGGAAGCTAGAAAGTCTAACTAACTATCTAATTTGTTATTGTAACAAACTTAGTTTGTTGAGTAGCAACAAACTATTTTCTAACAGCTAGTTTTCAGCATATATAAAAACACATATTGTACATACAATGTAATCAAGTACTTACAAAATAATATTCAATAAAAAGTTCTATTCTATTCGTTTAACTTTCTGTTTTTCTCAAAACCGTTTGCTCCAAGATTCAAACTTCAAAGTGCTTCATCACGTGAGTTACCAAGGAAAGGGTTACCTCGCATAGATCAGAAAAAGCAAAGTTAGAAGAGGATTTCAGTGACTGAAATCAAGGAATCAAAGAGAGAAAGGTTAGAGAGATATACCTTTAGAGGGTTCGGTTTTTGCAGGTTTTGTGTTCTCAATTGAACTTCGTTTTGAATGATTCTTGTTTCATTGAAAAGTAGACTTAATGCTCTCTGAAATAGGCACTTTGGTTCACAAATTTCATTAAGAAATGAGAAAGAAAATTTGGTTGCAAGTTGGGTAAAGTGTTACTGTCGATTTTGGTACCTCGGTGTAGTGTTTTGAAAAATTGTACCAACTGGATACTTATTTTGAAAAACGAAAATCATAGGTAGAAACTACACTCGAGTGCTTTCCAATGAGTGGTCTTTTGTTGAAATCCGATGTCGTTTGCTATTTTAATTAATTTGCGAAGTAGGTGCCTTCTTTGTAGAAATTTAGCACTTGTCTTTGTGTTCTTTACTGTGGCGCTTTGTGTTTGCGTCTTGTGTCTAAAAGCGTATTTGCGTTTTGTGTCTAAAGCGTATTTGCGTTTTGTGTGCGAAAGCGTGTTGCCACTGGGCACCGGTTTGGGTCTTTGACCATTTTATTGTTGATGTTGTTGATGATGATAGATCTAATGACCAAATTATGATGATGATGATGATGATGATGATGATGATGATGATGATGATGATGATGATGGGTCTATGACCTTTTATTTGATGTTAGTGTTGATGTTGTTGTGTCACTTAGATGGCTATGAATGTTGAATTGTCCATGGTGTCACATGCATTACATGTGCATTATTCGAGTGATATAAGGCTTGACCTTGAGCTATAGATGATGATGATGCTCAAAAGCGACGATATGCGGATTGACAAATTTATTTGATGATGGTACCTCATGCATATGCCGTTGTGGGTTGCATTTCATACATATATTCATATTATTGTGATATTTCCTTGGTAGTTATATATATGGATGTGGTAGTTATATATGTATTGATGTGGTTGTGTAGTAGTTGATGTAGTGCCGTACTCTAGTATATTCTCTATCATTTATGCTATTATATTGTTAGAGACTCACCCCTACTGTTTGAATGTTACCCCTATCTTTGTAGCGTGCGGGTAACCATATGTGAAGGCTTGACTTCCTTCATCTTTTAGTCGATCGTCGCTCGATCACGCTAGCACTCGGGGAGGAGCGAACACTAGTTATTAGTTGATTTTGCTATTGATTGTTGAAGCTGTTTTATTGATGATGATTATGGTTGTTTTTATTCCATTGCGTGGTGATAAAGATTACCATTATGTAAACTAAGCGGTGTTTTGAGGTTCGTCCCATTTATGATGTGTTCGCGCATTATGTTTTGATTAATGAGCAATTTATTCTGACTCTTGATGTTTATTGAAGTAAATGTAGCATCCCTTGAGGGTGTCGTGAAAAATGATTTTTAAAAAACTACGATATTTTATTATAAATTTACCGGTTAGAAGCGGGGTGTTACACTTGGTGAGACTTGTGAAATTTTACGATCACTATGACACGAGTCTAGTAGTTCCCATGCTTCATCAATTTGAGACCACGATGGCTCAGCGGCGGTAGAGAATTTGATGGTGACGGCGAGAGGAAGGATCGGACTATTGCGCGAGATGCAAGCAAACGATTGAGGATGCAACGTGAGCAAGAGAGGTTGATCGCTCTCTTTAACGACTTGAGGCCACATGAGTCGATGTCGTGCGATCAAGCGAGTCGACCATCACGATCGTCCTCTACCCCTATTGATTTGGATTATGTTATTGTTGTCCATTTGGATTATTAGGATTATGTTGTTGCTTTTCGGTTTGGATTATTTAGATTATGTACATTTTAGATTTGATTATGGATTTTATTTGACTATTTTAGAAATATGAAGTTGCTTTTACTTTATTACCATTATTTATATTTATAAGATAAGCAAAAAAGTAGGAATTTTAAATAAAAAAAAATCTTAAAAAATCCCTCGCTAATCATCACAAAATCCCTCGCTAATAACATAAACAAATCCCTCACTAATTTCCTCGCTAATTTCCCTCGCTAATTCCCTCGCTATAATTCCCACTAATTCCCTCGCTAAATTTAGCGAGGGATTTAGATCCTCGCTAATTCCTAAGCTAAAAATGCGTTAGCGAGAGATTTTTAATGTTTTGGCGAGGGAATCTGGAGTCGCTAAATCACGTTTTTGTGTAGTGAAATTGTGTAGAAATCATAAGAACACAACTGGTAGTATGAAGTGAGAATCCACGATCTTTGTCACAATCCAATTACATATCATTTCTTTGACTTCTACAAAATTGTTGGTCTCTGGATTAACACAGAAAAGTGCCAAAATGAACACGACAAAAGCTTCCACAAAACAGATTCTCAGTGAGGACTTTTTCAATCATTATGAGTGCGGCACCAAGATTAAACACAAAGAAAAAATCTATAGATACACAAAACAACTAGAAGCAAGAGTAGGAACAAAAATGTTTAAACAACGGTAGAGCCATGGTGGCTTAGCGGTGTCTGAGATGGGTGTCGAGATCGGCGACGGGAGACGACCACGAGAAAGTCAAAAGATCGAGGAGTTAGCGAGAAGGACAAATCCCTAATAATCTCTACTCGGTGGTGGTGGCTCTGCCCAAGTTCATGGCGGTAGAGGAGATGACAAGGTAGTGGTTATTTGCGAGAGAGAAGATATTTTCTATGAGAGAGCTAAAACCCAAAACAAAGGTACACATGAGTGACCTTGAGGTCGTAGCAGTGGTGGCAAACATGTGGTGTAATATGAGGAAGTGTCTCCTTATCATAGTGATGATACACGCCTCTGGTAGTAGATGAGAAAGATGGAGGGTGGTTCAAGTGCAGCCATGGAGGGTTGTCGGTGGAAGCACAAAAAAAACTAGAGGGGAAGGGAGAGGGTCCGTGAAAGATGTTAGTTTTAAGTATGTCAAATTTTAATTTTAATTTTTTTGGTTCTGAGTGTTATTAGTCGCGTAGTATCTATCGACTTTGTCGGTGACTAATCTACATCGAGGGGACCTAATTGGTCAGTGTATACAGACTTTTCCGGCTTTTGTGGTTCTCTCCTCTCAAAAGAGTTTTGTCATGGCTAAAATTCGAATCCAAGACTTTGGAGTAGGATCGAGAGCCGATTATCGATCGGATCGACCAACCTTTGTTAGTAAATTTTTATTTTAATAATTAGGTTTACTAAATAAAAATTTATTCTTATTTTAATGTTTAATTTTGTTTTTTTTTTTGAACTTGAGATAGGTTTCATTAAATTTGGGCCAAGCCTCAAAACCATACAACAAGAGTTACCAACAAGCCCAAAGGCCACAAGAAGACACTAAAAAAACAAAGACACACTCCCACGGAGGAGAGCGGAAAACAAGGGTGCAACTAGCGGCTAGCCCAACCCACAAGTTAAAATGACTCGCGCTTAAAACAACTAGAAATGAAACACAAACTAAACTTGGATTCACTTTCATAGAAAAAGCAAAAACGCGACCCTCTCTCCTTCTTCGTCGACGAAAACAACCCTAATTCGGCAAAGTCACCTACTTCCTCCGATCACGCAAAATCGCCTTCAATTCTACACCAACCGCCATCAATAGACTTCAATTCTCACATACTTCCTCCGATCTAAGCATAATTGCAATAGATCGGGTGTAATCACCACCCAATCCGATGGGAGGCTCACGAGATCCGTGAGCTTGGCTCACGGTATCGGCTATGGAATTCGCTTCCCTCGATGTCCACACAACGCCTAGCCAGGTAAACTGACCTTTCATCTGATGAATATCACACATTATTTGGTCAATTTCCTTTCTGACTAGGTTTCCTCTGTAGAAATAAAAATCTCTTTCCATGTTTTGATGATACAAACTTAAAGGAATGAGTTAAGTTTTGTAAACACTTATTATGATTTAACAAGTTTCATTCAAGTGTGTACAAGAATAGGAAATAAGAATCATAGCAAAAATCTTGGCTCTACAAATAAACCAAGTGTTTTCAAAGTTCAAATATGCCAAAAGAAGGTTACCTCTGAAGGTTACCTTAAAGAAGGTTGATTACAGAAGGTTACATCAACGAAGGTTGATTAAAGAAGCTTAAAAGAAAAAGTAACTTTCTTGAGGAAGGTTGGTGAAAGTCAAGCGAGAAGGTTGACTAAAAGTCAACACAAGGTTGACCAATAGTCAGCGAGAGAGTTTGATTGAAGTCAATAGAATGTTGACTCACTATGGAATATGGTTAAGAAGGTTGGTTGTTCAAGAAGGATAAAAATATATTGAAGAAATATTATCCTATGTAATGAGGAACTCCTTGATTATTTTGTTTCTTAGAAATCATGTTTGTTCATGTTCAAAAAGCTTTAGAAGCTTCAAACAAAAATATGAAAAATATTATGAAGTACATGAGCAGGAATGAATTGTGAGAAAGATGAAAAGGAAGTATGATCTTGACATAAAGAGTATCAACACAAGACAAAGCACAAAGTTTGCTTTAGAAGGTTGAAAGGCTACTACACAAAGCTCAAAAATCATCATTGCCTACCTACAAAGCTACAACAAATTCCAACGGCTCTTTCCTTCTTTCCAACGGTCATATTCGAGTTGAAGAGCTATATAGAATGTTGATGCTGCTCAATTGCAAACCATGAGAGTGAATTGGAACTTTTACAAGTCAAGCTTCTCAAAATAAATCCAACCTTCTCTTCCACACTCAAAGCTACTACAAAGTCGAGGTGGGAAATCTATCTTGAGTGTGTTTGCTTGTTATGCTCTTAGAAATACCTTGTATTTATCTATCAACAAGCTTCTAAATCATCAAAACCCAAACCCCTTATTGTAAGAAATATTGTGCAAGTTTCTCAACAAACTACCTAGTGAGAGGTGAGTTTTGTTGGTGATTCTATTGAAAGTTTCTCAACAAACTACCTAGTGAGAGGTAAGTGGTGTTGGTGATTACATTCAACAGGGAAATACCTTTAGGAAACTAGAAGAGAGTTTTCTAGTAGGTTGAGACAGACTTGGTGAAGGCTGTGTAAGTTAGCACTTGTCTTTTGTGTGTGATCAAAGAGAGTGGAGGTGAAAGTCTTTGGCGATTGAAGCTAAAGCAAGTGTAAAATCTATTTGGAGAATAATGGAAACTCTCACGTGGGCGTGAGGAGAGGAGTAACCACGAGTTTGGTGAACCTCTATAACTCTCTTTGTGTTATTATACGCTTTTCTTATTAATTGCTTTAAGCATGTCTCACAATCACCAAAGTTTTCAACCACTTCTGAAGGTTCTGATCATCAACCTTACGTAATTAAAATCATAATTTTAATTGAATCTTACTTTGATTATCTTTTGAAAACAACACTCATGTGTGTAATAAAGACATCTAAATTCATCAAAGTTAACTATCCTTCCTCTTTGTCATACTTGATTATTGTTTGTGCAACTAACATTCAACCTTACGATATCAAGTTATCTTGAGAAACAATACGAAGGTTGCGGTATTAAAAATTTAAAAGATATATAGCACAATTCAATCCCCCTTTCTTGTGCAAATTAGTCACTTCAATTGGCTTGAGCTCACCTCTGAGGGCTAAGCACACTTTGCGGTGTGAGAGGAAAGATCTGGAAGAAGTGATGAGTCATCATTCCAACTCTGTGATGTTCCTCCCGGAAGGAGCTTGTGAATAGACCACCGAGGATTCAGCTGGTGAACATTACTATTATTGGAAAGATCAAATGAGATTGTTCCTAGAATCTCAAGACAACGACATTTGGGGAATTGTTGAAGATGGTCCTTTTTAACCTCACTATAACTCTTGATGATGGGACTACTATGACTAAGCCCAAAAACACTGGACACACTGAAGATAAGCGCATGGTACTTCTAAACTCTAAAGCTAAATTTTATCTAACATGTGCTCTAGGTAGAAGTGAATATGATAAAGTAGTTGGGAAAGAAATTGCCAAAGAAATGCAGGATACATTGAAGGCGCCCATGAAGGAGCAGACCAAGTTAAAGAAGCAAAGATCAATCTTCTATCCATAAATTGAAACATTCAAAATGGAGGAGCAAGAAACAATTTACGAGATGTTTAAGCGATTCACAACAATAACAAATGATTTGAACTCTGCTGGAAATTCCTACTCAAATCAAGCCAAAGTAAGAAAACTCCTAAGATGCCTTCCAAGGTATGGAGACCTAAAGTATTTGCTATATGAAGCTAAAGATCTATCTATTCTCGAGAATAGAAGATCTACTTGGATCTCTAAAAGTTCATGAACAAGAAATCATGGATGAGCTTGACCCAGAAGGTTAAAACTATTGCACTCAAAGCTTCTCAAAAATCTCCACAATCTTCTAAAGCTATGGCACTTAAAGCTCGAGAGGATACTCGAGAAGAAAGTGAAGGCGATGAAAATTACATTAATGATGAAGATGAAATGGCTCTAATCACGAGAAGGTTGAAAAGATGGGCATTTAGAAAGAATAATAACGAGAAAACCCTTCTTGAGAAAGATCAACCTAAAGGTGAAGGCACTAGTAAAATTGATCATGTGTGCTATGAATGTAACAAACACGGACACTTGAGAAATGAATGTCCAAGGTTAAAAGGAAACAACAAAAGTTCACACCTAAGAAGAAGGCTCTACTTGCCACATGGGATGACTCGGAAGAAACCAACTCGGACCGTGATGAAGAGGCGCAAATTTTTGTCTTATGGGTGACTCACGAGGAACCTTCTCAAATATTTCTGCATCAAGGAATCTTGACCTAGAAGAGGTAAACACTTCTAAATCACAAACTTGTGCTTCATGCAAAGATCTTGAACATGCTTTTGAAAACCTATTATTTGATTCAAACACTTTGGCTCAAAATGTGTGGTGTTCAAAAATTAACTTTTGAATGCAAAAAGGAGAATGAAGAGCTTCAAAACAAAATGAATATTTGATAAAAAGCAGTTCAAACTCTTCAACATTCTCACTTTAAACTTTGTGAACAACACAAACTTTTGAAAGATAAGGTCTCACAACAACCAAATCTTATACACTCGACCTTAAAAAACAAAACAACCTTACCGAAGAAAAAGTTTACTGTTTTAACTAAAGAACTAGCTATATACATAAAAAAAACCTTTGAGCTACCTATAGAAAAACAAAGCGAGAAAGAACTCTAGAACTAGAAAGCCTAAAACAAAGTGCACATATTGCAAACATTACGGTCATGATACTTACGTATGCTATAAATTGAAAAAAGCTTCCATTGGAAGAAAACTAACCATGAAGGACCCAAAAATTGTTGGGTACCTAAATCACTACTAACATCACAAGCAGGATGCCTCTTAGCATCCAAGAAAAAAAAAAGTGGTTCTTAGGCAGTGGATGTTCAAGGCACATGAGCGGGGAAAGAGATAAATTTCTCTCGATGGAGAGAATAGATGGAGAGCTATGTCATCTTTGGCAATGATGATAAAGCTTGCATCAAAGGTATAGGTACTATAGGTAACTCTAAATCCCCTAAAATTAAGAATGTTCAATATGTAGAAGGTTTAAAGCATAACTTGTTAAGTATTAGTCAACTATGTGATAGTGGTCATAAAGTTTCTTTTAAATCTGATAAATGTTTTATTAAAGAAAGCTCCTCTGGTAAAGTCTTGTTTACTGCACCTAGAAATAAAAATCTGTATAGCCTATGTCTTGATGAACTATCTCAAGAAACTTGTCTTATGTCTTATGAAAATGACAAATGGATTTGGCATAGAAGAACTGGCCACATAAGCATGCAAACTATTTCAAAACTTTCCTAAAAGGAACTAGTCGGAGGACTACCAAAAATCAATTTTGAAAAAGATAGGGTGTGTGAAGCATGTGTTCATGGTAAACATGTCAAAACAAGTTTCAAACCTAAGAACATGATCACATCCCAAAAGTCACTAGAATTGCTTCACATAGACTTATTTGGTCCTACCAAAGCTGTTAGTCTTAATGGAAAAGATATGGTTTTGTAATTGTAGATGATTTCTCTAGATTCACTTGGGTACTATTTTTGAAAAACAAAGATGAAGCTTTTGAAGCCTTCAAAGTGTTTCTAAAGAAAGTTCAAAATGAAAAAGGAACAAATGTTATTTACGTAAGAAGTGATCATGGGGAGAATTTGAAAACTTCTCTTTTCAAAACTTTTTGATGAAAATGGAATTACTCACAATTTTCATGTCCTAGAACTCCACAACAAAATGGAGTTGTAGAAAGGAAAAATAGAACTTTACAAGAAATGGCAAGAACACTTTTAGAAGATTCAAAAATTGAAAAATACTTTTGGCGGAAGCTATAAACACTGACTGCTATATTTTAAATAGAGTTTCCATTAGAAAAATTGTTGAAAAAACCCCTATGAAATTTGGAAAAATAGAAAACCAACCATTGCATACTTTACGTGTATTTGGTTGCATTTGTTTCATTTTGAATAACAAAGATAATCTAGGAAAATTTGATTCTAAATCGGACAAAGAAATTTTACGGGATATTCAACATCATCAAAGGCTTATAGAGTATACAACCTTAGGACTCAAAGCGTAGAAGAAAGCATGCATATTGTCTTTAATGAAACTAACGGTTCAAATGAAGTAATTGATGTTGATGAGACCAGCAAAACAAAGAAGAAGTTCTGAGAACATGAAAGCGAGGTTGGAGAAGGAAGAAGCGAAGCTTACATTGAACCTTCTCAACAATCAAATGAAGCCACTCAAGCTTACGATCAACCTTCTCAATTACCAAGAAGTTGGAGAATGGTGGTACATCATCCACATGATCAAATTATTGGTAGCACTTCGAATCTGTTAGAACGAACTTCATTTAGAGACAATCTTTGCCGGAATGGCTCTCATCTTTGAAATAGAACCAAAGTCAATTAATGAGGTCATATAAGATCAATCATGGATAGAAGCAATGACTGAAGAACTCTCTCAATTTGAAAAGAATGAGGTATGGAACTTAGTGGTACCTCCAAAAATCGATCATTATTGGAACCAAATGGGTGTTGAAACAAGCTAGATGAAAATGGTAAGGGGGTGAGAAACAAGGCAAGACTTGTTGCTCAAGGGTATAATCAACGAGGAAGGTATTGACTATGATGAGACTTTTGCTCTGTAGCAAGGTTAGAAGCTATTAGAATATTACTTGCATTTCTTTTGCACACAAAAATTTCAAATTATTTCAAATGGATGTTAAAAGTGCTTTTCTAAAGGGCTTTTAAAATGAAAAGTTTATGTCAATCAACCTCCTGGTTTTGTTGATCAAAAGAAACCAAGCCATGTTTTCAACTCACAAAGCTCTATATGGGCTTAAGCAAGCTCTAGAGCTTGGTATGAAAAGGTTAAGTAACTTCTTGATCAAAAACAAATTCACAAGAGGAAATATTGATACTACCTTGTTTAAAAATCTCTTGATAAAGATTTGTTGATTGTTCAAATTTATGTTGATGATATCATTTTGGATCAACAAATGAAAAAGCGTGTAAAAGATTTTGGGAACCTTATGAAAAGTGAGTTTGAAATGAGTGATGGGAGAATTAAGATTCTTTCTAGGACTTCAAATTAAGCAACTTGATGAAGGTATCTTTATCGATCAAGAAAAATACATCAAGGACCTTCTCAAAAATATAAGATGAATGAAGCAAAAGCCATGGCAACACCTATGCATCCTTCCATGCAAATTGAGAAGGATGAAGAAGGAAAACCAATCTCTGAAAAAGAATACGAGGGTATGATAGGTTCAACTTGTTATATCTAGCTGCTAGTAGACATGACATTGTGTTTTGGTTGGCTTATGTGCTAGATTCCAAGTTTCTCAAAAGAATCTCATCTTCTTGGTGTCAAAAGAATCTTGAGATACTTAGTTGGAACAACAAGTATTGAGTCTATGGATCAAGAAAACAAAATTCAATTGCATTATTAACTCTTTGAAGCGAGAATATGTATCTGCTGTGCTTTGGTTGTTGTTCACAAATTCTATGGATCGAGAATCAATTGGAGGACTACTCTATAAGGTACACATGCACTCCCATTTATTGTGACAATACTAGTGCTATCAATTTATCAAAAAATCCCATCCAACACTCTAGATCTAAACATTGATATAAAACATCATTTTATCAGAGATCGTGTTGAGAAGAAGGATGTGGAACTTATTTTTATTGACACCAAGCATCAATTAGCTGATATATTTACCAAGCCTTTGTTAGAAGAAAGTTTCAATTTCATTAAAAAGGCTTTGCACATTTTAAAATGTCCTTAGGAGAAAAATATGTCAAAAATCCCAACCTTCTAATATCTTTAGAAGGTTCACTAGGAGAGAATCAAATTGAGAAGGTTGAATTTGAGAAGGATCACATAAATCCAATATAGGTTCGGTTACTAAAGTAACTAAACACACCTTCTATAACCAGATTATGTCATGTCATAAGCTACACAACATCACTTCACAACGACTAGTCTCTCTCTCTCTCTCTCTCTTCCACTTTTCAAGCCAGATTGATTTCATCTTCTCCCAAAGCGGTTCTCCTCTTCTCTTCTTCCCTTCTTGCATGAAACCTTCTCCTCTCTAAAAATGGTGAGAACAAAAATTCCTGCGTGAAGAAAGCAAGTACTCCTACGACCCATGATCTTCCACCTGCACTCTCAAATGCTTCAAACCTCCTCCTACTCAGTTGATGCTCCATCGAGACAAAGGTCTTGAAATCATCACCCACTCCTCTCGAAGATCTACTAGGATCAAAACATGTTCTCTCGAGGATATACAAGGTCTGGCACAAGGAAAAGTCAACCAATCACCATTGATGATGATGATTCTACCACATGCAGTGATGGCGGAATCGAAGCTTGAGCCCCGAAAGAAAAGCCTCTCTTCCTCATCGTTAAGGGATAGAGCGGAGCTTGGTTTCACTCATTACCTAATGAGTGCATGTCACAACTTGGGATCAACTTTTCCCTTTTTCATTAAGGGATAGAGCGAGCTTTTCCCTTTTCATTAAGGGATAGAGCGAGCTTGGTTTCACTCATTACCTAATGAGTGCATCACAACAGGATCAACTAAAGCAAGCATTCTTTGTTAAATTCTTTCCCCAAGCAAAAGCGCTCAAGCGAGGAATCAAATTACGATTCACTCGAGAATGATGGGAGATGTCTTTATGATGCATGGGAGTGTTTCAAAGAAATGCTAAGGCTTTGCCCCATCATGGACTAGAGAAATGGTTGATCATCCACACTTTTTATAATGAGTCTGTTGTATACCACAAAAATGATGTTGATGCATTGCGGTGGAGCTTTAATGAACAAGAATATTGAAGAAACATGCTCTGATTGAAGACATGGCTCAAAATCACTACCAATGGACAAGTGAGAGAAGCATCCTTTGCTCGAGTTCCATCAAAGAAAGAGCCAGGTAAGTATGAAGTTTACTGCTCTTGACCATTTAACTTCTAAGGTGAGCATACTTTGTTTCAAAAAGTTGAAAAATTAAATGTCGATCTTTGTCTCACCATCTTCTACTTCTTACATATCTCCTTGTGAAATTTGTGGGGTTGTTGGTCACCTTTGGGCAAATCCTAATGTTCTTTGAACAAGCAAATTTTGCCCAAAGGGGATCATTTTCTAATACTTATAACCCGGATGGAGGAATCGTCCAAATTTTTCCTATAAAAATCCTCCATCCAACACCCCTTTTCAGCAAGCAAATAGGACACCCCTGGTTTCCAAAATTTCCAAAATCAAAGGCATTCACTCCTCAAAAATCCAATTTGGAATCTTTATTAGAAAATTTTGTGATAACCTGAACAAAGCAAAATGAAGAGTTTAAAAACCAAAATGGATTTTTGAATGACTCTCTCTCATAAAATTGACATCAAAAGTGGACTCTATCTCTACTCATAACAAAATGTTGGAAACTCAAATTTCTCAAGTAGCTCAACAGTTTGCTTCATCCTCTAAGACCTCTGGAATATTTCGGGGCGGCGAGAACAAATCCCAAGCCCGAATAAATGCTATTACCACTTAGGAGTGGAAAACAATTAGAGGAACCAAAGGGGACTAGTGATAAAAATGTGAGTGAGGAAGAACCACAAAATGAGAGGGTTGAGGTTGAGATAGAAAAAGAAAAAGAAACACCACATGTTCCACCACCACCATACAAGCCTAAAATACCATTCCCACAGGTTTGCCAAATCAAAGGCTGGATGAAGCGATTTAAAAAGTTTGTTGATTTGTTAAAAAAGCTCTACATTAACATTCCTTTTACGGATGCTCTGTCTCAAATGTCATCTTATGCAAAAATTTTGAAAGAAATTTTATCTAAGAAAAGAAAGATAGATGAAAATGGGGCAATGACTCTAGCTGAAGAATGTAGTGCTATTATTCAAAATAAATTGCCTCAAAGCTTAAGGATCAGGGAAGCTTTTCCATTCCATGTGTGAAAGGAAGTGAAACTATAAATAGAGCCATGTGTGATCTAGGAGCTAGTGTGAGCTTAATGCCATTATCCACTTTGTGAGAGGTTGGGTTTAGGAGAGTTGAAACCCACCAAAATGACTTTACTGAGTTGGTGACCAGCTCCATAAAATATCAAATTTGGGATTCTTGAGGATGTTCTATTAAAGTAGGAGAGATGTTTATACCAGTGACTTTGTTGTAATGGAAATGGAGGAGGACTCCCGAGTTCCAATACTTTTGGGAGGCCTTTCCTTGCCAACTGCGGGAGCTATGTCGATGTCAAACATGGTAAGTTGGCATTCAATGTTGGTGATGAAAGGTAGAATTTGATTTATTTAAATCTATGAAACAACCTTCCTTTGAGAATTCTTGTTGCGGGATTGATTTGTTAGAGTCAAACAAAGCACACTTGGATGATCCATTAGAGTTGTGCTTGGTTGGTGTACTCTCGAGTGATGATGAGGGTATGGCATCAGAGTATACCCACTTACTAGAAGCATGTCACTGAATTTTCATCCAAAATGGATAACAAGAAGATTCTTGAATCAAAGTCTAAACCTAATGATTTGAAAGAGAACAAAGCCCCACAAAATCAAGAGTAAAGTGGCAAAAGCGTGTTAAATCGAAAGATGTTTTCACAAAGCCCACATGGGTAGATGATGTTAAAGAAAAATGTCACATATAGGGGAAAGATGAAGAATTCAAAACCCCTCAAGTGCGAAAGTTAAAGGGACAAGCATCCACTAGGTTGGATCCAGGTTAATCACCATACTCGTCAAGCTAGTGACGTTAAAAGAGCGTTGTGTGGGAGGCAACCCACAGGTTTACCTTTGTTTTGCATTGTTGGAATAAGAAGGAAAGCTGCAAATGCTAGTCAATGTGAGCTTTCTTTACCCTTCTCATGTACTTTTCATTTTTGTACATTGAGGACAATGTCTAGTCCAAGAATGGGGAGGTGACTTTAGTCTTTTCTTCTTCTTTATTTTGTAGTTGAGTCATCTTCTCCTCCTATGTGATAAATCCTTGTGAAACTTTGAAGTATTTTTTTGTGGCATTTTTGTGATAATTTTTTGATTTTTAGCAATTTGAATGTTCTGATTGGTGTTCAAGCTGTTAGATATGCTTCTTGATACTTCTTTGTCGGGTTCACACACACACCTACTAAGATAGTTTACGGTACAAGGATGTCTAAGAAAGATTGAAAAAAAGTCAATTAGTTCTCTTGGTGACAACTACTGCATTTTAGTTCTTTGGAGAAATGTCACGAGTTTAGATTTGCTTAAAAGAGAAAGAAAATGGAAAGAAGTTGAAAAAGGAAAAGCAGAAATGAAAAAGAATAGAAAAGAATTTAAGCAATTTAGCCCAACATCCCTTTGAGGTCATAGGTTACTAGGGAAATACTTTGAGTACCCTTTTGAGGCTTCATGGGTTACTAGGGAAATACTTTGAGTTCCACTTTTGAGGCCAGGTTAGCTCTTGGGAAAAAGAGGCACTCCTTTGAGACCAAGTGTGGCAATTGCATTGTTTGCATATAAGTGGATGACCCAAGCAAAAGATGCTAGGGAATTTGGTACATTGACATCTAACTTGTTGTTCTAGTACCACAAAACCAGATCTTTTCTCTGAGATAAAGCTCAACGAGAAAAGTTTCTTAAGTGAGAAGAAAAATGTTGTTGGATCTGCCAAATCATTTCTAATTCATTTGCTAAGTCGATAATTTTCATTCAAAGATTTGCCAAAAAAAAATTGTAACGTTTTGCTTGAGGACAAGCAGGATTTAAGCATGGGGAGTTTGATAAGTCATAATTTAGAGTGTTTTTAATATTTGAATTAAATAAAATTTATGGAATTTTAGTTCTATTTTGGAGCTATTTCATTACAAAATGTTAGTTTTGTGTTTTTGAGGACTAAAAGTAGAAAAAAGAAATTTTGGATGAAAGAATAGCAAGGATCAAAGAGCATGAAAGGAGGAATAAGAAAAAAAAGTAAATAAAAAATTGAGAACCAAGCACGACCAAATGCGCGCGATATACGACAAATGCGCCTTCAAAAATCGGAAAATAACATTTGCGAACCACGAGCCACGACCGTGCGCTGTTGAAACCGCGACGTCGCGACCTTCACGCTACTCGAATTCGATTACAAAGTTGATCCCTTCTTCTGTTAGTGGGTTTTATGGTCATGATTGTGAATTTATGTGATTGTCTCACGATCTAGACTATATAAGGCTCTCTCTTCACTTGTAATTGGAACCTTGTCACTTGCAAAATTACTCTAAAGTTTAATCTAAGTTCTAGCATTTTATTCTTAAACTTTTGTTCTTTTATTTTCATGTTCTTTACTTTCTTGCAATTTTAGTTTACATTCTTTACATTTCGATTACTTTACATTTCGGTTCTTTATTGCTTTGTTTATATTCTTGTCATTTACATTCTGTTATTTACATTATGTTATTTACTTTTTGTCATTCTCTTCTACTCCTTGTCTACTATGATCATGTGTGAGTAGACCTCTTTAGTCTTGGGATTGTGAGAAACAATCCAATGATGGAGTCTATAAAATTCCAAGACTAAACTCTATCTTATTAGAACTTGATTTTAATCTAGCCTCATCATTCTTATTTCATAAATCAAATATCAAGCGAGTGCAGGAGGTGAAGTTTGATATTGGAACAAATGAGGTTAGACAAGGCATATCAAAGCATGAGAATAGCTTTGATCGTCTTGAGACAATAAGGTTGCGCTTAATGGGTCTGCGATGATGGACCATGAGAATGAAGCGATCATTGTTTGAGACACATTCTTGTCTTCGAAAGGAAACTTGAATTACACGAAAGAATACCTTGTCCTTAAAAGCGTTTCAATATAAGATAGATGATAGTTAAAGATTGTTAAATTTAAAATCGATTATGATTTGTCCCGTAATCCTAAGAGCGCCTTTATAATTACGAATTTAAAATCAACAAACATTCCTTCTTCTAAAATCATTCCTTTCGACTAATCAACACCAGCTGAAAAATTAGATTGGTAATCACACTTTACTCACTGTGGACCGATACTCTTTTTATTACGCGATAAGGCGTGCACTTGCGCTTTATCAAGTTTTGGCGCCGTTCTTGCGGGAGAACTTTTGTGATATTGATTGATTTTTTTTATCGGTTAGACTAAATGTTTTTTCTTGTTACTATGAATAAACATGTATTTACATTCTCCAGGGAGGAATGGGAATACTTTGAGGAATGTTTTCCACCACCACCACGTTGCTATAAAGGGTTTCACAAAAATGTATTTACATTCACCAAGGAGGAATGAGAATCTTTTGAGTCATCTTTCTTTATGCGCCCAAAAATAATTCAAGTATTTAATTGATTAAATTTAATTAAATGTTATAGTGGTTAATTATATTAAGATCATAATAGAGTATTTAATATAAATAAGAGGTGGTAGTTAGTAAATAATTGAGTAGTGATTTTATTATATTAAGGGTGGTTGAAGTAAATGAGGGAGGTGTGAATAATAGGCCCATGACCCATAGACCCATTTAAGTGTCTTATACTAAAGAAGAAAGGAAAGAAATGTAGGAAAGAAAGAAAGAAAGGGTGCAGCGGATCAGAGAGAGAGAGTGAGAAGCTTGGGCAGAGTGGGAGGAAAAGGAAGGAAAGGAAGGAGAAGATTTGGAGAGAACTTCTCCATCTTGGCTCAGGTAAAGGGCTTTTGGTTCTTTCTCTTCCATTTTCTTCCTCTTTCCATTAATGTAAATATCAACCTCTAATTTCTACTCATAGTTGTTTCACCATTATTACTCAAATAGAGGAAAAAGGGGTTTTTGTGAAATTGGAGTTTGATAGTGGGAAAGAAAGCTCAATAGATGATTTAATGCTAGTTTTGTTGTTGTTTGGGTAGATTAAAGTTGTAAGAAGGAGAGAGAAGTGGAGGCGACGGTTTTGAAGGAGAATAGGAGGAGGAAAGCTTGCTTTTGGTGTTTCTTGGTGATTGCTTGGATTTACAGCGTAGTTCTCCATTTTCCAAAGGTTAGGGGTTCTCCACTACATTTATAATAATTTATAGGATATGTATTATGTGTGGAATAGCTCTAGGGTTGGCTTGATTGAGTGAAATTGATGTTGTTTATATGTTGATTGTTATGTGTGATGCTATTTTGGTGATACCTTGTTGCTTGTTGTAGGAAGAATATGAGTTGTTAATTATGCATGTTATATGTTTGATGAAATGTCTCCATGAGGAGGAGTATGAGAATATGGTAATTTAATGAAGTTTATTTAATACCTATATGTGTGTTGTTTATGGGAATTAAGTTGTTGAATAAAAAAATAGGTTTAAATTGGTTGATGGAAGTGTTTGGGGAGGCGCCAAATGCCTAGGCAAATGGCGCCTAGACACTATTTTCTACACCTGCTGTGCGTGGTGTAGTGCGGCGGAGGGTGGTGGCGCCATTTCTTTGGGAAAAATGGCGCGGAGTCTCTGTGTGTGGTGGCGAGGAGTGTGATGTGTGCGGGCGCCATTCCACAGGAATTTGGCGCTGAGTGTGTGTCTGGCCGGCGGGTGGCTATGTGTTCATGTGCGGGCGCCAAATCTCCATGAATATGGCGCTTTGTGTCTAGTGTGTGCGTGTGTTGGGTGAGTTGTGGCTTAGTGCGGGTATGGGCGCCAATCCCTCGGGATTTTAGGCGCTGGAGTGCGCGTTTTGGCGTGGGGATGTCTTTGCGGGAAGTGGCGGGCATGAGCGCCAGATTTCCTAGAAACTTAGCGCCCGGTGAGCGAAATGTGTGTGCAAGTGGAGGCATGCGAGGCGCGATTTCCTAGAAACTTGGCGCTTTGTGGGTGTGTGGTGTGCTAAGTAGAGGCGCCAAAGTGGCTGCCGCTTGCGCGCTAGGGTGCTTAAATGGAACCTAAGTGGCGTATTTAGTCCACAAAAATTAATTTAATCCTTGGTGTGACAAACTAGTCCCTAAGAATTAAATTAATCCTTGGAGAAGACAAAATAGTCCCTTAGTCTACAATTAAGCAATATGTCAAAATAATCCCTTGAGTACTAAATTAATCTTTGGTGGGTCAAAATGGTCCTTGAGTGTGGAAAAGGTCCTTATGAGGTGGTTGGGTCTTTAGGTGAGAATTAATTTAATAAATGATAAAGTGGTGGTTAATAAATGGCGTGGGCTTGGCAAAGAGGTGGGTTAATAAATGGCGTGGGCTTGGCCAAGAGGTGGGTCAATTAATGATGTGGGCTTGGCCAAGTGGTGAGTTATTACTTGGCGTGATCAATCACGTGATGTTGTGATGCATTGTCATGGTGTCGCATAAATCATATGCATTTCAAAAGTGGTGGGTGGCCGGCCAAAACATGGTGGGTGGCCCGACCAAGCGTGGTGGTTGCCAGAAGCGGGGTTTGAGGTGGTTATGGATCCACATGCATATTGCACACATGCATATAACCATGCATTCTTTGAATTCTTGTTGATGATTAATTATTTCATTATTGTTGTTTGTTGGTATTCTAGTTGAATGGTAGATGCCTTGATCTACTGTGGTTGTTGTTACTAGATGTTTTCCTAATATAATGCTTATCTTATTTGTTATTATTTATGTAAAGAGACTCACCTAGCATTTTTATGTTACTGCTCTCGTAGCAACGCCAGTGGTCAGTGAAGGTGTTCAAGCCACTTTTGGGTGCGTCAGTGTATCGAAGCTCGATCTAGTAACAGGGGGATGGGATTCTAGTATCATTATTTATGTGATGTATTAAAGCTGATTTAAACTTTGTATTGAGTATGTTGAACTCAGATTCTATTTCGGCTTTGTGGGTACATTTTACGGATTATTGTAAAACACTAAGCGAGGTTTTGAGGTTTTAACACGCGTGACTATGATATGTATTTCACGCACTAGATGCGTTTGAATTTTAAATGTGCCTTGATGATGTTTTTATAAAATGTAGCACTCTCTTGAGGTGCGTGGAAAAGTTTAAAAAAAAAAAAACTCGATTTTTATTAATGTAATTAGTACTTAGTAGAAGGGTGTTACATTTGCATACCACCACCTTGCTTAGAGGGTTATTCAAAAACTACATGAAACACAATTTGAAAAAATATTGTAGTTGAGGTAGATCGAAATAATACTAAAGTGGTAGTGCGGATGATTCTGAGAGATATACCATGAGATGGATAACATAAAGGAAGCTGAAATTTCATCCTTGGATAAATATATGGGTTTAAATGAATGTGTGGATGTCAAAATCTTGTTCCTTTATCTTCTTTTTCACCTTCCTTTGTGAAAATAACATTTGATCTAGGAGGAATTGAAAATAGGATCTTGTTGGTTATGCAACTTTCTTTTACAAGCCATGGGATCTGGAATATGTTTTCATTCTTCATATGTCACTTGGTGCTTTATGCTTCAAACAATGGGACCCGAGGAATAAGTCTATAAAGGGCAAAAATCAAGCTAATGACCATAAAAGCGTTGCGTGGGAAGCGACCCACGAGTTTACCTCTATTTTGCTTTCTTTGGAATAAGAAGGAAAGTTGCAAATGCTTGTCAATGTGAGCTTTCTTTACCGCTTCTCATGTGCTTTTCATTTTTATACATTGAGGACAATATCTAGTCCAAGCATGGGGTGACTTTAGTCTTTTCTTCTTCTTTATTTGGTAGTTGAGTCATCTTCTCCTCTTATGTGATAAATCCTTGTGAACTTTGAAGTATTTTTTATGGCATTTTGTGACAAATTTTTTGATTTTTAGCAATTTGAATGTTACATTTGGTGTTCAAGCTATTAGATATGCTTCTTGATACTTCTTGTCGAGTTCACACACACCTTGCTTTGCTAAGATAGTTTTACGGTACTAGGATGTCTAAGAATGATTGGAAAAAAAAAGCCATTAGTTCTCTTGGTGACACTTACTTGCATTTTAGTTCTTGGAGAAAGTTTGTGTTGGGTTGCTTAAAGAGAAAGAAAAATGGAAAGAAGTTGAAAAGGAAAAAAAAGAAATGAAAAAGAAAAGAAAAGAAAATAATTTAAGCAATTTAGCCCACATCCCTTTGAGGTCATAGGTTACTAGGAAATACTTTGAGTACCCTTTTGAGGCTTCATAAGTTACTAGGGAAATACTTTGAGTACCCTTTTGAGGCCAGATTGGCTATTGGGAAAAAGAGGCCTCCTTTGAGACCAAGTGTGGCAATTGCATTGTTTGCATATAAGTGGATGACCCAAAGCAAAGATGCTAGGGAATTTGGCTATTGACATCTAACTTGTTGTTCTAGTACCCAAAACTAATCTTTTACTTGCACATAAAGCTCAACGAGAAAAGTTTCTTAAATTGGGAAGAAAAATGTTGTTGAATCTGCATGAGATCATTTCTAATTCATGTGCTAAGCCGATAATTTTCATTCAAAGATTTGCCAAATAAATTGTAATGTTTTGCTTGAGGACAAGCAAGGATTTAAGCATGAGGAGTTTGATAAGTCATAATTTAGAGTGTTTTTAGTATTTGAATTAAATAAAATTTGTGGAATTTTAGTTCTATTTTGGAGCTATTTTCTGAAATGTTAGTTTTGTGTTTTAGGGACTAAAAGTGGAGAAAAATAGAAATTTGGATGAAAGAATAGCAAAGATCAAAAAGAGCATGAAAGGAGGAACAAAAAAAGAAAATAAAAAATTCGAAACCAAGCACGATCAGTGCGCCTTAAAAATCGGGAAAATAGCTTTGCGAACACTGAGCCGCGACGATGCGCTTTGTTGAAAAACATGACCGTGCGACACTTTGCTACTCAAAAATTCGATTACAAAGTTGATCCCTTCTTCTTCTTGGTGGGTTTTTATAGCCATGATTGTGAATTTATGTGATTGTCTCTGATCTAGGCTATATAAAGGCTTTCTCTTTCTTATAATCTGAGACCTTATCACTTGCAAAATTTCTCTAAAGTTTAATCTAAGTTTATGCAATTTTCTCTTCATCTTTTATTTCTTGTTCTTTAATTTTCTGCACTTTAATTTTACTGTTCTTATTTTACGCACTTTATCTTGATCATTTACATTCTTGTCATTTACATTATATCAATTATTATTCTTGCAATTTACTTTTCAATTATGAGTGAGTAGAAACTTGGTCTTGGGTTATTGGGAGTAATCCAATGATAGGTCCCTAGTAATTCCCAAGACTATTCTCCACTCAAATTGTTTTATATTTCAATCTAATTTCATTGTCCTTCAAATCTTATTTCAAACATCAAACAAGGTGCAGGAGGTGAAATTTGATGTTGGAACTATGAAATTAGACAAGGGAATCAAAACATGAGAATAGTTTTGAAACTCTTGAGACATTATAAAGGTGTTATGCTTAATGAGTTTTGGTGACAATCAACCATGAGAATGGGCTTGATTGTTAGTTCAAAACACGCTCTTGTACTCTGAAGAAAGGAGACATTAGTTATATTAGATTTGCCTTGTCTTTGAAATACATTACTATATAATTTGGTGAATGGTCTAAAAGAATTATTTTTGGTTCCTTATTGTTGTGATGAAACTATAACTTAGAGATTATTTTAATTTTTGAATTTTAGATCAAACAATCACTTCTTCTACTAAAATCATTCCTTTTAGCTAATCACCAACTGAAAAAGAAATTGGTAATCACAAAAGTCTCTGTGGGATCGATACTTTTTATTCTGCGATAGAATCGTGCACTTGCGGCCTATCGATATCATCGAATAACCAACTTTAGTGCACAGTTGAGGCTTGCTCTTTTGCCCCCATTTTTTTGCATTGTTTCTTTTAGTTTGGAGCACATGATTGGACATCTCTCAAACCGTTCATAGAAGGTGTGGGAGGAGTGCGTCAATGATCTTGAGCTAAATGATGATTAATATTATTACCACAATTATCGAAAAAATGTCATTTACAATTTACATCTTTGAATTTTGAGTTTATTTGGTAAAAATATAATTAGGGCCCTAAATTTATTATTTGCACATGGCCTCATGTTGTTTGGTTGGCCTTGATAAGACAATTTAAAAATACATATTAGCTACTTTGATCTGGCGGTTTAGGTTGGTACTAAGGTATTGGCGTCGTATATACCTCTTGGGGCATATATCGATGTGGTGAAAATCATGCGCATCGTATATATGTCCCAAATGACATATATCACGATGGGTTTTGAAATTGTATTTATTTTTGCGATAAAAAAATTTCAACGGTAATGATTTCACTTTCAAAGTTGATCAGCGGTGTGGATTGCACGACAAAATCAACGATTGATAATCTTTTACCTCTCGACTATAAATACCCACTCCCACCATCACTATTTTCACACAAAAATTCAACTTTCTTCTCTCACATGACCTGAAGTCAAGATGATGCGAGGCTTAAGCTTAATGTCATACTCACGAGCCTTAACTTCCTCACTCGTTCATTTTAATATGGGGTTTCTTTGATCGTGGGGCATCATCTTGCAAGATGATGGTATATGTTCGATGGGAGAGATGTTTTATCGTGTAAGTTGAAACACTTTGCATATCATTTCTTTGCTCTTAGCGAAACTCACGCGGATGGTTCAACGAGAGCGAACGAGCATGAGATAATTACGTATCGTTTATACGGAAGCTGGAATAGTGCGATGGAGGTCTTTCTTGATCTGCCAGTAGTGGATATCAACAAGCGAGGATGACCTCAGGCGGATGATGTCGATCATATTATGTTTAAATGGAAGAGTTACATTCATGCATGCATGCGTCGAAACGGAAGGACCGTCATTGAGATCATTAGTCGATTAACTCAATCATTTCGATAGTTTCTATTGTATTTTCTTTTTATCTATCTATTTTTATTCTAGTTTTTATGTTTTATTGCTTGTGTAACTTTATTTTATCGAATCATGAAATCCAAAATTTATGGAAACTCGTAAAATAAAACACGAAAAAAAAAGTAATAATAAAGTGCCAACATTAAAGTAACATGAGTACAAATACATCAAAAAGTGATAAAAAATCCTAACACCTCTCCTCGCCTTTTCGTCCTCGTCCCCAGTCGTCTAAGTTCTGTGAAATGTCATCCGGTCTTTGCCATCCCCAGGCAGAAGCTGGAGGTGTATGCGATATGCCCCGGCGCCACGGCGTGATCTCGCCATCACGAATCCCACCCTCTGGCCGGTCCATGATCTCTCCTCACCCACTCGACGTTCGTGCGTATGTCGTAGCTCTGGGAAGGGTGTCGAGGAGTCCTCGGTGGTAGTGGTGATGATGGGCGGTAATAGTGCGGGGATAGATGCGCGAGCGTGCCACTCTAAGTACCTAGATGCAGGTCTCATCCTTGGCGAGCAAGCGAGTAGTCGCGTAGGATTTCATCCACGGATGCCATGAAGTGGGTGATTTGAAAAAGGCGCACTCGGTATTACTCGGGGCGACCTCTAAGAGGTCACGTGGGATTCTGTGACGGTACCAAGCGTCAGCGACACTGCTCGAGCATGTAGGGGAACTCTGAAGTCGGCCCGGTGATGAAGCCTCTCTATAGGGAGATGCGCTCAAAGTCTACCATCACAGTGTGCTCCTCAAATGGCGCCAAATGAGACGTCCTCGGCCTCAGCTCATCAATCATCCTCCTGTGTTGGCTCGGCCGGGTGATGCGACTTCTTCTTCCTAAAGCGCCCGACCGGTGGCTCACTTTGCACCTGTATATGGCCAGAGGGCAACCTCTCCAGCCATCCGAGAAATACCACATAATCGAGCTTTGAAATGCAAAAATAAACAACATATTTAATTCAAAAATTTACCCAAAAGTCGGTGTGATTTAACAAAAAAAAAAATGAAGTTAAAATGTGTACACAAATAGGCGGCATACTCTCTGGCTCGCTGCGTCTCCCTCCCGAGCGCCATGTTCAGCATTCATACATGGCGGCGGTGCACGCTTCGCTTTATGCATAGCCTCGAGAACCTCTGAGACTGGTCGGCCCGAGTAGATCGACCCAGCACACCTCATGCCATCTCCGGTCTTCGTGCAGTGAAGATCTGCAGGTCATAAAGCCGAAGCGAATAAGCTACTCTGACAACAGCCATTGTAATGTCACACTGCTCAGTACGCTTATGCGGCAGCTGCTCCGGCCATTTGAAGCTATATCCCGGACCCCGGGTGTTGTGCGACCTCGACCAGATACACACCCGGGATATGTCTGCTGGCAGTGTGGCATACTCAGAAACTCCGGTGATGGTGGGAGGTGTGGCATAGTTCCACGGATGGGAAGGTGCACGTGAGCGAGATATGTCAATCGGAGTGATCGTCATTTCGCAAATGTGGCGAGAATGACAATGACAAGTATCTGAGTGTCGTCTCTCGATAAAAAGTAAATGACAACTCATGGTCCTCTCTTGTGGCGTGGCGATCCCGAGAAAGTGGGGCTAGTTTGGAGTCCTGACCAACGTGAGTGCTTATTGAAGTAGGCGGGTAATGTAAGATGTTGTCTAGTATGGACTTTGTTGCCATGAAATACATACTTTGACAACACTTAAGATACTCTGAATTAAAAATAAATAAATGATGTAAGCGAAAAGTCACTGATTATATCGTTAAATGAATAATTTAAGCAAAAAATCAACTTCTTAGAAGGTTGATAGTCTTGAGCTGCCAGACATGATCTCGCTAGGTTAGTGAAGAGAGAGGGTTGATCTTGAGGTTGATCCTCCAGTGCCCACAGATCTTCACAGAGTGCTCCTCCCTCAGTTTCAGGACATAAGTAGATGCAGGAAGACAAATCGACTGGTGCTCCTGTTGATCACAGCGGGAGGCGGGCATAGTAATGAATAAATTTGGGATTGTAAAGGGATTGCTCATCGTATTTACATAAAGGGGGTATATCGATCTTTACTCTTTAAAGCGTCGTATATATGATCTGTTGAGCATAAATACAGTGGATGGTCTAATTAATTGTATATACGCTGGAAGGGGTATATCGATGGAGTAGTAAAATGTGGATCGTATAAAATTTGGTGGTGGGGTATATGCAGTGGATGAATTACAGGTCGATCGTATGTACATTTAATAGGCGTATATGCAGTGGGCTGGTGGTGATAATATTAATGTATGTGCCAGATAATGTGAAAGAAAGTGTGATTTTGTAAGCGAGGATATTTTAGTGCTTTCCTTGCAGGGCGGGTGGGGTATAAAGGGGAAAGGGTGAGGGTAAAAAAAAACCTAAAAAAAAAGATGCATTTGTAACAACACACTCCCACTTGAAAAAAAAAAACAACACACTCCGTTAGTACACCACGCTTCCCTCGTGTGTCATTTATTTTCTCCAAAATATTGGTTCGGTTTCCACACAATACTCGCTGCAAATATAATAATGAAACTAATATTGTTTAGTACACCAAAATGATTGAATTCAATTACAGTTGTTTTTGACCGGTTCAATTACAGTTGTTGTGTGTGCGTATTTCTGTATAAAAAATAAACTCTTTAATATTTGTCGTCAATATTAAGAGGAGAATTCAAGACAATCCAATGCACAGTTAACTCAACACACTTTGTCAAAAAAACCTCAACACATTAATTGTA